>JAKSZT010053860.1:3237250-3615385 GCA_026826555.1 Tolypeutes matacus | reverse complement strand
AAAAAGAAAAAAGAAGAAGAAGAAAACAAAATAGATGGGATAGAAATTGACACCCTTAAGTTGTGGGCCTATGAAAAAATGTTGTCTCTAAGAGCCACAACAGAAAACAGAAGGCAGAAAGATCCAGGAAGGATAAGCGATAGTTTGTAATACAGAATCAATATATACAGCGAGTGGGAAATTGCTGAATAATAAGCCCAGCAAAGAAGCAACCAGCTGGCAGCACCTATTTAAAAAAAAAAGGAAAAAGTTAATAATAATAAAAATGGGGAGGAAAACGGGAATAATAGCAATAGACCAGAAAGTAACAGAGAGAAACCAAAGATCCACACAGGCAAGCAGTCAAACAGAGCTAAGGGGGGTCAATGATTCCCCTAGGGTCCACGTGGATCCTTCCTGCCTACTTGTGTTTATCAATGAATTTCCCCACAGGGTTCTATATGCAGGTCCTGAAGCAGCTTTTAGCTATTAAACTAAATTAAAAAGAATTTATTTTTCATTTGTTGAGGTGACCTCACTTTTTTTTTTTTTTTATTAGCCAAATGCAGGACCCAAAATAATTCCTCCTCTAGACCAACCCCCTTACGGAAGGGACCCTAGCTGGGCCCGTGGAAATTAATCAAGCACGTCCCACTTTCTGGACTCCCCAGGTTAGCTGAAGCTCTGATGTTAGTCAGTGAGGATGCTAAAGACGGCGGATTCCGCCCCTTCTGGCGCCGAGCTCCAGCGTCACCGGGCTGCTCAGTAAATCAGTTTGAGTGCAGATTCGCGTCTGCTCTCAGCCTGGTGCTGCTTCAGGTCGGCTTATCTGCTCCCCAAAGCTATGGGGCGGTGCAGGCAGCCAGATCGATGTCTAAAAATATGAAATATGAAATACCCTTCCCTGTCTTCCAACCGAACCCTCCCTTCTTTGGGAAGTGTCCCTTCCTCCTGGCTCCGCAGCGGCCCGGGTCTTATCCCTGGGTGGCTAGGGAGATCAGCTCCGTTCCCCGACCAAAATCCCCCCTCCGGTTCACTGGGTGCTGATTAGCTCGTTTGCTCTGTTCACACAAGGTCCAAGGGGCGCCAGGAAGCCAGATCCCCAGGAAATAAAACTTTTTCGCCCCGCCCGCGGCTCCACATGGCCGTTTTACTTTTTTTCCCCTAACCGCGGGGCTCAGCCGCCTGTGCCAACCTCCACCGGCAGCCTCAAAACACACGAAGCGGCTGTGGCTCAATCAGTGGGGCTCCCGTTTACCATATGGGAGGCCCCGGGTTCGGTTCCCGGGGCCTCCTGGTGAGGGCAGGCCCGCCTGCACGGCGTGGTTGGCTGACCCAGCGAGCACAAGCAGCAAGGGCGGGATAAATGAATAAATAAATTAAAAAAAAAAAAAACACACGAATCTCCACCGTTCAGTCCACGCCGCCGATCCGCGCAGATAGATGTCCCAAGCCTCTCACTCCCCGCGTGCACAGCACAGAGCCCCGGGCAGGACCCCGTCCCCAATCCGCCTTGCTCTGGGAGCTTGCAGTGTGCGCCCTCCTACACCAACGCCATCTTCTAGACTCTCTTTAATTTTTTGGAAGAGTTTGAGCAGGATTGGTGTTAAGTTGTCTTGGAATGTTTAGTAGAATTCTTCTGTGAAGGTCATCTGGTCCTGGGCTTTTCTTTGTTGGGAGCTTTTTGATTACTCATTCAGTCTCTTTACTTGTGTTGGTCTGTTGAGATATTCTATTTCTTCTAGAATCCGTGTAGGTAGTTTGTATGTTTCTAGGTATTTGTCAATTTAATTGATGTTATCTAATTTGTTGACATACAGACATTCATAGCATCCTGTTATAATACTTTTTCTTTCTGTTGCGTCAGTAGCAATGACACCCAACAGATTGGCATGTACATATAGGCATCCCTGAATGTACATGGGTGTTACTTTGCTCCCTCCAGAACTGGAGCAGGGACCCATAATGGGAGTGCAGGCTGGTTCCATCTGGCTCTGAGGAGGGGGTGGTGGTGGGGCCAGCAAGGGCACTACAAGCTTTTCCTACCACTTTTAAAACGGAGTTTTCTGGGTTTGGCATTCACCCATTTACTGAACACTTTAACTCTTTTCCTGAATATTGAGGAAGGTGGCTCTGCCATTTTTTGCTCATTGTTCAAAGATTCTGTGGGGAGTCAGCATCTTTGAGCACCTTACACCACCCTCTTGATCCTATCTTTCAACCATTGATTGATTTTTTAATCTTACATTCATAGGAGAAACCGAACCCTACTTGGTCATGATATATTATCCTTTTAACATATTGCTAGATTTGATTTGCTAACATTTTTAAGGATTGTTCTGCCTGTATTCATAAGTGGTATTTATTTCCAGTTTTCTTGCATTGCCTTTTTCCAATTTTGGTATCATGGTAATGCTGGCCTCATAAAATGAGTTGGAAATATTCCCCCATCTTCTATATTCTGGAAGAGTTTGTATATAATTGGTCTTACTTCCTCTTTAAATATTGAAATTATTTACCAGCGAAGCCATCCGTGTCTGGAGTTTCTTTTTCAGGAAGGCTTTTTAACTATGAATTCAGTTACTTTATTAGATATAAGGCTATTTAGGCCATTATTTCTTCTTGAGTTAGTTTCGGTAGTTTGTGTCTTTTAAAGCATTTGTCCAGTTTCCCTTCATTTTGAAATTTGTGGGTATAATATTGGTCACATCATTCCCTTAATATCCTTTAAGGCCTGTAGGATCAATTGTGAAGTCTCCTTTTTATTCCTGATATTGTTAAAAAGTATATTTCATTTTTGTCCTCCATCAATCTGGATATAACTTTTTTCCCTCAATTTTATTGATCCTCTCAATAATGGTTTCATTAAATTTATGTATGGCCCTCTGCTTTCTGTTTCATTGAATTTTACTCTTTTTTTCATTATTTTCTTTTCCTTACTTTGAGTTTTGTTTGCTTTTCTTTTTTTTTTTTTTTTTGGTTTCCTTAGGACACTTATTTATGATCTTCCTTCTTTTCTAATAAATTCATTTAATGTTATAATTCCCCTTCAAAGCTCTGTTTTGGCTGCATCCCACAAATTTTGATATGCTGTGCCTTCATTTTCAAAATTCTGTTCAAATATTTATAATACCTATTGTGATTTTTTTTCCTTCACCCCATGAATTATTTAGAATTGTGTTATTTAATTTCCAAGTATGTGGGAATTTTCCCAGATATCTTTTTCTTATTGGTTTCTACTTTAGTTTGGTTGAGTTCAGAGTATGTATTTTTAATAAATCTTCTGAAATGTATTTGAGACTTATCATGTGTTCCAAAATATGGTCTATCTTGGTAAATGTTCTATGCATACTTGAAAAGCCAATGTATTCTTTTGTTGTTAGATAGAGTGTTCTATAAATGTCATTTAGGTCAAGTTTGTTGATAGTTTTTAAGTCTTTTCTATCATTACTGATTTTCTGCTTACTTCTTCTATCAATTTCTGAGACAGAATGATGAAACTACCAGTTATAATTTTTGATTTGCCTATTTCAAGAAATCTTAATACTAAAGACGTGAAGCTCTTCTACTCACTAGCACAAGATTGTAGATAAATCTCCTAAGCCCCTGGGGATCAGTTTCTTCATGTTTAAAATGCTTATGCTCTCTCTTTCTACCTCAGATGGTTGTGGTGTTCATAAAAAGGGATAATTCAGGAAGAGGCGTTATAAACCATATGGCACTATGTAAATGTGCTACTTCATTAATGCCCATATCGAAATATTGTATAAACACAAACACAATAATTTACAGTAATATAGAACTAGATCCCCTAACTTTGTAATTTGGTGCTCTTACCAAGGTAAGACTCATTCTTCCAAGGTATATGACTGTAGCAGTTTGATATTGTTTATGAATTCCAAAAATAGATATTGGATTATGTTTGTAAACTGGTCTATACCTGGGCGTGATCAAATTATGATTAGGGCTTTGATTGGGCTATGTCAGTAGGATGTTGAGTCCCTGCCCCCTTGGTGGGCGGAGACTCACAGATAAAACTACACTGCAGAGCAGAGGAATGAGTTAGAGTTTTGATGTTGGAGTTTTTGAGCTGGAGCCCTGGGAAGTAAGCACACAGAGGAGCTTGGTCATGAGGAAAGAGAAAAGGCCCTGGGAAGAGAAACAAGCCATTCACCTGATAATCTACAGCTGGCCTTGTGGAGATAGCAGAGGAGCTGAGCCCGGAGACAAGCAAGCCCCGGGAAGAGAGGAACCCAGGAAGCCTGAATCCTCACAGATGTCGGCAGCCATCTTGCTCCAACATGTGGCAATAGACTTTGGTGAGGGAAGTAACTTATGCTTTATGGCCTGGTAACTGTAAGCTTCTACCCCAGATAAATACCCTTTATAAAAGCCAACAGATTTCTGGTATTTTGGATCGCACCCCTTTGGCTGACTAATACAATGACACATCAAAACTCAGGGTGATACCTGGTAGGATTTCAAGATATGACTTATTGGTCTTTTTTGAATTAATTGTAAACATCCATAATAGACCTTCAGAATCACCATTTTCATTACTATTATTGAATAAATGCACTTATTTTTGCTGTTACATTGAAGTAAAAATGTAACCCTCAAATCAGATCTGCCATGAACTTCTGTAGAAGGAATGTCTATTCTGCTTAAGTGTCATAACACCATATTTTTGGTTCACTGTTACTTATTTAGATGAAGGGTCAGCAAACAGTTTCTGTAAATGTTTGCCAACCCCTGTTGTAGACAGTAACCTTCACCTTACCCTCCCCCTATTCAAACACTGATTTTCTTTGGCTCTATACATGTATTTGGTATCTGAGAGAGGAGAGAGGATATATCGAAGATGGTTTGTTCAGGGAAGGTGATAGGTGGGAAAAACAGAGGAGGAAAAGGTTAAAATCGTCCTTTAGGCTGGTTTTGAACTCCCTACAGTGGGAGCAATACAGAGCCAAAGTTAACAGAATTGGTCAAGAGAGGCTTTGTGGGGCTGTATGCCAAAATGTGGCGTTGCGTGGCAACAAAGGGCTTCTCCTTCCCTCTGAATGGACTCCAACTCCATTCTGGCACCTTCAAGAACAGCCAGAGAATGCCTCTTTGGCATGACTTTGGTGGGGCCTGATGGACACTGGCTGCAGAAAGTCTTCTCTGAGAAGCTGAGTGGGATAGACACCAGGTTCACAAGAGCAAGCAAGGATGCAGGACGGACAGCTCAGATGGACTACTACTTGCAGCTGCTTTTTGTGGGTGCATGAGAGGCATCCTTTTGAGAACGGAGAGATATTGTGATGGTGGTGGGAGGGCGAGTTGGGGGCTTCAAGTCCAGTTGCCTTGCAAGTGAATGCTATGGAGAAAGAAGATATTTAAGCAACAAGAGGAAATAGATAGCTGAGGTGAGCCAAAGTGATATGACAGCCAGATATGGTCAGAGAACTGTCAGCTGGGCAGGCAGGACACCTTCCCTCAGGGTGCTTTGATGGTAGCAAGGAGGTGAGGTCTTGGCTGTAATTGTGTGATTAATTGGCTGGCTGATTATCAGGAAGAGATTAACAGAACAGAGAAAGAGGAAGGCTTTCACAGACTACTTCAGCTGCAGTAGCTGACTCCTACTCAGAAGCCACCAGAAGGAAGAGGAAGAACACGCCCCTTGGTCCTCTTAACTGTTAAGGTGGCAGCTAGGGAAGAAGTGAGTTTGGATAAGCCACACCCAGCCTCTTTTGCTATTCTCTGCCTCTTAGTTTGAAAGTTAGTGTAATCAGGTAGTCTCACATTTTTATATACTGCTCAGCCTTGGAATGTTACCCTTGGAAACAGAAACACATGCTTAACAAAGGACAAATTTTATTCTCTTCTTCTCAGAGTTCAAAAAGGAGATCATTTCCCAAAAAGATATTTTCCTCCCTACTTTCTGTCTAAATGATTGACACAATGAATAGACAATTTTAGTTTACTGCTGCTCTTGTAGATTAGAATAGAAAATGACTTATAGGGATAATAGCACATAAAAGAAATAAAAAGACTCAGATTCCTCCAAGAAGGAAAACGCCACTTGACAGTGGAGTCCACTGACCTGACAAGCCAGTGAACTTATCTTGGCCTATGGAGAAAAAAAAATTCTATGTATTCATGATGACAAAATAAGATTCGGGAATGTGCCTGCAGGAGTTCCTTTTTTCAAACCAACTACATTATAAAGCCCCATAAACCTGTATAATTTTTAAAAATACGTGGAAGCACTCTGTTGTCTAATCACAATGGTAGGACATGACAACAAATTGCTTATTGTCTGGTATTTATAGCAGAATACATGAGATTTTTAAAAAAAGAGGCTTCTTTTAACTGCTAGTGAAGTGGGGAAGGGAATTTATATATCACTCACTCTTCCTCAGGCATGAAACTGGGTGCTGTAATTTTATTACTTCATAATATTTAATGTAATTCTGAGGTTATTACAATGACTTCATTTTAGAGATTAAGAAACTGACTTTTAAAGGTGCCCCACAGATTTTAAGTGGCCAAGTTGAGATTAATACCCATATCTGCCTCCAAAGCCAAGAGTCCTTGTAATTCTCCAGCCTGTGGTTCAGATTCTAGTGAGCCTAAGCATTTCAGGCAGAGCGCATCCATATGCAGATTCCTGGGCCTTGGGACCAGAGAGTCTCATTCGGATATTTTTCTTGGAGGATGGGGATGAGGAATTCCCATTTTCCTAGGCATGCCCTGTGATTCTGATTCTGTCTGAGGTCCTCCACCCTGATAGCACATAAGAATCATCTGGGGAGGTTTGAAAACTACCAATCCAATCCTTGGTGTCTCACCCAGAGTCTCGGAGATGGGGTTCAGGCATCAATATTTAAAAGTAAAGCTTTCTCCCCATCCCAGATTATTCTGACAGACAGTAAGAGTTGTGAATCTCTGGTTGAGCTGGTTCTGATCTCAGTCTTATCACTGAGTAACCCCATGGTCACTGGCAGTCCATGGTCCTCCGTAGAAAATTAAGGTATTGGACTCTACCTTCAAGATTTCTTCTAGATACCAGGTTCTTAGAGGAAAGCTGGTTGACATTGGGAGCATTGTTCAGTTTTCACAGAAATTCCAAATGGTTTCCATGTGGTTTTCTTCTTTTGTTTCCCTTTTGTAAAAAGGAAAAAAATAAACATTTGCAGGCAAAGCGTGCTTTTGTTTCAACACTTCTGTAGTATGACGATCAAGAATTTCCCCAAATTGAATGGGGAAGGCGAGAAAGAGGGGCCTCAAATGGTAGAGTGAGCGAGCCGAGGAGGGGCATGGTCCCAAGCCAACTTCCCTGCTTCAATGGGACTCCCAGCAAATTCTGTAGAAGACAGATATGGAGGAAAAAGAATAGTGGTGTTTTTAGATTTGTAATTGCTGTCATTTCAATCATGTTAGTTAATGCGAGTTTCTAATACATCCTAGAAATCTAGTTCAAAAAGAATTCCACAGCTTGAAGAACATGGGGCTAAAACTATAACTCTTTGTGTTCTTTAAATATTTGTTAGATGATTTAATCCATTCAGATTTATAGGAAGTTCATAGATGCAGAAAATGAATTTGTCTCTTTGTTGAAAGGATTAATACATAAAACATTGTGAACTGATGGGATGTTACATCTGGATAGGGCCTTGCAAGTGTCCTTCAACCAGGATTGTTGACGGAATATGACTTTTTTAGAAAGCAACTGAGTGCTCCGAGTTCCTGTAATAGAATCCCGCCTGAGCTGGGGTTGCAAACTCAAATGCCAACAAGGGCCAGGCAGGTAAAAAAGATGGGTGTACTAGGCAGATGTAAAACTAGAAGGGACAATGAGAACTATGAAAAATTGGAGCATGCAAGTCTTGTCTGAAGACATTCAATGTTTTTGTAATGTGGGGGCTTTTTCCGGACTTGGGGATCGTCCTGAATGGCATTGCAATGACAGGTAAATGCCATTATGCATCTTCCCATAGCCTGCAGAACTGTGTGGGAGAGAGTGTAAACTACAATGTCAACTATGGTCCGTGCTCAATGGCAATGCCCCAGGATGCGTTTATCAATTGCACTGAATGTGCCACACTAATGGAGGATGTTGTTTATGTGGGAGGTTGTGGGAGGTGTGGGGAGTGGGGCATATGGGAATCCCTATAGTTTTTGTGTAACATTTGTGTAATCTAAGTATTTAAAAAAAATAAAAAAATAAATTTAGAAGTAAAAAATAAAAAAATAAAAACATTGTGCAGGCCAAATAAACACATCAGAGGACCACCACTTTGCAACCCCTGATCCAAACAAAACCAATCAGTAATCTTACAGGCTTGAATTGTATAATTTAAAGCTTTAATCCTTTGAATTATTTAGGAATTCTTTTTAGTTTATAACATGCCACTGTGTTGCTGTGCTCTCCTCTCCCTCTGAGAAAGAAAACAAAACTCAAGACAAACAAACAACCCTGTGTGTTCTTTAAACTGTAGCAGATGGTGGCTAAACATATGGGAAAATTATTTCTATGGGTATTATTATTCTCTGTGCAGTGTTCTAGAAGAGGGTGAAAAAGTGACTTTTTTTCATGTATATGTTAAATAACATTGTGTAGACACAACATATGCTGCCTTTGTCACTAGAAATTTTCACATCGAGTTTTGAATGGTGTTCAGAAATTTAAATTGATTTAACTTCTTGAAACAGATATCTGCCAAAGTTTCTATTCGTGAATCTCCAAAGGATATATTTTTTTTTTAGGGAGAAGAGCTTTCTAGCAACACAAAACAAATAGCTTTCAGGATGTGCTAGTCTTTACAGTAACCGACTTTTACTTCATATTTCCTGGTGTGATGTGCTGACCTTATAAATGCTGACCTTGTAAATATAAATAAGAATCGTCAGTAAGTGGAATTGCATTTCTGAATCCCTGTCAGATTCTCCTCCAAGCTGTATGAGGTTGCTTTGTGAGCTTATTGTATAAAAAAAGCAATAAAACAATTTGTTTGAGAAGCATTTTCAGTTACAGTGTTTAACCAATTTCTCAAATAATAGGGATTGTTCAGCATATATCACAAATGGGATTCAGGAAAATTTTCTTGTCATTCAGTTAAAGGGGTAGCAAAGTGCCCTACATTTTTAGGGCACAAACTAGCAAACAGTTGGGTGGTTCTTGGGCATCACCCAAATGATGTATAAGCTATGGTTCCGGCCCTGATATGGAGAGGCATAGGATGTAGAGCTGTGCTATCCAATATGGGAGTCACTAGCCACATGTAACTATTAAAATTAAAATGAAATTGAAATAAATAAAAATTCCAGGTCCTTGGTCACACTAGGCACACTGCAAGTGCTGACTAGCCATGTGTGGCTACTGGTTACCATACTGGTCAGTATAGATGTGGAACATGCTCATCGTCACAGAAAGTTCCGTTGGACAGCACTGGTCGTAGAGATCATGAACTTACCTCTGGAAGCAGACTCTCTGGGTTTGAAACCAGGTGTACCACTTATGAAAGAGTTCCCTGAGATTACCTTGCCTCAGTTTCCACATCTGTACAATGGAGATGATATTAATTAAAGGGGGCAACTGTGGGAATTAAATGGGTTTGCTCATATAAAATTGTATAAAAATACCTGGCCCATAAGAAAGCATACTATAGATAGAGTGGGGCATTCCTGAATAAAGATTCAACAGAACATTCTAAACACCCGGAAGAGGCAGCAAATTAATTCTGATCCAGAAGGACTGATAGAGCTTTGGGGAAATGGTAACATGTAAGGTGGAACTTGAATGATGAATTTTAACAAGTGAAGAAGAGAAGTGGCTGGGGACACATTTCAGACATGTGGAACAGCCTATGCAAGGGCACAGAGGCATAAAATCACACGGAACATCTGGTTAATAGGAAATCATCCAATTTACCTGTGGAAAAGGGGAATGGTGTGAGCTGAAGAAAGATTGGGTGATTTGCATACCACGCTAAGGAGGCCAAATTTTATTTATTTATTTTTTAAAATAAGGAGCCGATGAAGGTTTTTTTTTTGTTTGTTTGTTTGTTTTTTTTTTTTTTTAAGTAGAGAAGGTGTAGCTTTATCGAAAAATCATGTAGAAAACAGAGTTCCCATATGCCCCCTTCACACGCTCAATTCTCCCTATTATTAACAATTTGCATGTGTATTAGTCAGTGTTCTCTGGGGAAACAGAATCAACAGGAGATATCTGTCAATAATATGAGATTTTATAAGAGTCTATCCCGCAACCGTGGGGATGCACAAGTCCAGGTTCCGCAGGCAGGCTGCAAACCAGGGGCTCCGATGAAATTCCAGTGAAGGTCCTTGATGTGTTTCCGGGAGAAGTTGGCTGTCCAAAGATGAGCTGGGAAATTCTCTCTGAATGCTGAAATCACTTCCCCTTTTAAGGCATTCAGCTGATTGGATAAAGCATCACTCATTGCTGATGGCAAATCTCCCTGGTTGATGCAGATGTAATCAGCCATCCATGCAGTAAACTCACTGTATTAGTCAGCCAAAGGGGTGCTGATGTAAAATACCAGAAATCTGTTGACTTTTATAAAGGTATTTATTTGGGTAGAAGCTTTCAGTTACTAGGCCATAAAGCATAAGTTACTTCCCTCACCAAAGTCTATTGTTGGAGCAAAATGGCTGCTGACTTCTGTGTGGGTTCAGGCTTCCTGGGTTCCCTCTTCCCAGGGTTTGCTTCTCTCTGGGCTCAGCTCCTCTGCTCGCTCCACAAGGCCTGCTGTAGACTATCAGGCGAATGGCTTGTTTCTCTTCCCAGGGCCTTTTCTCTTTCCTTATGACCAAGCTCCTCTGCTTACTTCCCGGGGCTCCAGCTCAAAAACTCCAGCATCAAAAGTCCAACTCTGTCCTTTGCCATGTCTTTCATCTGTGACTCCCCACCCACTAAGAGGCGAGAACTCAACGCCCTATGGACGTGGTCCAATCAAAGCCCTAATCATAATTTAATTAAGTAAAAGTAAAATCTCTGAATCCAATACACTGTAATGCGCCCAGAGGAAAAGAACAGTTTACAAACATAATTCAATATTTCTTTTTGGAATTCATGAATAATATCAACTGCTACACTCACCGATGACTAAAGCCCATAAGTGTCCTTGTACTACAATTAGCCCAGTGCTTGCTTGACCACACAACTGGGCACAATTACCTGGCCGAGTTGATGCATTAGCCTAACCATCACAGCATGAGTGTGGTAACTTTGTTACAATTGATGAAAAGTGTTTATAATTATACTGTTAATATAGTCCATTGTTTATATTAGGGTTCACTGTGTTGTACAGTCCTGTTTTTAAAATTTTTATTTTAACATATATAGATCCTAAATTTCTTGCTTTTAACCACATTCAAATATACAATTCTGTGATGTCAATTAAACTCACAATGTTGTGTTACCTTCACCACCACCCATTACCAAAATTTTTCCATCACCTCAAACAGAAAGTTTTTATCAATTAAGCATTAACTCCCTCTTCCCAACCCTGACTCCAGCTCAGGTCCCTGGCAATCTGTATTCTAGTTTCTGACTCTATGAATTTGCTTATTTTAATTATTTCATATCAGTGAGATCATACAAATATTTGTCCTTTTGTGTCTGGCTTATTTCATGCAATATGACATCTTCAAGGTTCAGCCATGTTGTTGCACATATCAGAACTTCATTCCTTTTTTTGGCTGAATAATATTCCATTGTTTGTATGTATCACATTTTGTTTATCCATTCTTCTGTTTTTTTTTTGGACACTTGGGTTGCTTGCATCTCTTGATCTTTTGGTGATTGTGAATAACAAGGCCATGAACATCAGTGTTCCAATATCTGTTTGAGTCCCTGCTTTCAGTACTTTTTGATATATAACTAGAAGTAGGGTTGCTGGGTCATATGATAATTCTATACTTAATTTTCTGAAGTATCACCAAACTGTTTTCCATAATTGCTGCACCATTTTACATTCCCACCAAAAATGCACAAGTGTTCCTTACTTCACCACATCATCTTCAACACTTGTTATTTTCCTTTTTTTTTTTAATAGCAGTCATTCTAGTAGGTGTGCGGTGGTATCTCACTGTGGTTTTGATTTGCATTTCCCTAATGGCTTATGATGTTGAGCATATTTTCATGTGCTTTTTGGTCATTTGTATATCTGCTTTGGAGAAATGTCTATTCAAGTCTTTTGCCCATTTTTCATTGTGCTCTTTGTCTTTTTGTTGTTGAGTTATAGGATTTCTTTATATACACTGGATATTAAATCCTTATCAGAGATATCAAGGGTTTATTTCCAAACTCTTAGCTTGATTCCAGTGGTCTATATATCTGTCCTTGCTATATTGATTACTTGAGATTTATAATAAGTTCTAAAATTGGGAAGTGTGAGTCCTCCAACTTTGTTCTTCTTTTTTCAAGATGGTTTTAATATTTGGGCCCCTTACCCTTCCACATAAATTTGATGATTGGCTTTTCCATTTCTGCAAGGAAGGCTGTTGGAATTTTGATCAGGATTGCATTGAATCTGTAAAGCACTTTGGGTAGGATTGACTGCTTAACAATAGTTAGTCCAGAATCCATGAACACAGAATTGTCCTTCCATTTATTTAGGTCTTCTTGGACTTTTTTAAAGCAATATTTTATAGTTTTCTGTGTATAAGTCCCTTACATCTTGATTCAATTTATTCCTAGATATTTGATTCTATTAGTTGTTATTGTAAATGGAAATTTTTCTTGATTTCCTCTTCAGATTTTTCATTACTAGTGTGTAGAAGCATTCTGATTTTTGCATGTTGATCCTGTACCCTGCTGCATTGCTGAACTTATTTATTAGCTATAGTAGTTTGTTGTAGATTTTTCAGGATATTTTATATATAGTATCATGGCATCTGTAAATCAGAATTCTTTTACTTTTTCCTTTATAATTTCAATGCCTTTTATTTCTTTTACTTGCCTAATGGTTCTGGTTAGAACTTCTAGTACAATTTTGAATAACGCTGGTGACTGTGGGCATCCTTGTCTTGTTCCTGGTATTAGAGGGAAAGCTTTCAGTCTTTCACCATTGAGCATGATGTTAGCTGTGGGTTGTTCATAAATGCTTTTTATCATGTTGAGGCAGTTCCCTTCCATAGCCAGTTTTCTGAGTGTTTTTATAAAGGTTATTAGATTTTTTCAATGGCTTTTCTGCATCAGTTGAGATAATAATGTGTTTTTTCTTTCCTTTATTCTATTATTGTGGCATGTTACATTGATTTATTTTCTTATGTTGAATCCACCCAAACATACCTGGGATAAATCCCACTTGATCATGGTGTATAATTCTTTTAATGTGCTGTTGGATTTGGTTTGATAGTATTTTGCTGAGAAGTTTTGCATCTATATTGAAAAAGAGTTTTTGTTTGTCATTTTCTTTTAGTATCTTTATATGTCTTTGGTATCAAGGTGATATTGGCCTCATAGAATGAGTTAGGGAGTGTTCAATCCTCTTCAGTTTTTCAGAAGAGTTTGAGCTGGATTGATGTTAATTCTTCTTGGAATGTTTGGTAAAATTCCTCTGTGAAACTATCTGGTCCTGGGCTTTTCTTTGTTTGGAGGGTTTTGATTACTGATTCAAGCTCTTTACTTCATATTGGACTGTTGAGATCTTCTTTCTTCTTGAGTCAATGTAGTTGGTTTGTGTGTGCCTAGGAATTTGTCCAATTCCATCAAGTTACCCAGTTTCTCATCATGCAGTTGTTCATAGTATCCTCTTATGATCCTTTTTATTGCTGTGAGGTTGGTAGTTATGACCCCCCCTTTCATTTCTGATTGTAGTTATTTGCATCCTCTCTCTTTTTATCTTTGTGTCAATCTACCTAAAGAGTTGTCAGTATTATTGATCTTTTCAAAGAACCAACTTTTAGTTTCATTGATTCTCTCTGTTGTTTTTTCTTCTCCATTTCTTTTATCTATGTTCTAATCTTGGTTATCTCCTTCCTTTCTAACAGAGTTATCTTGATAGAAAATAATGTCCTCTAGTTGTTCTGGACATGCCATTATCACTCATCTTCTAGGCCATCTTCGAGATTTCTCAATATCAGCATTATTGACATTCTGGACCCTCCTGTGCATTGTAGGATGTTTAGCAGCATCTCTGGCCTCTACCCATTCGATGCCAGTAGCATACCTCCTACCACTTGTGACAACCAAAAGTGTCTCCAGGCTTTTCCAAATGTCCCCCCCGGGGGGGGGGCGGCGGCGGCAAACTCACCCCCAGTAGAAAACCAGTGTCTTACACAAAGTGTTTGGTTATATGTCAAAATCTAAAGCCCAAATAATAGGGACTACATAAATATATGTTATGAATCATTGGTGAGTCCATTAGAATCCATTAAACAGCCTAACAGGTTGATGGTGGGAAGGGCAGGGGGTAGTGGGAAGGTGAGCAGCAGGGGGCAGGGTGGTGGGCTGGGATCATGGGTGCTCCTGGGGGATGATTGGTCTGATTGGAATGCTTAAGGGAATCCCTAGGGAGTCAGTAGACAATAGGGGACATCAAGAAATCTTGCTTGGCAGGTGTCATTAAAGGGTCCAGTGATGATCTCTGCCTAATTTTCAAGAGCTGGCTTTGGGGATGAGTGATAGGAAAATGCTGCCCAAATCAAGAGTTCCACCATTAAAATTGTTTGTGTTTCAAATTGAAGGCTATTAATTGAAGCTACCTTGTACTCAATTCTCATGGTTTAAAAACCCGAATAGAGTGGAGTATCTTCAAAACAAAAATCCCTTCCCCTTCCTCCTTGCTCCTTTCCAAAGGTTGTCAGTTTATACTTGGTAAGGAGTTCAGTATCTGTGACGGCACTGCATACTATCTGCTGGGTAACTATTAAACTGTTCTGGAATTAGTACTGAATTACTGAAGGACAATTTGACAATGAAGAAAAAGGAATGGATATTTATTAGTGAATAAATTTCTTTTTAGCACTATAATTCCACAATTAAAAACAACACAGGTGACATCTTTCTATGAAACATTGCACAGCACAGCAAATTCTCCTTGCTCCCACCCTCTAAGTTCCTGATATAATCTCCGTGATCCTACCCCCACCACCACATTTTGTTTCTCATGGAAAGAGAAAACTTTTATTCTAGGTCCTTGCAGCCATTGAGATTCTGAATTGCTAGGACCAGGAAAAAATAAAGGAGAGAAAAAAAGCCAAGCATGTTTTCAGCTTTTGCAGTAACTGCGAGCTTTGATCACAATCGATGATTAACGCTAACATCCTTAAATGCCAGGGTTGTTATGACAAGCAAACTTCAGTCAGCTGCACAGTGGTCCTGTTAAATAGAAATGCAGTGGACCTTCCTTCTTGTCTGTAGGTTGGCCCCAGCAGCCTCTGCTCTTCCCTTTCCATATCCACTCTCCCCAGCTTTCAACCTATTAATCACAATATCTTCTGTACGGTAATTAGTCCTGAAAGATGGGCTCTAATTTGAAATAATGATCTATGGAACAAAGGAGAATGTCTCTCTTGATGAGATTGAGACATGTTAAGTTTTAAATTCCCTTAAGGATGAACGTCATTTCCTAAAAGTAGTAGAGTGTAGGAGGAAAGCAAAATAACATTTCATGAAAACCTACTGTGTGCTAGGAGCGTCTCTCATTTGCTTCTCACAGCCTCCTGGGAAGCAGTTAGCAGTATTCTTATTTGACGAATAAACTAATTAAAACTCAGCAAGCTCAAGAAGTTTGCCCAAAGCCCATCTCTAGTAAACGTTGGAATCAAGTTACAAGAACAAAATAGCTGTAGCTATGACACTGGTCTCTTTCCACTGGGGCCAGCTGCTGTTCATTCTATCAGGCATAGGAGCAGGGTGAGCTCTGTACAAATAGTGAAGAGAAGGAAGTTTTATTTTTGGTGCTCCCCAAACTACCTTTCTGCCTGTTTCTAGCTAGATACCCTCAAGGCATCTGAAAAGCCTAGGTTATGCTGGCCACCTGCTTTAGCCACAACCCCCCAAGCTCAGGGACCTAACATGGTAGGTGGTTTAAACATCCCTAATCATTTGACCTACTTCAATATAAGAGGACTGTCACCATGCCAGTTGCCATGTAACTTGCAGTGCCTCCCTGTGGACGTAGAATGGCTTCCATCCTGTGGACTGAGGCTTGGCCATGTGATAGGCCTTGGCCAGTGGGACGTGAGCAGATATGATGGATGCCACATTTCAGTGGAAGTTTAAGAACCTCGTGTGCAGCTCTGTTGACCCATTTTTCCCTCGATCGTGAAAACAGCACATCCCACATAGGGGCTTCTACTTCGGTCTGGATTCTGGAATAAAGAAAACACAAGGAGCACACAGCCACAGCCAAAAAGCAACGAACATGTTATATGAACAATAAGTAAACCTTTGTTGTCGTAAGCTGTGGAGATTTAGGGGTTGTTACCATAGCATGAGCTAGCAAAACCTGACTGATAGGCTTAAGAAGATAAAAACTTATTTCTTGCTCAGTCCCTGCCTGATGCAGGTTGGCTAGCTCTCCCTTATGTCTCTCTTTCCAAATATTGGCTCAGTAATTGGAGCTCCTGGCATCATGAGGTTCTGTCCTCTTAAAGTCCTCACTTTCAGCCACATAGATGGAAACAAGAAAGAGCCATGAATCTCTTGGGAGATTTTAGTGGACAGGAATTGAAATGGAATATATCACTCTGCCCTCATTTCTTTGGTAAGAATCATTCACAGGGCCCAAACCTAAATGCAAGAGAGGCTTGGAAATGGTTTTCCTGAGTGCCCAAGAAAAGGAAACATTGGCAGGCATCTAGCCACCCTCTGCTTGAGCATCTGTCCCTAAGCTTGAATTTCTGAGAGAGCTCCTCACCTCTGGCTGTCAACAATGCCGCAAGGATGTTAACTGACAGTGGCATGAAGTGTTAGATGCTCATCTGTTTTAATAAAGGGCTTTTAAAGATCAGAAATTCTTGTGAGCACCAAAGGAGTAAAATGCCAGTAATCTGCCTGCCAGATGGGGGTAGTACCTCTGTGCATCACTTCCTAAAGTCGGGCTTGACCTCAGCTTGGCTCATTAATCATTTAGCTGTGTCCCAGATACTTGCCTTGGGAATGACTAATTTTGATTGTGAGGTATTGAGAAGATTGTATGGAGGAGGTGACATTTGAGCTGGGTCCCAAAGACTGTTCATCCAGGGAAGGTGGTGAATGGCATTCCAGTCAGAAGGGTACCGTCCTCACATGAGCACAGTCACACAAAGGCATGACTAACCACAGTGTGTTGTAGAAGTACAAGTGGCCAAGGGTGCCCAGATCACAACACACATTGGCCAGGGACAAGACAAGAATGAGTCTCGTTCTCTGTGTCTTCTTGAAGAGTTTGGATGTCATTCTAGGAGTAGGAGATGGCCGGGGAGGCAATATTGGTAATCTGTAAGATGGAGACAGATATTGTCTGCTTTGTGCATTGGAAGGACAACTCTGGCAGTGCTAAAGAGTATCGGGCAGTTGTCAGTCTACCTGCGCTTGGGGAGTGGGGCCGTGATGAGCTGTGGATGAGCCTTGAGGCGTAGTGGGGCTGAAGTTGGGACAGCTGCCTCTAGAGACACTGGCTGTGCCTTGGCCATGAGATTTCCATAGCTACTACCCAACCCAGCCAGTTACCGCAGCACCCGCTCAGGGGATGCTAGTGAACTGCCTTTGTTGAGCCCCTAAATAACTATCTCATTACTAGAGAGGGAGAAAATCCGTTTAAGTGTTTTCCCTCTGCAGAAAGCCGACATTTTGTAATCATCTGGCCATACATTGCCTTTTCTAGAATAATGACCTCAAAATATTTCAAGTGTGATGTAGGGGCATGTCCCGTGGGCGAGCCCCCAAATTCTACTGAGGCTTGTTTAGTTATTTATTACTGCATAATAACCCACCCAAAACATAGTGTTTTAAAACAATAGCCATTCTCTTCTCTTTCATAGTTTGTGGGTTGACTGGACTCAGTGGTGCAGCATTTCTGCTGCCCTTGCAGCCTCTTTTGGGGTCTCAGATTGTAGTCAGATAACCAGGGTCATTTCAAGGCCCATCCGGAACACCAGGATCCTGGGGCACTGGGATGGCTGTGTCTCTCTCCCTCTCCGTATAGCCTCAGCACCTCTCCTCACCATGTGTATTCTCCACACGGTCTCTCCAGAAGCATAGTGGACTTCTTACATGGCAGCTTTGGAGTCCCAAATGTGAGAGTTCCAAGAGGCAGGAGACAAAAACTGGCAGTACTCTTCAAAGGCAGGTCTGAAATCTACCTAGCCTCACTTCTGCTGCATTTCGTTGGTTAGAACTGGGTCTACTTAGATTCAGGGGAGGAGAAATAACCTCCACCTCTTTATGGGAGACGACAAATAATTGACAGCCATCTTTACTGTATCTCAAGGCCATTTTTGAAAAGTTGCACTTCTCCTTAAGCAGAGCCAACGGGAGTGGAGTAACACTCAGAAAAGTGTCTGGCACAGGGTAGGTATTCAATAAACATTTGATGAATGGATTAAATGGATAAATGGATGCACAGGTATAAAAGAGTCATCCACATTGTAGAATTTCTAAGGTACTTTTAAAAGGGGGAATTTGATAATATTCCCAGGATGAAGACACAGTCCTGAAATTGCCCAGGAATATTTGAGTTACATTAGAAAAAAAGAGGAAAAGCTCCTTGTCTGAGTGTGATAGCTGGAAAATGTACTTATTGAAATTTCTTCACTTAAGCAGCTTTGAAAATTCTAAAACTAATTGAGCTGGTTTTCTATTAATCTAATTTTAGAAGTTTACTCTTTACACTTAGTTCCCTGAAGGATACTAACCAGACCTTCTCAGCTTTGCTTACAGGAGTAAGATAATGTCTCAAAGCAAAACCAGACTGAATGGTGTAAAGCTGTAACTTTTCTCAGGGACAAAAAGCTTGATATCCTTGAGCAGTTGGCTGAGAAAGGAGCCATGAAGGCCTTGCCCCTGCACAGCTATGTCTAAACTGTGGCTTTTAGCCGCTGAAATCAAGGACAAGTTGGACGTGCTTGAGACAACACAGGACTGAGAAATTGCACGTACCCTCCTCACAAGACCCCTGGCATCACCTGTTATTTTCACTTCTTTTTCTTCTTCCCTACCCCTTCTCCTTTGCCTATAACAACCCTAGCTCCCATTTTCACTTTGAACTAGTTTTGGAAAGATTCCCCCAGTTCCTTGCTTGTGCACTTGCAATAAATCACCTTGTCACTAAAAGACATGTTTGTGCTTTGTAGAGGGATCGGGTGGGCCTGTCTATTGGAAATAGCTGTCCTTATGGTAACAAGTGTGAGCATAATTTCAGCATAGGGTGGTGCTATTACCTACATTATGTTGTTAAATTGCAGGGTGGATGCATCTACTAAGGTGCAGGACCCAAAAATATTTGTTTCAAAGAAATCTTTGTTGCAAAGAAATATAGATGATATTAATTTCTTTTTATCTGCATTCTAAATCAGGGGATAAAACTGCTACAGACATAAATTAAGAAACATAAGCTATTCACTTTAAAAATGTCCTAAAATTAAAAAGCTTTTAGATCAATAGATGCATTTCGTTTTACGGAATCATTCCACATACATAAATCATATTATTTCCTTTGCTTAACTTTTCCTAATCTTTACCTTTCTCTCTTTCCTATGATAGGAATCCTGAAAGTCCTAAGTTTTCTAATTTATGATACCATGATTCTATTAATATTATAGATTACATACTACCCATCATGTTAATGATTCGGGCAGCACACAGAAAGGCATATCAAAATACTGGGAAAAATACCAACAACTTTATTGGGAAGATGTTATTCAAGTTGAGAGACTGGTCAACTCTCCAAGTGGTCATGTCATTTTAAAGCAAGAACTGTCAGCTGTACAATGTGGGATGAAATTCTTCAACATCCTGTTTCCTTGAGTTGGGTGTGTCAACCTGTGTATAAGAAATTAAATACTCAAAGCAAGTACTGTTCTCCTGTTTGCTCTAAGAAAGATACCCAAGAGGACCAAAGAATCAGACAACAAACATTCAAAAATGCCTTGACCTCCACAAGCATGCTCTTGCGGGCCTTTGGCCAGGCCACTGGCCCATATCCTTCATCCTCCTTGGCCTGGAACTCACATCTTCAGTGGACTTGCCTCTAATTCCATTCAGAGGCCTGCTTGAACTCCACCTCACTCACCAAAGTGGCCTTTCCTGCCCACCCTGGCTATAATAGCATCTCCACAGTTGTAAGTTCCTTCATGGTACAGAGTTGTTGACTCCTTGCTTATACTTTATATCCTTCCCCTGAGAGCAGGGGCATTGTTTTCTCACTGCCAGTTCTACAGTGCCTGGCACATAGCAGCTGCTCAATAAATACCTGTGAATTACTCATAAGACCAACCTCCAAAGTGTTGGCTTAATTTATCACACAGGAGCTGAGGGCACAGACACTCCACACTCAGTATATGTTTGCACAAAAAAGAAAGATAAACACAGCAGCTTTACATCCCAACCCTAGATTCTCACATGGAGACATCAGCACCAATTGTGAAAAAGGCTGCCAATTCCAGGTTGGTCTCATTCTTCATGGATTTAAAAAAAGAATTGTCTCTTCTCGTTGAGTCTTGTACTTCATTAGTATTTGTTTTTCCTGAGAGTGGTGCCCTTGTAATGCTCTTCATAGGACGCTTCCTACCTTTCATGGTGCCTTCACTGGTCCCTACCTTTTTTGGTATTTAATCTATGGGTGATCTCAGCAGCCTCAAATGCTAGGTTGGAAATATCCTTCATTTGGGTCACTGAAAGTTTTCCAGATACATGGAATAGCGGTAAACCAGGAGAAAAAAAAAAAAAAAAAAAAAAGGCAAGCAGAAAATCAAACGTTTTCTTTTATTGCTACGAAAATGAATTTAAACTCTCCTGACACCCAAATCAGTGCCCAGAAATTCCAAGAGAACAAAATCTTCTCCGCTGCTTTTCAGTGCCTCTACCAGCAATTTTATTTCATGAACCAGCCATATAACCACCACCCCCAATTGTGGAGAATAATTGCATGGATCTGTAGGATTGAGACTGAGTTTCGAAAATATGTGAAGACATTATGGAGGTTAGCTCTTTGGGCTTCTTAAGAGATGATCAATATCTCACTAGAATAAATGTAGCAGCAAATTGCATTATTTCGGTGGCAGGACTTATCATGATTCAGTTGATAAGTCTAGTGCTAAATATGCAATAGCCTTGCCCCTTCGTTTATGTTTGCCTCTGTGCTAATTTTCTTTTTAAATTAAACTATTTAAAAGAGAGCTTAAGGTGTGGAATTTTTATTTCCGTTAAATAGTCCTGGCTCATTCATGGCATATATGCAGTTCTTTTGGCCCAGTGTCAGTCATATTTAAAGGGCTGATGAATTTATCAAGATGGTTTGATAATGTCAAGCAACCAGGCAACTACCTGATAATCTCAGGTTCAAAGAATTACAAGCAAGAGATTTGGATTTCGTCTACTCTGCTGGGTAGATGGGAGGATCATTACATGCTTACTGGGTCACTGCATTGGGTACTAAGACTTGGGGTTGTTGGGATTTTGTTGGCTTGCTTGCCTTATGTGGATCTTCTTAACTCTTAAAAGAGGGATGTGTGCTTGCATTCTCACCTGAGCATGGTTCTGCCAACGGCAGTGGGCCTACCTAGAAATACAGATATTAGGGATGGATGGAGCCTCTTGAATCCCACACTCACCAAGCCCAACACCAGTAAGGTTATTGAGAAATGGAGAACATTCCTCTGGCTTCTTGGCACAGTGGTTGTCAGGCTACGACCACTCACGTGAAAGTTTACACGGTAAAAGCGATTTACTTAACTTCTGAGAAAGACCAACATTCATTATGAGTGTAAAGAGAGCAATTGAGGAACATTTTCTGTTCCTGCTTGGCGAAGTAATGTGTTATGGCCGAATATAATTGGGGATTATTTTGTATTTTTGAGAAGATAACTTGATGGAGGAGGCCCTTGTTCTTTCTTAAAACAATTATTGATTTGTAGTTACTTATATGTCTGTGTCCCTTCCTGCTGGGTTATAAAATCTCTGAGGATAGGAACGTTGTCTCTCTCTCCCCAAGACCTAGCATAGAGTCTGATACACGGCAGAGGGTCAATAAATAGTTAAAGATTGAATGAATGAAGGAATGAATGCTATCCTTGAAGTTAATAGCAATTTACTACCTCCAGATCATTTGTGTGTTTGTTGTTTAATGTTTTGCAGAAGAAGAGGAATTTGCCCTGTGTTATGTGAATAACACAAAACGTGGGGCAAGACAAATTACATGCAGCTGGTCCAATCTTATGAATGTCAGAGGTTGTGTTTATTCATATTTATCAGTTTGCCAATAAACTTTGACCTTTCATGACACTGGATTTCTAGCACACGATAAACTATATATTTTTTTTAACAGTACTGTTGGGAGGACTTCAGAGGTGATTATTGTAAGAAATGCCGACTGTTTACCTATAGGCCATTCTGGTATTTGCCAGTAGGTACATTCTCCCCAGCCCCCGGCATTCAGTGAAGTGTAGAAGCATTCCACCCTTCCTTCCCCACAGTTAGCCATATGCCACTTCACATCTGTAGGTAATTCTTGCATACGCATCCCCTCTTGGGGAGGGAACTCAGCTTCCATATACACTGGCTCATTCCAAAATGAGACGAACAGACAGTGTCTGATTTAAGAAATATTTCACCTCAAGTATTTAAAAGTTTAAAGAGAGCATGGTTCCTTTGCTGGAATAAAGCCAGTGTTCCAAATTTGAAGGAATCCAGTTGGCTTCGAGCATGTTTCTAGAGTTATCCCCTAGTTTAAAAGACTTAGGCCAGGGAGACCAAAGGCATAGAAGTTATTTTTAGCACCAGTGAAATAACGGAGGCACACTTTTATTGCTCTGCTAGCTGAAAAAGCTTTTCTGCTGTGCTGAAAACATCAGGTCTTCTTCCTCCTTCCTAAGGCAATATGGGCTTCTGAGCCAGTGTGTGTGAGGCTAGCAAGAGCCCTGTGAATTCATAGTCATGAGCTGGGACGTGGAGGAAGAGAGGATATGTACAGTGGAGACGTGAAGAAAACAAGCTCCCCACATGCATAAGAATGTTAAAGCTCTGAGATGGGCAAAGGCTAAATATAATTACAAATTGCTTTCCAGTATTGATGCATATAAAATAACAATGTGAAAGCAAGTGACCCCTGCCAGTGAAAACCTATCGTTATAAGAATTGTACTTTAGTGGAAATTTATGCTACATTTTACAGTTTCATAGTAACTCTGCTTCAAATGCTTGCCCTAGAGAAATTTCCCTGGCAATTACATTGATCGATTTTCTAATTGTAAGATGTACTTTTAATATATTATTACTTGAATAAAAATAAATTAAGGCATCGAGGAAGCATAAGTAGAATTCTGGATATACGGGAATTGATGGTAAAGTAGTGACCTCCACCTCATGAAATCAACTGGAAATGAGAAAGTGGAACTTTCCCCAAACATTGTGGCATTTCTTATTCATTTGGGACCAGATTTTTTGTCTGACAAAGTGGCATTAAGGAATAGGTTGTCTTCCATAATATTGGTCTTTTCTTTTTAGAATATGTAAAAGGAAATCACAAGAGTCCCTCTTTTATTTGTGGTAAAACACCCATAGCATAAAAGTCACCATTTCAACCATTTTAAAGTGTACAATTCAGTATTGTGCAACCATCACCACTAGCTAGTTCCAGAGCATTTTCACCACCCAAAGGGGAAATCCCATACCTGTTAAGGAGTCACTCCCCGTTCACTCCTCCCAGACCCTGACAACCAGTAATCTACTTTCTATCTCTATGGATTTGCCTATTCCAGATATTTCCTATAAATGGGATCAGTTTTGTTTTTAAAGGGGAAAATACCAGCCAGTACTAGCCATGAGTTAATAACTGGGCTGAAGAAAACATTCAGGCTTTGCAATCTGGGACCCTGCAATCTGTTTGTCCATATAACATCCCTCCAGGGAGCTTAAAAACAAAGAGAATACAAATGAGGAATAAAGTTGGTAATTCAATGCAGGTTAATGAACATTTATTGAATACCTTCATGTACCAAGCAGAAGATGGCACCATTTTCCTACAGAATTTTGAAGGCATTCCTCCTGTCTTCTAGATCCCAGTGTTAGTTTTGTTGTTGTTGTCTTGCCATTGTGATGAACAGGCCACTTCTGATTCTTGATTCCTTGCTTTGTGACCTGGTTTTTGTCTCTGGTAGCTGGAAGGATTTTTTCTTTGTTTTTTGCTCTTTCATGATGATGGGCCCTGGTTTGGGTCTCTGGTCATCCATTTTGCTGGGTACTCACTGAGGCCATGTAGTCTCAAAATTCATGCTTTTCAGAACCTGGGATTTTAAAAATGATTCCATCAATTACTTCCTCTCTGCCATTTCATTTTTACTCTCTCTGGAAATCTTATTATTCAAATAGTGGCATACTGATCCTTTGTCTTTTTTCTTCTGCTTTTGAGACATTCACTCAACTTTATCTTCCAACTCATCCATTGAGCTATTTGTTTTTAATTTCCGTGAACTCTTTTTAAAATCTCTGGGTGTTTCTTTGTACATGATCTGGGAAACCAGAAGTCTAGTTTACATACTAGGTTTCAACATACTTTTTGCCAAATCTTTTGTTTTACAACTCCACCTTCCCACCCACTGCCAGAGATATTTGAGGCTCCCAGTTCCTGAGACTTTGGGGGGTAATCTCTAAAGGGACAGATAGTAAATATTTTAGGCTTTTCTGGCCAGAGAGCTGTTCAACTATCAAATCGCTACTGCTCACAACTGCTCAAACTTTGGCGCTATATCATGAAGGCAGCCATATACAACACATAAATGAATGTCCGTGGCTGTGTGCCAATAAAACTTTATGTATTGACCCCCTGGTTTGTGATATCAATTGGGTGCAATGTGATTTTCCCCACTGCCAGTTTAAGATTCAGCTTCCTTTGGTCTGTTAACTTCTTATCTGCTTTCCAGAAGTTTGTTGCTGTCATTCGTCCCCTTTCCAATTCTTGTTATTTGAGATTATATATTTTAATGCTCAGAAAGTCATTTTAGTGGAATTTCGGGGGAAGTGAAAGTAAATAAATACCCCATTTCTTATATCATGTTTACTGGGAGAAGAGTTGAGCATTAAGAAAGGGTAGAGTGAGGCATGAAAGGTAGGTATTCCCATGACTTATTTCTATAGTTTGATCCAGACACCAAAGGCCATTTAAATGATTTTACTTGTACCCTTTTGCAGCACCCACTAACTCTGGTCTTTTAATCTTAGTTTTCTTTTCTTGTGACAGAGTCACTCTCATTTCAGCCTTTATCTAGAAATTATTCCCAGCAATTGGTGGGCTTTTGGCATTTGTAACTTCATGTAAAATTAACAGAACATAGATTTTAGTCAGTGCACTCAGTGTATGAGGCTAACTTGCAAATGGGAGGTGAAAGAAAAACAACTCTCCCAAGGAGGGGGCAGCACCCAACGACAGTGCTCCGCACCAGATGAACATGCTTGGAGAATGTGGAGGCTGCTGCTTCCCGAACCACCCACCAATGACAGAACTGAGGTCACTAAGAGAAGTGTTAGTCCATGAGCCCTGGAAGCTTGAGCTACAGTGGCAAGTAGGACAGGAAAGCCACTCTCTGAGCCTACAAGTCCCAAATATAAGCTGGGGGTAGCAACACCTTGATTACAGTCCAAAATTCCCTCCTTTCCACTCCCGGGCAAAACAGCCGTTCTGAATGCGATTGCTGAGGATAGAGTGCTGAAACACAAATCCACTGGCTTTTCCCAGTAGAGAATACGAGGTCAGTGTTTCAGGAAAGGCCAGGGCTTTTTAACTCCCCTGCTCCTTGAAATCATCCCGGGAGCTTTGAAACATCCTGGTCCCAGGCCACGCCCCAAACGAATTTCATCAGACTCTCTGGAAGGGGGTCCAGGCATTAGAATTGTAAAGTGACCGGGGTAATCCCATTGCACGGCCAGGTGGAAAGCTTGTGTTTTTCAGCCTCTAGTTCACTTGGAAAGTCTTCCTATATGACTGCAGCTTCATCTGTAATACTAAACATTCCTTTAGAGCAGTGCTTCTCAGAGTGTGGCCCCTGTGCCAGCAGCATTCACAGTACCTGGGAGCTTGTTAGAAATGCAAAATCTTAGAGCCCCCACCCAGACCTACTGAATCAGAAAATGGGGTGGGCCGAACACCCTGTGTTTTAAGCAGCCCTCCAGGTGATTCAGATACACACTCAAGTTTCAGAACCACTGCATCCTATTTAAAAGTGCAAATGTCCTGGGGTGGGGGAATGGCAATGGATTTGCTTGTCAGCTCATGTTCCTCAGCAGTAGTAAATCGAGAGCAGGATGTGACACAGGACAAGAGTGTTTTGACTTGGGAGCAAACTGTGGAGTATAATTATAGCTTTAAAGCATAAGATTTTAAAAATGTAAGAATATGAGAATGATGTCACATCTAATTAATAATTAATAGTAGCTCAAATTTAGGCACAATTTTAAGCATTTCCATATACTGTCTTGCTTAATTTGACCTCACAATAACCCTATGAGGGAAGTTTTATCATTTTCACATTTTTACCAAAAAGGTAGCTGAGGTAAAGGGAGGATAAGTTATTTATCCAAGGTATTATACAGGAAATAAGTGGCGGAGCTGGGAGTCAGTCTCCAGGGTATGCGTGTTCAACATCATGGCTACACTGCCTGTACATTTAATTTTGCAAGTGGATGATGCCTTCATGGAAAATAATCAAAATTATAATAAGATAAATGAGAAACTGAGCAAAAATATAAATCTCTTAGCACAGTACATATCCACAATCCCTTATCTCAATTCTGAAATAAGTTTTGTGTCAAAACTCATTCGCCTGCAAGACCCGAACTGAACCAATGCAGGTTTATGCAGAATCCATTTTTACCCCATGTAGTCTAAATATTCACATTTGATTGTGGAACAATTACTGTGTTTTTGCACTCTTTGTTGTGGCAGACTGCTGAGACCATTAAATAATACGTGGCTGTAGAAGACAGAAGTGCTGTGCACCAAATATTTCTAGATCTCCACTCTCTAGGCACATTGTGGGGTTGCATTTCCTTACCCCTTTAAAGTTGGGTATGATCATGTGACTTGATTTAGCCAATGAAATGTGAGTGGGCATGTTAGGAGATAGTTTGTGTTTGCTTTGGCTTTCTTGCCCTCTGGAACGGTGACCAGCAACATTCTTCACCAATAGTAGTTGCTCTGGCAGTCTGAGACCTGAAAGAGACACAGAGCAGAGCCCCCACCAACTTGAATTTGGGGAGGGATGTTTGTTACTGGAGCATTATCTAGTTTATCCTGACAGATACAATGGTATAAGTACATTAACTTTGTAAAATTGGAAAGATTCTAAATTCTGAAACAAATCTGGCTCTAAGGGTTTCAGATAAGAGATTGTAGATATTTATTTAAATAGTTGAAATCAGGATTTTTTTTTCCCAAGAAAATTTGAACTGTGTCATTGCTTTAAGCCCCACCATTTCCTGGAGATAGTAAACTAGATTCTGAATAGCTTTCTCTGGATTGAGGTCTTGGAGGTCAGGTCCTCTCTCCCAGTGCCTGGTACGGAGTGGATGCTTGGTAAATAGGTACTGAAAAAGAAATGGCTGGCAGAAAGAACTCGGTACCTGGAGATTGAGGTTCCAGGGTAAAGAACAAAGAAAAGAGGAGATTGGAGGTAAAGGCAGGAGTTGTCTACTTCAGCTACTTTATAATTTTGGCCTTGTTCAAAAGAAACAAACCTAAGACATGGCAAATCCTGTTTGAAAGGACTGTAGAATGACTGTAAATGAATACTCATGGGGAGGATGTCAGGGTTCACTGAGGTAATTGAAACCTGTACATCTCTTAGCACAGAACTGGTTTATAGTTAACCTGCAATGATTTTGGCTATTATTAGTATTAATAATAATTAAAAATTAAGTAGCAATTCTCACAAAACTTTGCACTTGAGAGGGGAAATTGGCCAACCCTATAGTTTTCAAACTGTGCTTTACTGTGCCCTAAGGATTCTGAAGCACCTCTTTATACCCCTAAGGTATATGGGGTCTCAGAGTCCCCAGGGAGGGGCAGGGACAGCTGAGTGGACAGGGCCCAAGCTGCAATGCCTGCTTCAACCTCAGCTGTGCTGCTTGATAGCTGTCATCTATTAGCTTCCATATAGGATTTGTTTGAGGAAAGAGTTCTGTGGCTAAGAGCCAGTTTGAAAGCCATTAGAATAATACATTTTAGAAGGATTTTTGGCAGTAAGTGTCAAAAACCAAGGCTTTTTAATAAATATTTTTAAATAAAAGGAATTACCAAACCCTGGCATTCTAGTTAATTAAGGTTTTAGTTTAGCATCTTGACATAATGTTTTGAAAAATATTTAATGCTCTAGCAACCATAAGCAGCATTCTCCCTGCTTCTTCAGAAATCATATGATAGATTTGGAAATTTGTAGGTTAATCACATGAGAGCTTCATTAAATTAGAATTTAATGAGATGTTACTTCAAGCTCCTCGAATCTCCTCCTTGGCTCTTGAATTAGTAGCTTTGAAGGACACGTTCTTAGGAAGTCTTTTTCATGTCGATTAGTAATGTTGTCATTTAATAGTTGAAGAAACTGAGGCTTTGAGTCTAAATGACAAAACTTGAATGTAAACCCAGAATGTCCAGTGCCGAGTCTGGCTGTCTTCCTCTCATTCCTGTGTGGAAAACGTGGCTGACGATGTTCCCTAGTCAGCCATGTTCACGTCAGTGCTAACAGTGACAGTACCACTCCTCAGAGTGTCGAGTAACAAGTGGACTTTGCACTGTGTCAATTCTTGGGCCCAACTCCCTTGACTGCCATTTTGACCATGCTTGTGAAGTTTGTTCACTAGCCCATTCCAGGGAAATGGGATTTGAAGAGGCCTGAGACTGGCACTCGCTGGAGAAGAGACATGAAGCCGCCTTTAAGACCTAAGTATAGGTGCCATGCAGGCTGTTTCCAAACAGTCGAAGGGCTGGGCAGGCACACTGACCCAGAGGTCCAAGTCGGGTGGGTGGGCTGTCGATTCTCTACCAATCTGTGAGGTGTCTGATGGCCAAGAAAATATCAACTTCAACTGTTAGACTTCGAGAAGGCGCTCAGTTTTGTTTTTGTTTCTTTAGGTTGTGTAACTATTAAAGGAAAAATTTTTTTTTCAATTTTAAACTGTACAGCTCAGTGCCATTTTGTATATTCACAAAGTTAGGCCTTAGGCACTGACTCCTGTGTTGAATGGCTGGCTCGGCCCTGCTTTCATGAATAGCCTAGCTTGTAGTCAGTGACTATAGGTGGAACTGGGGAAGGGGCTGTGGGAGCTTAATCCCCCAAAGGGGAACTCTAAGGGAATAACAGTATGCAGGTTCCTTCCCAGTTAGCCTAAGCTTGGTGCTTTTATTGCTTGAAGCTGCAAAATCGACACTTCCTCTTTTTTTTAAGATTTATTTTATTTATTTATTTCTCCCCACCCCTTCATTGTTTGCACTTGCTGTGTGTGTTCGTCTTCCTTGTTTCTTTAGGAGGCACAGGGAACCGAGCCTGGGACCTCCAATGTGGGAGGGAGGCGCCTAATCACTTGAGCCACCTCTGTTCCCTGATTTATTGTGTCTCTCATTGTGCTTTTCTTCTTGTGTCTCGTTGCATCATCTTGTTGCATCAGCTTGCTACACCTGCCCGTTGCATCAGTTTACTGTCTTGCTCATCTTCTTTATGAGGCACCGGGAACCTCTGCTCCCTGCTTTGTTGTGTCTCTCATTATGTTTTTCTTCTTGCATCTCTTGTTGCATCATCTTGTTGTGTCAGCTTGCCACGCCTGCTTGTCGTGCCAGCTCGCTGTCCTCTTTAGGAGGCACCAGGAACCAAACCAGGGACCTCCCATGTGGTAGGCGGGGGCTCAATCGCTTGAGCCATATCTGCTTCCCAAAATCGACACTTCTTGAGACATCAGGATAGGAGTGTTAAATCACAGCTGAAGCTGCAGCAGGGGGCTGGGTTTATAAGGGTAACCTCCTCAAATTTATCTCAGACTTTGCAGTTTGCATCTCAGGGGAGCAAAACCTAATCTTTCTTCCCCAGAGCCCAATTGTAATCTTTGAAAGGCAGTGGGAATGGCAGCCTGCATCACTTTCCATCGCCTTCCATCACCTTCCATCATGGATGTGGATGCTTGAGATTGAAGCAGTTACTCAAAGCTCAAAAGGGTATATTTAAGGAGCCCTGATATTCTGCATTTCCTCCTGCTCCAGAGACTTTGGGAGGGGATATATTGACAGTCAGCACCCTGCCCACATCCTATAGCATCCCTGCCTATCCTATAGCTCTCCTCTCTACCAACACCTTGTGTGGAGATGGCTGCCCTGGCCAGGGTGGTTTGGGACTGCTTGGTCAAAGGTGGCTGAGAATGAATCAACCAGTACTGCTCAAGGTGGGCATCATCGGCAGCATCTGCCTTGCCTGTAGCTGGTTAGAAATGCAAGCTTTGGGGCTTCACCCAAATCACAAACTCTGAGGGTAATACCCAGCAAGCGGTGTTTAACAAACCCTCCAGGGGATTCTTTTGCACATTAAAATTTGAAATGCACTGAGAAGACCCCTGATCTGGTGGGACTGGGAGTGCTGGAGAACAAGAGAGAATGAGATAGCTCAGAAAGCTGCTGCAAAACCAACCCAAAGAAATGAGACCAACTCCCAACCTCTGAGGCTTAGCTTATATATGCAGCCGCAAATACCTATCTTGTATCACTTTCACGTAGGCTGAAAAGGGATGAGACTTACCCCTCTCCCAACTGCATCTGTTGTTTTAACATTTATAAATGTCCTTCTTCCTTTAAGATGTTCTTTATTGTTTTTGTAATTTCATTGCAAATGGATTAAATTAAACAAACAAATAATAATAGCAGGGGTGGGTGAAGAGAAGGGAAACTGATTGTGTGTGTGTGTGTGTGTGTGTGTTTTGTACCCTGTTTTTCTTTAAAGATATTGACCTGGAGTTAAAACCCAAATTTGGAGACAAGTCAGATTACTGATGGCCCATTTCAGGAGTGGGATTTTCTCACAATGGGATTTAGGGGTCCAAGACTTCTTACCATGGTGCTATTTAAAAGTTTTACCCAGGTTTCCAGATATCATTTACACATTTTAAAACATGAACCTTTGGTTAGAAAACTGGTGAGATAGAAAAGGTTTTAGGAAAAACGCCTAGGGTTTTAAGTGGCCATCACAGTATTGACTGCCCCTGAAGCCATTTTATGCCAAACGAAACATTTCATGCCTCATAGTTTTATCAAATTGAAGTTACCAAGTGTGTCTTGTAACTAACCAAGTTTTGCATTAAACACATGCAAATACATAGCATAGTTCTTTTTAAAGTACTTTAAGGGTAGGATTGGGTGAACAATTTAAAGCTGGCTGAAAGCATTGCAACAGAAAAAAATACTCTATTTTTTCCCATGTCAGGAAATCTGGTATAGATGGTATTTGGTACTGGTGAGCAAAGAAATGTGGAGAAGTCATGAATTACTCAGGCCTGTGAGAACAGTGTGGCTAATAGGGTGTTCACAGGTTGTCCCATTAGCACCTCCTAAAAATAATCATCATGGCTGCCATGCTTTTTTTACTGTTCAAAAACTTAATAATTAGTACAAAGCAGCTAAAAGCAGGGGAATATAAGTAGAGGTGAAGGAGGAGAAAGGATTACTATTTTTTAACACCTTATTTTTCAGTGCTGTGGTCCACTGAGACCATCAGCTGACTACAACTTCTATGAAATAATGCAAATCCTTCCTAATATCATACTGTGTTCTTGCCATTGCATCTTACAATTTTGCATTTTGCTCCTTATCATTTTACCTTTCATTATAGGATCATAAATTGATTGTACGAACTGCAGATTCTTCACTGGGGATTTGTTTCTGATCCTGTTAGTGTCCTTGGAGGCATTTTTAGTAGAGTAGGAAAATCTCATCACCAGGGACCAGTGTAAACCTCCTCCAAAACTACAGCAATGGCAACAATAACAAAAATAGGAAACAATTAATTAAGAATCAGTTGTGTCTTTGGCTGGTTTATAAATGGGATTGTGGCTGAAAGGAGTAGTCTAGGGATGTAAATGTCAGTTGAAAGAAAGCTAGAGAATAATCTAGGGACCGAATAACATAGTGAACTCAGAGGTGGATGAAGACTGTGGTTAATAGTACAAATACAAGAATGTTGTTCTATGAGCTAGAACAAATGTACGTCACTATTACAATGTGGTAAGAATATAATCAATGGGAAAATACAATTAATGTAACTTATAGACCATAATTAACAGCAATATTGTAATATTCTTGCATCATTGTCAAATAAGGTACTGTATCAGCACTAAGGGTCAATAATAGAGGGTATGGGATTTTTTTCTTTTCCACTAAGGAAAACTTTCAAAGGTTTACTGGGGTGATGGCTGAACAACTCTGTGATGAAAATTAGAGCAGCTACTGTGTGGGATGTGGTGGGAAGTGTGGGAGGTGGGCAACATGGGTTCCGTGTAATATTTTGGGTAATCTAAGCACCTCTTAAAATATATGTATATATATATATATATATATATAAATAACATTTTTGTAAGCAAATACACATATATGCATATATATTTATATATCATTTTGCAAATGTTTGTATGTATTGTGAGAATTTTGATTTTTACCCATAATAAAAAAAAAAAATGAATGTACACTTTGGATACACTTTGGATAGATTATAGAAGGCATGGGACTGAGTAACACAGTGAACCCTGTGGTGGAAGATGCACTGTGTGGTTAACAGTACAAATATGAGCGTGTTCTCTCATGAACGACAACAAATGTGCAACACTCATACATGGTGTTAATAATAGGGGGTGTGTGGAAAAATACACCAAGTGTGTGCTGTGGGCCATAGTTAGTGGTCAGAGTGTGAGGATGTGCTTTCATAATCTAACAAATGTTCCACAGCAGTGTAAGGTGTGGGTGGAGGCGTGAGGTATGGGAATTCTGCACATTATACATGATTGTTTTGTAAGCTCACAAGTTCTCTAATAAAAATAAATGTGCCTTAGTTTGCCAGAACTGCTATGACAAATGACAAATGACACAATGGGTTGACTTAAACAACAAAGCATTTATTGTTACATGGTTCGGAAGGCTAGGAGTTCAAAATCAAGCTGTTGGCTTGGCTGAGTTTTCTCTCCGAGTCGGTAGCCTTCTGGTGATGGCAGTCCTCTGTCACATGGCCATCTCTCTCTCTTTGTGTCTGCTTTTCTGGTTTCCACTAACTTTTTTTTTTTTTTTAATAGCATTTTTTTCTTTATTTTTAAAGGAGCTTTAGATTACATAAACGTTACATCGAAAATACAGGGGATACCCATATGCCCCATTCCCTCACCCTCCCAAGCTTTTCCCCATTAATAGCATCTTTCATTAGTGTTCCACTAACTTTTGGTTTCTGGTTTCTACTGATTCACTGCTTTCAAATTTCCTCTCCTTAGAAGGCCTTCAGTCGTGCAGATTAAGATCCACCCTGATTCCATTTGGCTACACCTTAGCTAACAATAACATTCTAAAAAGGTCCTATTTACAGATGGGTTCACACCAACAGGAAAGGGAGCAAGACTCAAGCATGTCTTTTGTGGCGTAATGATTCAATCCCCAACACACTGTCTGAGGCAATTAATCAAGTTGCATTTAAATCTCACAACCTATAAACTGGTTGTTATTTTATTTCACAGTTGGCAAAATTGAATTTCCAAACCCACTCTTTTCACTACACTCCAAGAAATTTCCAAAATGCTTGACAAGAAAGGAGTCCCCTTTGGAGCCCAGATTTCTGAAGGGCAAGTAAGGGCCCTTGTCGGGGAGGGAGGCAGGATTGGTCTTTCCAGCTTCTCTCAGCTGCAGGTCCTAGTGACATCACATTTTCTGCTCAGCATTGCCAAGGTACTGAATCAATTCTGTCCCAAGCAGACATTATGTTAATAACCTTACACCCTTTGGAAGATGAGCTGTAGAATTCTTACTGCCTGCCATATTCTTGATGGATGATGAGTTCACCAAGCCAGAGTCTTCCCAACCCCACCCAGCTCTCCATGTCTCTAGACCTAGGTGCCCTATTCTATGCAGTCTCCTTCTTAGCACTCTCTTTCCACCACTGTGTCTGGAGGCTACCCTGACTCTGTACTCCATCTCTTGCTTTCCAAAGGTGGTATGATAATAAATTCAATGAAAGGTGTCAGGGAGGTATGGAGAAGGGGGTGCTTCTTTAAAGAGCATTGGCTTCTCCAATATAAAGTAAGACAAGACCTAGAAGATGTAGAATATAACAAGAGGAACAGACATCACTGTTAGTGTAGAGTTAGGTTTACGTTCAGTGGGATTCACTGGCTACAATTCCATGATAATTTTATGCAGCTCTTTAATTACTTCCAAGAGTGACCTGGCTCTTCATTGCTTGTGGATACTCTTTCTTATCAATATGCTTTCTTTAACATAGAATCTCTCTCAAATATTATTATTTCCCAGCTTTTTAATAGCATTTTAATTCTTTCCCTTTTTCATCATTGGCCTTTCAGAAAATAAACTTTGAATGTTTTAGGAGCATTACAATATTTTTCCATCTTAAAATGAGAGCAAAACGAGATAGAATTGTCACTGAGGGAGGTGGGCTGGCTACCTGACATATGTTCCAGGAGCTAGCCCTCAGGTCTATAGTTTCAGAAACTGGAATCTTTGAGCCCGGACTCAAGCAGAATTGAATATAGCCTAAACATAGTCACAAGAGGTTGTTTTATAACTAGAGAAACAGTTTATTTAGACTGAGAAATCTGATTTTCAAGAATACTAGAGTACTTGTTTTATCTGGGTAATGCATTATATCCTTTATAGAAAAGCTGTGGTTTTTGGTGCGCCAGGGGAAATGGGACAAGAGCTGGATAAGCTCATTGGCTCTTGTGTGGGGACTTCTACCTCCTCCTCAATCCCATGTACCATCCCTCATTTGATCCCAGGAATATTCACAACTTTGTGGACACAACATGTTAAAGAGTAATTTTTTTCACAAAAGGTAAAACCATGGCTCTCACACAAACATAAAATGAACTCATAAAATAGTTTACATAAATCAATCAAATGGGGCATCCAGCAAGATGTTACAACCAGTTGAAAGTAGAAGTAAAGAACCACTAATTTATACGGAGTAGAGAAATGTCAAATTTACAAATGGACACAAAACTGTCTTTTTCCCAAGGGTGGGGTGAGGGAGTCAATTGAACTGCCACAAGACAGAATTTATTTGCATATCTATAGACAATAATTATATTGCATTGCTGTCAGATGTGTACAATTTATGGAGTTGTCAAATGGCTCAAAGAAAATGAGTGGTTAGAATAGATAATTCAGAAGCTTGTGCTCTACAAAATGCATAGTTTTCCATTGGAGATTCCTAATCATCTTTTTTGCTTATACCAAGTTTTCTTACAAACATCCTCTTTTGATTGATAGTCATTACCTTGAAGGCCAGTAGTAGAACTGATTCCTTCTGGCCTCAGGTCACCTTTCTACCCTGCTTTCCCTTTCACTGGCTGACAGCTAAGATTCCCTAACAATATCCCCTAAGGAAGTGGCTTTTATTATTTTTAAAACAACCCTCAATTGATCTTTTGTTCAATTACAATTTATTGAGCACTTAGTATATGGATTCCCAAATCTGATCGATGGGCATCATCTAGGTAGATTTTTGCAAGAACAGATTCCCAGGCCCATTCCCAGATTTTCCGATCCTGTTTCAATGTTAGGAGTCCGTGCATACTCTCAAGGTTCAAGACATGGGGGCCTGAAAGAAGGAAATGTCAGTGTTGATGGAGATGAGAGTTACGCTGGAGGGATATTTGAGGTGGAAGAGGCAGGACCTAATGACAAATTGCATATTGTAGTGGCTGGTGGGAGAGAAGGAGGAGTTTTGAAGAGTTGAGGATGACTTCCAATCATTGATTGATCTTGTTGGATGATGATAAGGAAGGCCCATTATCTTCTTTATAATATTTAAATAATTAAGACACTCACATTTCCGTTAGTATAGCTTTTCCCTCTCACCACCAATCTGGAATTAATCCCAACATTCACCATCACTTTAGAGACATGCTATTTTTGATAGTATGTGAGAAATATAGAGGATTACATTGTCTTTTATACCAAAAACCATTATGTTAACAAAGGATATGTTTGGTAGTTTTGGACTCCATTAGAGTTTATTTAAATAAGCATTAAAAAATCAGAATGCAGTTTGTGTGTCCAGAAAAGAAATCTTAAATGAAATGTCCCAACTATTTATCATTGCAGGTAATATTTCTTAAAACTGTTTCTATAAGTGAAGCAGACATGCCTTGTTACCAACCCTACTGCTTTTCATAAAGGATATAAAAGCCTTTAATTGGCATAGGCTCTCTCTCCCATAAGGGAAAGTCACCTCCATATACAGTAATAGACAATATCAAAGACAGCTCTGTGGGAAGTTCAAGTGTCTCAAATGATCGGAAGGCACTAGATGAATTCAAGAAGCCTTAATCCATGGGTGTGGAAAGGGAACAACATGCACAGAAAACGGCAGGTGTGCTAGCCTTTCCAGCAGTTGGCGGGTGTGCCCTCAGAACAGGTGCAGATTATTACAGTGTTGGGAAATAATAGGTCTATTCAGAGTTGCTTCCTCATGGAACATTCAGGACTTCCCCTCCTCTCTCCTTCCGAGTTTCTTCTCTGCTTGTGTGCATGTTGTTAGGACCATTTGGATTTTAAAGGCTGAAGAGTAAGTCAAGTTCTCTTCCTGCCTGGGGTCGACCAGTTGCCAGCTGTTTCTTCTTCTGGGTGTTATTCTGTCATTGGGAAAGCCATGCATTGCTGCCAAAGAGGACCTGAGAAGCAGCCTGATAATTTCAGGTGCACTGATTCATATCAAGGGCTTATATTTAAAATACAAAATCAGCAGCCTTTAAAATATTTGTCAGTTATCTTCATTTCCTGGCATAATTTTCAAAGTATGTTTTTGGCTCTTAAGTTCCGTTAAGAATTTTGACTTCTGCATAGATGTTGAAGATTTGAATCTCCCTATAATACACAGATGTGTATACCATATCTACTTATAGATTTTTTGCCTTTATTCTCTATTCTAATCCTGTAGTTTACTCTTTATAAAACTCTGCCTAGTACATGTCACCCACTCAGCATTCCGTACACATCTTTATCATGGCATTCATCACTGTGGACTGAATTCATCTATAATTTGTCTGCTGCCTCCATGGAAGCAACCTTATTCTATTTATTTTTATATCCTCACTACCTGGCACAATGCTCAGTACATATCTGAGTTAAATTGAATCTATTTCCAATTATCTTCAGGGGTAAAGTTCTAAACTCCGTAACCTGGTAACCAAAGCCTTATTTAAGTTCCCAACTTATTTTCTTTTGATCACCTTCTAATAACCAATATGTGGAATAAGAAGAACTTACGGAATTGAATCATAAAGGAAATTTAATTTTGCTTCCTTTATCCTTTTAAATCTGCTCCGCGGAGTTGTTTTTTCTCTTGTCCTTGGGCTTTTCTAGCTACTCTTTGATAATACAAATTTCTATAGTCACTTTAGGCTGCAAAATAAAATCTCAATTCAGTAATTAAATTTGTTCATACCATTTTATAGAACCCTGAACTTGAGCCGGCTGCAGGCAGCCAGAGAATGCTGCTTTGTTGACATCTTCTCTTTCCTCCCCTGGAAATTCTGCTTCTCCCCTTTCAAATTCCTCCAGGGTATAGAGAGAAGGAAAAAAGCAAAGGAAACAAGCAAGTTCTTACTTGACTGGCACTGTACAATGTTCTAGCTTTGGTGTCCTCACTTGGCTTGGCAGAGATGTAAAGTGTGAGTCAAACACCCAAACTGTAGGGGTATGGTGGTTTGAAGCTGTACGTACCCCAGAAATATGTGTTCTTAAATCTAATCCATTCCTGTGGGTGTGCACCCATTGTAAGTAGGACCTCCTAATGAGGTTACTTCAGTTTAGGTGTGACCCACCTCATTCAGGATGGGTCTTAATCCAATTACTGGAGTCCTTTATAAATGGGATGGGGAGAGAGAGAGAGAGAGAGAGAGAGAGAGAGAGAGAGAACACCAAGGAAGCAAGAAGCTGAAACTAATGATACCCAGAAGAGAAGGAAGAGACCAGCAGATGCTGCCACGAGCCTTGCCATGTGGCAGAGGGGCCAAGGATCACTGGCAGCCGGACATGAGGGAGAGAGCATCGCCTTGATGATGTCTTGATTTGGACATTTTCTTGGCCTTAAAACCGTAAGCAAGTAAATTCCCATTGTTCAAGCCGAACCATTTTATGATACTTGCTTTAAGCAGCCTAGGAAAATAAAACAAGGTAACTCATCATAATTCCCCTGAGTACTTACTCTTTTGGATGATCTGTTTCCCCAGGGATCCCTCTACACTTCACTCCAGTCCACCAGCCATTTGAACAGAGGATTAATATGAAACATTTAACATAAATAATTGTTAATTAGTCTAAAAGTTGGCAGCTACTGATAGGATAAAAGGAGAACTCTAAGAGGTAGCTGAGTTAGCCATTGCTAAAAGAAGCTACCATCTCTAGGGATGAGGGGTCAAAGGGAAGAGGTTGGAATTACTAAAGCTTAGCAACTGAGAGAAGGGGCCTCATAAAGCTGGTGTCTGTGAAGTTGAAGGAGGGGCTCTATTTCGCTGGGACTCCCCTTTCCCCCCAACACACACTGCTCAGCCATAGGAACAAATTCCTGCTGCTGCAGCACTGAAACATTAGTGGGCTGCCATTCCCAGGAACTGCATGCTGACTGCCAGCTCCCTGGAGAGCAAAACTGGGAAGACCAAGTTCCTTCTCTTTTTTTAACTTTTTTAAAATTGAAGTTTATCAGTCATACATGAACACCCATAAACAATAAGTGTATAGTTAAGTTGTGATCGTACAAAACAAGCATGCATATCATCATACAGGGCTCCCATACATTACCCCACCACCACCACCTTGCATTGTTGTGAAACAATTGTTGCAAACTATGAAAGAGCATCGTCAAAACAATACTACTAACGATAGCCAATATCTTACATTTGGGGTATTTTCCCCCCAACCCACCCAGTTAATGACACCCTGTATTAGTATTATATACTTTTTATAGTTCATGAGAGAACATTCTCATATTTGTCCTGTTAACCACAGTCCATCTTCCACCACAGGATTCCTTGTGTTATACAGCCCCTAGGCTTTGTACAATCCTTTCAAAGTGCACACTCGGTGGCTCTCAATTTCATCACAGAGCTGTGCTGTCATCACCTCAGTCAATTTTAGAACGTTTTCATTACTCCAAAAGGAGAAATTCCATACCCCCTTATACCCCCCATTGTTGTCCCTTAGAGTTGATCAAATATCTTCTCTACTATTGCTGCAAAAATATTACAATATTACTGTTAACTATAATCCATAAGTTAAATTAGTTGTAATTTTCCCATGGAAAATTACATGGGAAGAACATTCTTATACTATTAACCACAATCTTATACTATACTATCTTATACTATAAGAACATTCTTATACTATTATATAAGTATTTATAATATTACTTATACTATTAACCACAATCTTCTTCCACTACCAAAACCACTGGTATACAGTCTCTACAGTTTTCTCTAGCTTCTTTTCAATTAAAGTATTACAGCCGCAGACTACCCCTTTCAGACACAACCATATTTATAAATCAGCAGTGTTACTTATACTCACTATAATGTATTAGCATCAACTCTTTTCACTCCCACGCATTTACAATAAGCCTTATTAAAAATTTTACATGCATTAAGCATCAGCTCCCATTCTTAACCCCTGTTCAAATACCTAGTAACCTATAATCTAGAGTTTACCTCTGTGAGTTTACTCATCATTTTAGTTCATATTAGTGAGACCATGCAACATTTGTCCTTTTGTGTCTGACTTATTTCACTCAACATAATGTCCTCAAGTTCATCCAAGTTGTCATATGAATCCCAATTTCCTTTCTTCTTACAGCTGAATAGTATTCCTCTGTATGTATATACTACATTTTGTTTATCCACTCTTTGGTTGATGCACACTTGGGTTGTTTCCATCTTTTAGCAATTGTGAATAATGCTGCTATGAACATCAGTGTGCAAATGTCAGTTTGAATCCTTGCTTTTAGTTCTTTTGAGTATATTCCTAGTAGCAGAATTGGTGGATCATGTGACAGTTCTATAGTTTCTTGAGGAACTGCCAAACTGTCTTCCACAGAGACTGTACCACTCTACATTTCCATCAACAGTGAAGGAGCATTCCTATTTCTCCACATCGTTTCCAGCACTTATAGTTTTCTACTTTTTAAAATAGTGGCCATTTTATAGGGTCTAAAATATCTCAGTGTAGTTTCGATCTGCATTTCCCTAATGGTTAATGATGCTGAATGTTTTTTCATGTGCTTTGTGGCCATTTGTATTTCCTCTTTGGAGAAACGTCCATTCAAGTCTTTGGCCCATTTTTAATTGGATTGCTTGTCTTTTTATCGTTGGGGTGTATGATCTCTTTATATAACACGGATATCAAACCCTTATCCGATATGTGGTTTCCAAATATTTTCTCCCATTGATTAGGCTGCCTTTTCACTTTCTTGACAAAGTCTTTTGAAGCAAAAGAGTGTTTAAGTTTGAGGAGGTCCCATTTATCTATTTTTTCTTTTGTTGCTCTGGTTTGGGTTTAAGGTTTAAGAAACCACTGCCTACCACAAGATCTTGAAGATGTTTCCCTACATTTTCTTCTATGAGTTTTATGGTTGTAGCTTTTATATTTAGGTCTCTGATCCATTTTGAGTTAATTTTTGTATAAGATGTGAGATAGGGGTACTCCTTCTTTCTTTTGGATATGGATATCCAGTTCTTCCAGTACCATTTGTTGAATGAACTGTTCTGGCCCAGCTGGGTGGGCTTGACAGCCTTGTCGAAAATTACTTTGCCGTAAATTTGAGGATCTATTTCTGAACACTCATTTCTATTCCATTGGTTAATATATCTATCTTTATGCCAGTACCAAGCTGTTTTTACCACTGTAGCTAAGTAATATGCTTTACAGTCAGGAAGTGAGAGTCCTCCAACTTCATTCTTCTTCTTAAAGATATTTTTGGCGATTTGGGACCTATTACCCTTCCAAATACATTTGATAATTGGCCTTTCCAATTCTGTAAAAAAGGCTGTTGAAAGTTTTATTGGGGTTGCATTGAATCTGTAGATAAATTTGGGAAGAATTGACATCTTAACAATACTTAGTCTTCCAGTCCATGAACATGGAATGTCCTTCCATTTATTTAGGTCTTCTTTGATTTCTTTTAGCAATGTTTTGCAGTTTTCTGAATACAAGTCCTTTATGTCCTTGGTTAAATTCATTCCTAAGTATTTTATTCCTTTAGTCTGTATTATAAATGGGATTTTTTTCCTGACTTCCTCCTCAGATTGCTCATTAGTAGTATAAAGAAATGTTACTGATTTTTTGCATATTAATTTTGTATCCTGCCACTTTGCTAAACTCATCTATTAGTTCTAGTAGCTTTGTTGTGGATTTTTCGGGATTTTCTAGATATTGGATCATGTCACAAACAAATAGTGAAAGTTTTACTTCTTCCTTTCCTATTTGGGTGCCTTTTATTTCTCTTTCTTGCCTAATTGCTCTAGCTAGAACTTATAGCACAATATTGAATAACAGTGGTGGTAGTAGGCATCTTTGTTTTTTTCCTGATCTCAGAGGGAAAACATTCAGTCTTTCTCCATTGAGTACAGTGTTAGCTGTGGGTTTTTCATATATGCACTTTATCATGTTGAGAAAGTTTCTTTCTATTCCTATCTTTTTTTTTTTTTAAAGATTTTATTTATTTACTTTATCCATTTTAAACCCCCCCTTCCCCATTTGCTGTTTTTGTGTCCATTTGCTGGGCAATTCTCTGTGTGTGTTTCCTGCCATCTCTTCTCATCCTCCTCCTCCAGTCTTCACCAGGATTCGATCCTGGAGACCTCCGATGTAGGAGAGAGGTATTCTGCTGCCTGCGCCACCTCAGCTCCTGGCTTCTGGAGCTTTCGGAGCATCTCGTCTTGTCTCTCCTCTGTTACGTCATCATCCTGCTGCATGGCTCCCGGGGCCCGACAGCTCAGCGGCACACAGAGCCTGGCAGCCCATGCGCTTTCTATATATATATCTCTTATTTTACCGGGAGGTCCCGGGGATCGAACCCAGGTCCCTCCATATGGCAGACGGATGCCCAACCATTTGAGCCACTTCCGCCTCCCTCTATTCCTATCTTTCAGAGAATTTTCATCAAGAAAGGATGTTGGATTTTGTCAAAAGCCTTGTCCACATCAATCGAGATGATCATGTGATTTTTCTTCCCCAATTTAGTAATGTGATATATTACATTCATTGATTTTCTTGTGTTGAACCACTCTTGCATACCTGGGATAAAGCCCACTTGATCATGATGTATAATTCTTTTAATGTGCTTTTGGATGTGATTAACAAGTATTTGGATGAGAATTTTTGCTTCAATATTCATTAGAGAAATTGGTCTATAATTTTCTTTTTTCATGCTATCTTTATCTGGCTTTGGTATTAGGGTGATGTTGGCTTCATAGAATGAGTGTGGTAGCATTCCCTTCTGTTTTATTTTTTGGAAGAATTTGAGCAAGATTGGTATTAATTCTTCTTTGAATCATTGGTAGAATTCACCTGTGAAGCCATCTGGTCCTGGGCTTTTCATCTTTGTGAGGTTTTTGATGACTATTTCAATCTCCTTACTTGTGATTTGTTTGTTGAGGTCTTCTAATTCTTCTAGGGTCAATGTAGGAATTTTTCCATTTTGTTTACATTGTCTAGTTTGTTGGTGTATAGTTGTTCATAGTATCCTCTTATGATCTCTTTCATTTCTGTGGGGTGAGTAGTAATGTCCCTCCTCTCATTTCTGATTTTATTTATTTGTATCTTCTTTTTTTTTCTTTGTCAGTCTAGCTAAGGGTTTGTTGATTTTGTTGATATTTTCAAAGAACCAACTTTTGGTTTTGTTGATTATCTCTATTGTTTTTTGTTTGTTTGTTTTGTTCTCAATTTCATTTATTTCTGCTCTAATCTTTGTTATTTCTTTTCTTCTGCTTACTTTGGGATTAGTTTGTTGTTCTTTTTCTAGTACCTGCAGGTCTTCACTTAGGTCTCTGATTTTCGCTCTTTCTTCTTTTTTAATGTAAGCATTGAGGGCTATAAATTTCCCTCTTAGCACTGCCTTCACTGCACCCCATATGTTTTGATATGCTCTGTTTTTGTTTTCATTCATCTCGAGATATTTACTGATTTCTCTTGTGATTTCTTCTTTGACCTACTGATTGTTTAAGAGTGTGTTGTTAACCTCCATGTATTTGTGAGCTTTCTGTTTCTCCACCTGTTGTTGATTTCCAGCTTCATTCTATTATGATCAGAGATAGTGCTTTGTATAATTTCAATCTTTTAAAATTTATTGAGACATGTTTTGTGACCCAACATATGGTCTATCCTGGAGAAAGAGCCATGAACACTTGAGAAAAATGTATGTCCTGCTGTTTTGGGGTGCAGTTTTCTATATATGTCTGTGAGATCTAGTTCATTTATCATATTATTAAAGTTCTGTGTTTCCTTATTAATCTTTTGTCCAGTTGTTCTATCCAAAGATGAGAGTGTTGTATTGAAGTCTCCAACTATTATTGTAGAGACATCTTATTTCTCTTTTCAGTTTTGTAAGTGTGTGCCTCATGTATTTTGGGGCACCTTGGTTAGGTGCATAAGGACAGTTTTGTCGGATAAAGAATTCTTGGCTGGCAGTTTTTCTCTTTCAGAACCTTTAATATATCATACCACTCCTTTCTCGCCTCCATAGTTTCTGATGAGATACCGGTACTTAGTCTTATTGAGAATCCCTTGTATGTGATGAATTGTTTTTCTCTTGCTGCTTTGAGAATTCTCTCCTTATCTCTGGCATTTGACATTCTGAATAGTAGGTGTCTTGGAGTAGGTCTATTCAGATTTATTTTGTTTGGGGTGCATTGTCCTTCTTGGATATTGATATATATGTCTTTCATAAGAGTTGGGAAATTTTTGGACATTATCTCCTCAAATATTTTTTCTGTCCCTTTTCCAGTCTCTTCTCTTTCTGACACCTATAACGCATTTGTTTGTGTGCTTTGCATTTTCATTCATTTCTCTGAGACCCTGTTCCATTTTTTCCATTCTTTTCTCTTTCTGTTCTCCTGTCTTTTCAAATTCAGATGTTCTGTCCTTCAACTCACTTATTCTGTCCTCAACCAATTCAAATATGCTATCATATGCCTCCAATGTATTTTTTTTTTTTTAAAGATTTTATTTATTTATTCATTTATCCCCCCCCCAATTGTGCTCGCTGGGTCAGCTAACCACGCCGTGCGGGCAGGCCCGCCCCCACCAGGAGGCCCCGGGAACCGAACCTGGGGCCTCCCATATGGTAAACGGGAGCCCTACTGATTGAGCCACAGCCGCTTCCCTCCAATGTATTTTTAATCTCTTCCGTTGTGTCTTCCATTCACATAAAATCTGTTACTTTTCTTTGCAAACTTTCAAATTCTTCTTTGTGTTCAACCAGTGTCTTCTTAATATCCTTAATCTCTTTAGCCATCTCATTGAATTTATTAAGGAGAAATGTTTGGATATCTGTGATTAGTTGTGTCAAATCCTGTGTTTCATCTGAAGGTTTAATTTTTTCCTTTGGCTGTGCTGTATCTTCCTGTATCTTAGTATGGGTTGTAATTTTTTGCTTGTGTCTTGGAATCTGATTTTTTATGTTTATTCTGTGTTCAGTTTCTCTCTTTAGCCTATGGATTTCTTATTGGTTGGCTTTTTGCTAAAGCTTCCTCTGATCCTCTTCTGTGAATGTTAGTCTGTTCTGTTTGTTTTTTATTTGCCTCTGTATATTTTTAAATACTCCTTTTATCTTCTCTTGCTGCCATTTCCTGGAGGGCTAATTTTGGTAGAAGTGTCCCTCGGGAGACAACCTTCCCAGGTCTGGTTTCCCAGTCAAAATAGGCTCAGGGGACCGATGAAGAGAGTGTAGAACTATTCCAGTGTGCTCTGGAGAAGAGATCCTAAAGACCTCCTATCTTCTCTTTGATGTCTCCCCCAGTCTAAGCTTTCCTAAAGTACCAGCAGGTAGCATGCTTTATCCAGTTGTTCCCTGCTGCCCTAAGGTTATTCTATTCCCTGCTGCCCTAAGGTTATTGTTAATTCTCAGCTGACTTAGCTTCTGGTGGGGGCGTGGTTGAGGCTGAGATTGCCAGCCTACCTGGGATGAAACTGTTGCACAGCTCCCAGCCCCTGAGATCTGAGTTCTCTGATCAACTGCCACCCCCTGTGCTGCCCCTCTCCCGAGGTGGACGAGATGATTCTGCTTGCACTGTCTTGGGAGAAAGTGATAAGAAGGCTCTTTGTTCCTCTCTTTCCTGGGGCCCATTGGGGATGAGAGTGCAGCAGCTGTTCAAGGTGGGTGGGGTGAATCTGCCTGTACTGCGCAAGAGAGTGTGCACTTCCTCTCCATCCAGGGGCACCGAGTGTGCAGCAGCCCTTCAACGTGGTCAGGGTGAATCTGCCTGCACTGCCCGTGAGAGAGTGTGTTTTTCCCTTCCTTCCAGAGGGTGCTGGGGCCCAGTGTGCAGTGTTCAAACTGCATCCAGTTTCCTCACCTGCTGGGTGTGGGGGCCTAAGCAGTAGCTTTCCAAACTGGGCATGCTGGATCTGATCCCTACCACCCCAGGGGGGCCAATGTGTTTTTCAGTCACCCCTGCTTCCACTCCTGCCAGAGGTGGTGGCTTGGGCAGGTTTAAACCTCAGCTGTGCTCAAAATTGGAATCCAGGTAGCCAAATTTGCCAATCAACAGCTGTAGTTGGTGCCAGGCCACTGCCTCTCCCCTGCTTTGGGGAAAGAGCTTCTGCTTCTAGCCAGGGAGTGGGTCTGGAGGCAGCCCACCTCGCCAGTGGGGGTTGGGCAACCTCTTCTGCAACATGGAGGAATCTACTCAGGAATCTTTGCCGCAGGTGGTCTCCTCTTCCTGTTCTTCCCTGGATGGTGCACTGTGCTCTTCTGGTCTCTGGATTCCCACAAACAGTTGATCCAGACAGATCCTGGCTGATTATTCATTGTCCTGTGGGACAAGCTGATTGTTAGAGCTTCCTAGAGCTTCCTACTCTGTCCCCATCTTGGGTCTTCTCTGCAAGTTCCTTCTTTCTCCTCCATCCTTGCAGTCTTTCTCTCTAGTGCCCCCTATTGGTAGAGCCTATCAAAAACTGAAATGTGGTACTCGGAGTCCCAGCCCCAGCATCAAAGAGCAGAGTTTGGAAGGGCAGGTTTTCAGCTAAGTGACAATTACTACCTGGCACAGCTCGTCTTTGGGGAGGGACTAGACCCACAGCACATCAACAGCCCAATCTCTTCAACAGGCCTCCTTGAACCATTTCTTGAAGCCCCTTTCATGGGTCTTGTGATCAGGAGGTGGTACTCCCTACCTTTCTCCCTTGAAGGCCTGGGGCTCTTAGCAGTCATTGCCCTCCAAAATAAATATGGGTAGACACCTCTTTATAAATTTCTCATTTGGTTAAAAACTTTTAAAAATATTATCTCCATTGTCTCTTGGTGCTCCATTATATACATAAAGTACCTCCATCTGACTTGTTTTCTCCTTATCTCCCTCCTACCACCACCACTAAGAAGCAGGGTTTGTGCCTTTGGTCTTTCTTGTGATATTGTCCTTATCTTCATTTATCTAATTCATTTCAACAGCCATCCTGGGTGGGCAAGTGAAATTACACAAAGGATAGAATTGTCCAATTAGATTCACACAAATCAGAGATCTGAATAATTTCAATGATATGATAATCCTGAGACACAGGTCTCATTGAGAGGGCTGGAGCTGCTCCTTACTCCTCATGTCTTTTCTTGTTCAGGTTCCATTCTGATGCAGGTTGTTGTATTAGCCAGGTAACTTACTTTCTTTTGAGAGAGAGGATGGATTGCAGGCCTGCTGGCTAACCATTTCCTTCTCAGCTGGCGAGATGGAACTGACAAGAATTAAGGGTGAATATGTTGACAGACGATGAATGGAGAAGAAAACAGAGGGCAGAGATGTATGGGCAAGCTAATTGGTGCTGGATCTTAAAGGTGTTTTCTTTTAAAAGGTGGGTAAAGACTAGGTCAAAAGTGGTAAGTCTAAGCAAGGGGCAGAAGCAAAGCCTGGGAGTAAGCAGACAGGACGTTGGGGTCTGGGGGTGATGGGAGGCAGAGCAAGGGTTCAACTCGACAATTCACAAACTCTATAGATTACAAAGCTCTTGGGGATCATATTGATTTACTTCTGAGTGGCTCCAAGCTAGTCAGGAATACTGCTAAAGGTTTCCTAGGAAAATGTTTCCCAAACTCCAGTGGTCATATGATTCATCTAGCACAGGAGTTCTTAACCTTTTTTGTTCCACAGACCCTTTTGCCAGTCAGGTGAAAACCACGGACCCCTTACTAAATCCACAGTATACTGTGTATTATTTAATAAATATATCACACCTGCACCAACACATCCCTGCAAGAATAATGTTTTATTTGAATTTCAATTCAAGCTCACAGATCCCTTGTTAAGAACCTTTGATCAAGGAGATGGGGGAAGCTTTTGAAAAATGCAAAATCCTGGGTTCCCACCTCAGACCTATTTGAATTAGAATCTGTGGGTGGGGCTGGGATTGAATATCTTTGAGATGCTCCCCAAGGATATGCTACTCTTGAGCTGCACAACTTTGGCACCACTGCACTGTGCTACAGATCAAACCGAGCAGGACTTCTCAAGCTGTACGGTCTGGACCTGAACCACCCAGGTCTTAAAATAGAACGAGCCTCTTTCCCAGAGTGCTAATATTCTGTGACACATCTGGTCTCTTCCATTTGGCACCAGGCAAGTATTACTGTGAATAGTTATTTGTCTATTTATGAATATGTCCTGTATTAGTTTTCTGTTGCTGTTGTGACACATTACCACAACCTTAGTGGCTTAATCAGTTGAAATTTATTATACAGTTATGGAGATCAGTAGTCCAAAATGTATCTCAGGCTAAAATCAAGGCATTGGCAAGGCTGCATTGCTTTTGGAGATGCTAGCAGAGAATCTGCTTCCTTGCCCCTTCCATTTTCTAGGGGCTGCCCACATGCCTTGGCTTGTGGCCCCCTTCTTCCATCTACAGAGTCAGCAGTGGTGGGCTGTTTCCTCATGCTGCCATTTCTCTGGTTCTCTTCTGCTTTCCTCTTCCACTTCCAAGGGCTGTATAATCTCCCTATTGTAAGGTCAGCTGATTAGCAAATTTAGTTCCATCTGCAACCTTAATTCCTCTTTGCTTTGTAATGGAATGTATCCCCAGGTTCCAGGGATTAAGATGGGGACATCATCAGGAGCCTTTATTCTGCCTACCACATGTCCCGTTTTCCAAATTAGATGGAAAGCTTCCCAAGAGGACAGGGCTGCATGTAATCCTTTTAACTTGGAAAGTGTTTTTGCCAAAGTAATCACTCAACAATTACTTGCTCAATGAATGGATTGATTTGGGCTAAATGCTGAAAGTGCCTTCATTTCCTAGTTTTATTCCCCTGAAAAAGATTTCTTCATGTTGCCTCGTTCATAATTCAGAATAATTTTATTAAGTGCATTCTAATCAGAAATAGGACCTATCAGTTTTCTATAACTCATCTCAGTGTCCAAAAGAAATATTATTTCTGCTTATTTAGATCAATAAACTTGCTACCAAAACTATTGTCATTTCTCTGGGACCATGTTCTGATAATTTGATTCAGTAAATGTTTCATTACTTCAAGAGTCCCTAGAATATATGGCAGAATAAGAGTGCAAAAAATCTTCCCTGTTGAGTCATTTTTGGGGGGGAGAGAAATCAGTATTCTTTTGTCAGTTGCACATGGTTCCTGTCTGTTACTTTCCACTCTCTCAGGATCTTAAAACAACAAGAACAGCCCCCACACACACACAAGAGGGAGAAATCAAACAATAGACGAATGCAAAAGAAAATGGCATTAGCTATTTTCACCCCAGGATGGAATTTGAATACTGTCTTGATGTCGTTATTATTTAGAAGCAACCTTCTTGTGTTTCATAGTCCTTATTCTTGAGATAGGCCAGAAGTTCTTTCTTCTCTAACAAGAGAGAAATAATAGTTTTCCTGTATCTCTCACAAAACAGTCACGCTTCCTGACCTCCGTCTTTTAATATTTTGTGAGTCAATCAGGGAGTATTTGTTAAGCAATGTGCTTGATAAAAGATACCTAAGACACAAATTCTACCTAAAAGAGGTTTAAAAATCTACTAGAAAGATCAATATATACAAACTTAGAAGGAAAGAAGCTTCTATACAAAGAAAGAATTAATTGAACTTCTTTTATGCCGTGGAAGCATATTTGCACATAATAATAATAATAATATTTTAGTCTCAAGTCTCAATTTGCCATGGCAATGGGTTGAAAAAATAGCATGGATATACAAAATACCATCAGTGATCCCCAAATGTTGTTTTAACCAAGAACTTAAATTTTTTCCCAGTCTAGTCTTTTATTTTTAATGCAAAATCAATAAGTAAAACCAACTAAGTTGAAGTTCACTTTCTTTCTGTCTTTTAACCTTTCCAGTAATGCCAAGTGACAGTTCCTTTGATTTGCAGACTCTTGCTCCGATCCACAATCCTCCGGAATACTTCATCCCTTAAATCTCCAGTTTGGTTTACTTCTTTTTAAGAAACTGACTTGTATGAATGCAGCTGATTTTTTTTTTTTTTTTTCAAGTATGAAAGATTGAGCATTTCTGGGTGGCCACACTTGTTTGGATTACACTGGCGGATTTTCTCCTTTAATTATGTTAATATTCAGCCCCACCCCCCACCATGATCAAGTAAGTGGCATGAGTGTGAGTCTTAATCCTTTATCTCCGTTTCTTTTACGCTTTTCATGGCAAGAGGTAACAGCAAATGAAAAAGAATCCTGCTGCCATCCTGGAATTTGAGCTGGGTGAAGACTTTAAACGTCAATATATCTTATCTTTGTTGCTTTCAGAAATTGGAGACATTGCTTCCCTCACCCATTACTGCTGAAAACTTAACAATGTAATGAACTGTTTTGCACGGATAGCAAAACAGTTGGTGTGATGTGAGTCCCTGACCAGATCCATAGCTTTAGAGTCACAGCTTACTACCTTTGTTAGAACTTTGCCTCTCATGTCCCTGCATGACTTTCATTTGCACAATGCATTTATAGCAGTGAGCTTCTGAATTTGTAAATTTCCAGTGCCTTGAGCCCATTCATTAGACAAGGCATTTTGAACCTGATCATTTGCCATTTTACAAGAAGCACCTGGTCTTGCAGTTCCTCAGGACCAGATACTGTTGAAACTCGGGGGGATGAAAGGGAAGCTCACCAGCTTTGTTCAGCTTGTGACCCGGCCCAAAAGGAGCGTGGGATACACTGAGAAGTGATTCAGCCTCTCTGCAAATATGGTTTCTTTCAGGAAGCTGACTAGTGGCAGATGGAGTAGGTTTGCTCATAGCAGATTCCACTGTCACTGTCATCTTGATTTTCCGTGAGAAGGAGAAACAGGAGATTGGCAGGACGCTTCACTAAGGGAGGTGGCTAACATCTAGAACTTGTATCCCCTTTTTTCTCTAGTGTATCACGTAAGCCTGCCAGTTCTTTCCATTCCAGATTCGCTTGCACTTGCATTTCCTTTTCTTGCAACTAGCTGGGGACCCCACCACTTTTTGCAAACTGAAGAAACAATAGCTGTGGCTCAGAGAGGCTGGGGGCTATTTTCCCTTGGGCTGTGGAGCCTGTCTGCTGGGGGAGAAAAGGAGGCTAACAGAGTGAGGGCAGCAAGTGAAGGAATGGAGGTCACACCCTCCCATTGTCTAAGCTTTGGGTCTAGTTGATGATAAAAGCTATCCTTTATTGAATGTTCGTTATATGCCAGGCACTGTGTTATTATTTGCAGCAGTCCAATGAGGAGATGCTAGCATTTCCCCCTTCTTCCCCTATTTTTCCCAGATATGTCAACCAAGGCACGGAGACGTTAAGTAACTTGGTTAAGAAAAACAACAGAAAATAACAAGTGCTAGAGAGAATATGGAGAAATAGAAACACTTGTGCTTTTCTGGTGGGAATGTAAAATGGTGCAGCCCCTGTGGAAAGCAATATGGTTGTTCCTCAAAAAGTTAGATATAGAATCACTACATAAGCCAGCAATTCTCCTCCTAGGTATATACCCAAAGAAAGTGAAAACACGGTCTCAGATACTTATAAACCAATGTTCCTAGCAGCTTTATTCATAGTAGCCAAAAGGTAGAAACAACCCAAGTGCTCATCAAGAAATGAATGGATAAACAAAATGTGGTACTTATACACAATGGAATATTATTTGGCCATAAGAAGGAATGAAGTTCTGAGACATGCTGCGACATGGGAGGATCTTGAAAACATTATGCTGAGTGAAATAAGCAAGGTATATTTCGGACAGATATTGTATGCCATCACTTATATGAGATATCTAGAAATAGCAAATTTGCAGACAGAAAATAGATTGGAGGTTACCAGAGGATGGGGGAGGGGAAAGGAGGCTTTTTTGCTTGGTGAGTATAGAGTGTTTGTAAATTTTTTAAAAATTCCCCTTGCAATAGGACTGCTCAGAGGGGCCCCACCCCAGCTCTCAAAGTCTGGAAAAAATGCCTTAAAAGTCTTCTTGGATGACCCCTCTAGCACAGAGCCTAATCCATTTACTGAAACTAGGCAGAATGGTGGAACTTTCTTGTCGATATTGATGACTTCAGTTGTAGAGAAGCATAAATTTATGGCATTATGCCATCCTAAGGGTGAAAGCACCAATGGATTTCCATGAAGTTAGGCCTTATATCTGAAAATAGGGAGCCTTTTATCAATGACTTGGATAATGGAATAAAAACATCATAGGTATTAAGATTCCAAATGACCTTAAAGCAATTATAGGAGTTGCCTACAGCTTGGAAATTAGGCCCGGATCTAAAGTGGCCTTGATAAATGGCAGCAATCATTGGGGTCAACAGTTAGGAGCCTGAATCCATCTTGGTAAGGACCCATTGATTAATTTAAGTGTAAAGTATTGTGGTCTCTGGATGGCTAGCTAAGTCTGGGGTTAGGGAGATGCAGAGAGCCTGGTATCTGCATGATTTTAATAAAACATCATCGTCTTTGTTACTTAAAAATATGTAAACACCATGCCAGTTCACTCTTACTTGAATTTCCCAAGGTAATAAGTAAGCTTCACTTACTATTACAGGGTTGCTTTATCCCCGCCCCCATTCTATCCTTCCTCCCTCCACTCCCACCAATCTTCATCAGAATATCCAAAATACAGGTAGTCTTATTATTGAGTTATAGTAGTAAGTTGTTACTAGTACATTTCCACCACTTACCCTTAGTTCCAATAGCTGTGTGGTAGTTTTGGGGTTCTTGGGATATTGTAGTGAAGCCAGAGGTAGATACAGTTTGACGTATTGTTGAAAATTTTATTAACTTTGTAATGCCTGTCGACCCAAGACAGTAAGCAGTATGGGTCTTCTGCCCAACCCAAAGGGATACACTTTTCCAAAGGTGTTTATTTTTAAGCCTTTTTTTCCCATTTCCCTTTAACCTTCACCCTTCCTGGAAACACAACAACTGCTATCCCATAATAAGCAGTGATTATGAAGAGGGGCAAAAGATGGAAGGTTGTTTGTGTTGTCACTTGTTTCTCTTTGTGGGCCCCGTCTGATGTTCTTATCTTCTTCCTGAAGGCTTTTTGCATTTTGTAAACCTGAGCTGCCCTACCTCAGCCCTTAGACCATTGTCACCAGATGGAGTCAGATGCTTACCACATCATGTGGAAGCTCTTTGATGGCTCTTTTGCCTCTCCATTGTCCACTATGCACACATCATGGCCTGGGTAAATGTCCAATCTCACTAATCCTACACAGAAAACAGGAGAGAAAGGCTTGATCCTAGCACCAACCATTTTCTAAACTCAAAAATTAGCAATCTTCTAAGTCCGAAAGAGCTGCAGGGTGTCACCACTTTTCATAGATATGAGCTAATCACCAATGGAACAGAGATAATAGGTGTTGAAGCCAGGTAAGGAGTAAAATATCTGCTGCCTACAAATCTCTACTCCCTTGGCTAGATGAAATGATTTTTTCTCAGAGGTTCTTGTGATTGCCTACAGTACCTGCTAGTTTTGCTAACGTGGTTTGACCTCCCTGGGGCTCTGCTCACAAATGTCTGTCATTTATCTCATACTACACACAGCTGAGGCAGAGGAATTTATCCCCATTTGGATAATCACACTTTTATTCAACCCAAATTCCATTTGCCTATCCCCTGGTTTAAGCCTCTCCAACAAATAAATATATTGATCTGAGGGTTAGTGTGGCAGTTTGGCATTGTTTATGAATTACAAAAATAGTTATTGGATTATGTTTGTAAACTGGTCTGTCAGAGGTATCACTTTTAATTGATTAAATTATGATTAGGACTTTGATTGGGCCACATCAGTAGGGCATTGAGTCCCCGCTCCTTGGTGGGTGGAGACTCACAGATAAAAGACATGGCAAAGGACAGAGCTGGAGTTTTCATGCTGGAGTTTTGAGCTGGAGGCTGGGAAGTGAACACACAGGAGAAGAACACAGAGGAATAGAGATGGCTCTTTAGACATGGCACAAGCCCTGGGGAGAGAGACAGAGCTGTTAGCCTGAGAGTCTACAGCTGGCTTTGTGGAGAGAGCACAGGAGCTGAGTCTGGAGAGAAACAGAGCCCCAGGAAGAGAGGAACCCAAGAAGCCTGAACTCTTGGCAGACGTCGGCAGCCATCTTGCCCCAACACATGGCAATAGACTTTGGTGAGGGAAATAACTTACGCTTTATGGCCTGGTAATTGTAAGCTTCTACCCCCAAATAAATACCCTTTATAAAAGCCAACAGATTTCTGGTATTTTGCATCAGCACCCCTTTGGCTGACTAATACACTTAGTATATGAAATTGGCAGTAGCTTTTCCCACTCTTCAAAAAAACTTGTGTGTCTCATATGGTTTATGATAGGTGAATATGCCAGGGGTCTTTCCAGTGGACTTTGTAGATTGCCAGAGTCATGCTCTGCTCCCCAGTGTTTCTTTATTGCCTACCTTTCTGGAATCTGCGAGTCACTGAATGTCTCAGCAATGATTGCAGTATTATAATTTTAATACCTATGCAGAAATTATACATGTGTGTGTATGTGTATAAATTAACAATACAAATATTAGCAGAATGTGAGCTGTTCAATGGCAGGGTCTTTATCTCATCTCTCATTTATAGACTAGGGCCTTGAAGAATACCTCACTCATAGCTGGCTCTCAATATATGCTTTCATTTTAATGAATAAATAAATGAATGAATAAAAGAATGAATTTGCACTGTTAGTCCACCCCACAGTAGTATATGCTCAGTAACTTAACATTTTGATTGCTTTCTCAACATTCATTCTACCCTTCTCTCATGGGAGATAGCAGTCATGCATTTGGGGCAGGGATTGATGCCACCCCAGCTCTAGGGATAATTCTTGATTGGTCTAGGCCAATTGTTCCACGGTTAGGTTCAGAAAAGGGCACACTATTTTAGGTACCATTAAGAAATAATGAAGAAAAACCCTGCCAACTATATGTGGTAGGTGGAATTATGTACCCCAGGGGAAAAAACATGGTCTTAATCTTAACTCCCATTCCTGTAGGTGTGAACCCCTTATAAATAGAATTTTTCTGAAGATGTTATTTTCAGTGAAGGTCTGGCCAACTGAATCCAGATCGGTCTTAACCCTATTCCTGGAGGCCTTATAAAAGAGAAAGCCACAAGAAAGCTGGAAGCCAAAAGAAGACATCGTCATGTGATGGGAAAGCCAAGAAACCCAAGGATTGCTGGCCAGCCAGAATTCTGTCAACCCTGGGAGGAAGCCTGCCTTCTAGCCTCTGAATCCATGAGCCAATAAATTCCTGTTACGCCAATCCATTGTGTGGTATTTTTCCCAGTAGCCTGGAAACTAAGACACTGTATTTCAACCATAAGATGTATTTTAGTTCAGAGATATTAAAATATGAAGCATGTGCATGTTAGAATGGATGTGATATCATGAGTTGGTCCAATCAGAGTGAAGCGCAAGACTTTTATTTCTTGATTTGGGGAAGAGATGTCCCCTATTCTTGGGTGTGAGTGAGCAAGCATATAGCCCTGAGAGTTGCTGGCCATCAAAACCCTACAACTCTGAGGGGAACTGGCTCCAGATGTGACCAGCAGCTTCAATGGCAATGTGGAGTCCTGAAAAGAAGGTACCCTTGAGACAATTCTATCTCGGAAGTTTTTCAGTTATGTGAGTTAAACACATTCCCTTGGTCATTTAAGCAAGTTCCAATTATTATTATTTTTTATTTGGAACCCAAAGCCATTCACATGTGGGTTTTAAAAAAGGATCCTTGGCTCAGAGGGAACAGACGATGTAGTGAGCAGGAATTGGAAATGTAGCACTCTGAAATAGGGAAAAAATCCAAACCATAATCCAGTATCCAGCAGAATATGAAAGAAAGAACATTTTGTAAATGGAGTAAAGTATTCCTTCTATGTTCTGCTCTGTCTTGATCCTCAGGTCACAACTAGTTCCTGCTCTCAAGTCCCCCTGTAGGACTCTTTATTAGAAAGTTCATAAGGAAATAAGTTGTAAGTGTTCAGCTTGGGGGAAAAAAACAACAAAAAACAGTCACGGAGGGGCAGGATCATGTCATGGCTGAAAGCTCAGGGGCTCCCTCTCAGGACCCCAGGCAAGTGGCCTACTTCTCCTTCTCTTCTTCCCTCATCTGTCATCTGGGTCTAATATAGTACCTGATCTTTGCATTGTTGAGATAATTAAATGAGGTTGCTGCATTTAATCACATAGGGGATGCCTTATAAATGGTAACCATTAATATTGGAGAAATTTAGAAATCATTTTCAATTATATGCCATACCCTGAAGAGATAATAATCAGGTGGCCTTAGCTTCATGAGTACATAAGAATACATTAGTTCATATTAAAGCTCAAAGATCTAGGTAGTAAAAAAGGGAAAATTTTCCAGTCACTTAAAGCCACTAGACCACAAGAGAGACCATAAACAAATAAGAGAATTATTATTCAGTGAAGTCCTCTCTTGAGTCAGTCTGGTGCACATTCCGAAATAGAAAGTTTGACTTTGCCTCCCTCTCCCAACAGGTCATGTCTTGGGGATTCAGCAGCATAACCCAGTACCCTTCCATTTCAGCTGGTTTCCCAGTAATCTCTGCTTACCTCATTGCCACCTCCTAGTTCATGTTTCCTCTGTCCTGTGTCCTCTCTTTGCTGAAAGAAACAACTTCTGTATCTGTTAATTCAGACTCCCATCCACAGCTATGAATATAGAAATCATTGTTATGTTTGAAAACACTTGATTTCATTTATATGTATTATATATGTTATGTTTCAAAGAAAAGGCTAGGGACTGAATTGCAGACCAGAGCTACCTAATCTTGTGTGTATTGATGAAGAAGGAGGCCCAGTATAAATCCATCTTCAGGAATCAGTAGATCTAGAGCTTTGCTGTTGTTCAAAGGGTGGCCCTTGAGGTAGTACTAGATAACCTGGGAGCTGATTAGAAATGCAAAATCTCAGCACTTCTTCCCCCATCTACTGAACCAGAATCTGCATGTTAACAGGCAACTCTAATGCCTATCAAATTTCCTGAAGCACTGCTCTAGGGAATATATATGGAAAAAGATGGAGAAATGACTGTAAGTCTCATCATCTTATAGGGAAAAGGCCTTTGTGTGATTTTTCGCTGATAAGTGTTACTTCTTTGTTTTCTCCGTATTTTGTATTATTCTCCTTTGTCACTAAGAGAGAAAGCTATCACTTATTAAGAGAGAAAGAAGATAGAGACCCACTGGTGATAAGAAATGCTATATAACTCTAGGTAATAGGCAGTAAAACGTCTTGTGCCAGTGAGAGCTCAAAGGCTGTAAGAATGGCTGCTAATTAATTCCACTTAATTCTTGAGAACCGGATTTAGATTCAGCTGTGATTGGCATTGATTGCCGATGCCTTTGGACCTTAGGATGCCAGGGAGTTGGGGTTAACAGACCCAGGGAACAGCTGGAAGGAGTCAGCGTAGAGTCAGGTCCCATGAGAGGCTGAAAACTGGTGTCAGGCAGAAACTAGATCTGGAGTGAGTGGTGTGGTGTGGAACCCTGGTCAGCATCAAGTTGAAGAATTTGTCAATGGAAATGATTGGAGTCAAGAGGCAGAGGTATGCAAGTAGCATAGGAAAGAGCAAAGTAAAAAGATAATAAGCCCAAAGCAATAATCAGCAACTAGAAGATCCCTGGGAGCTTAAGAGGCAAGAGAAAAATAAAGCAGGAGATATGGGGTGTCAGCCCTACGAACAGCTTTGCTAATGAGAATATCTCTCTTCTCAGCCAGTGATATATGCTTTGCGTGTGTGCAGAACATTGAGCCTTGTGTGTGGCTCATCAGGAGCACAAAGTTATTATTAAATAGGGAACCCATGGCTGGAGTGGGGAGGAGGGTCATAAGGAGAGGCAGCTACTGACCCAAGAGCTGTTGATCCAGGCAGACCTCTGTGGGACAGGTAGTAGCAGGGCAAGGCTGATCGTGAAAGATGACATCCAGGAGGTCAAAGAAGCTCGAGGAGAAGGATTTGTGGAGGAGCTCTGGTTTCCCCACTATGCTAGGTCAAGGAGCAAAGAGTTCCAGAAGGATTGTTGGAGCACCAGAAAGCCAGAGAAAGATGTCAACTCAGGTCAAAAGGTGAGTAGAAGTCAGGCAAAAGAGGCAGTTAGCCTGGGATGCTGGGATTTTAATGCTTGTGCTCTTTCCTATAGCCTGATGGGCATGAATGATCCTGAGCATATATCATATCAAAAAGTAGGTCAGAGGCTTGCAAAGAACAGAGCAAGAGACCCCAAATCAGTGAGACTTATACCCCGGTTGAGTGTTGTAGCACTTTGGTATTATTTATGAATTCCAAAAATAGATATTGGATTATGTTTATAAATTGTTCTGTTCCTCCGGGCATATTAGATTATATTGGATTCAGAGATTTCACTTTTACTTGATTAAATAATGATTAAGGCTTTGATTGGTCCACGTCAGTAGGACGTTGAGTCCCTGCCCCCTTGGTGGGCGGGACTCACAGAGAAACCACACCGCAGAGAAGGGAGGTTGGACTTTTTGATCCTGGAGACCAGGAAGTAAGGACACAGAGAAGGAGATATGTGTGGAAAGAGAGAAGTCTCCATTAAACACAGGCAGAGGCCTCGGGAAGAGAGACGAGCCGTCCGCCTGATAGTCCACAGCTGGCCTCGTGGAGAAAGCAGAGCAGCTGAGCCCAAAGAGAAATGAGCCCTGGGAAGAGAGGAACCCAGGAAGCCTGAACCCTTGCAGACATCAGCAGCCATCTTGCTCCAACATGTGGCAACAGACTTTGGTGAGGGAAGTAACTTATGCTTTATGGCCTGGGAACTGTAAGCTTCTACCCCAAATAAATAACCTTTCTAAAAGGCAACAGATTTCTGGTATTTTGCATCAGCACCCCTTTGGCTGACTAATACAAGTGTTTTCCATTGTTTGTCTTAATCCAAAGATGATGATACCATTTTGAATATAGGACAAAGTATATACCATGAAAGCATGCAGGTATGGCAAACAGACAGAGGGGCTTTGGACAATATCTTTGTACTTTGTTTCCACATGCATAAAACTGAGAAAACACTACCTTCTTTGCAGGGTTATTGGGAAGCGGCTGTGGCTCAATCAGTAGGGCTCCCGTTTACCATATGGGAGGCCCCGGGTTCGGTTCCCGGGGCCTCCTGGTGAAGGCAAGCCCGCCCGCACGGCGTGGTTAGCTGACCCAGCGAGCACAAGCAGCAAGGGGGGGATAAATGAATAAATAAATAAAATCTTTAAAAAAAAAAAAAAAAAAAGACATGTAGAACACCTAACAGTAATACGAGACACATAGTAGGGACTTGGTAAACCACAACTAAATACCCATGAGGGGTCAAAATTATTCAGACTTAGCTGTCTTAACCCTCTACCTACTATCACCTCATTATGGAAGTGTCTTTTAAATTTTTTTTTGCATTTAGGGATACTAAAATTTTTTGCACTCGCTGCATGAAGATGATAATTCTGTTTCTGGTGGGTACTGGATGAGGACAGAAGAAATTCTTCGTTAAAAATATAATTGAGAGAGGGAAAATTGAACTCTACCAAGAAGCTGTACCCAGCCCAGTGTAGAAAGAACTGTCGTTCGCTGCCTGCTTCACTGCTGGTGGGCAGAGAGCCTCAGGGAAAATAAGTTTCTTAGTTGCTGGCCCGGAAAATCCCATGTCTATAAAGTGAAGGTAAACACTTCAGCTTAAATCAATCAGGAGCTGCTATTTAGTTGGTGAATTATGTGAAGTCCAGCTGCTATTGAAGATAACGGGTGGGTATAGCTTAGCACCTTACCGTTTCCAGAGACTGCATTTGCATTTTAACAGAAGTCTGGGGGGGGGGGGATGCTACCATTCAATGTAGTGACTCTTACATTGGGGATTTTTGATGATGTGGCAGGTGCGTGGGAGGGCAGCTTGGGAACAGAGGACTTTTTGTTCTCCCTGGCACTCTTGAACTTTCTCCCTCTGGGTGATCCTCTTCTCTGTAAGTTTAACCCTGGGCTTCCCGGATATTGGGGAGGAAGTGGATTCTTCTCAAGCTGCTTTCTAGCCAGAGATTTAGGTTCTGAAACAGAAATTATGTGAATAATCTGTAGTTGATCACACAAAAAAATTAAAGACAAATTCTCCATGAAAAAGGTAAGAAATAATAACAAAAAGAGCCACTGAGCTTTCGATAGTGAATGCCACAGAAGATAAAAGTATTTCCTCTAAAACCTATTGTTGTTTTTCTTTAAAAAAAAAAAAAAATCATACAGTTTTGATGTTCTGGTGTGTCTTCCTTCCAACAAAACTCTCTAGAACACAACAGTCCCGACTACACATCCGTTGTCTGCTAAACTGTAGCCTTGATCAATAAATTAATTTTTATTTCAGTGGGAAGGAAAGCTACCTCTGGCAGGGGCCTCAATGCGGTTGAAACCTGGATGTGTTCATTCCAACTCTCAAAGGACCTGGAAGACATAGTTTTAAATAATTGCGATGTGATTCATCACATTTCTGTTTTGTATCAAAGGAGCCCATTGCTCTTTAACATGTCACTTTTTTTTTTTTTTTTTAAGATTTTATTTATTTATTCATTTATCCCCCCCTTGCTGCTTGTGCTCGCTGGGTCAGCTAACCACGCCGTGCGGGCGGGCTTGCCTTCACCAGGAGGCCCCGGGAACCGAACCCGGGGCCTCCCATATGGTAAACGGGAGCCCCACTGATTGAGCCACAGCCGCTTCCCTACCATGTCACCTTATGTGAATTAATTCCAAACAAACTTCTAATGACTAGCCAGTTTAAGGCACTGGCCTTGCTCGCAGTGGTCTGCCCGGGCTGCAGTCAAAGAGTCTTTGTTAGACCTGGTTCTTTCCTCCCCCTCTGCCAGGCCTCCTCAGCCTTTCAGAGCGGCTCCGTGATCCTTTTCATTCTGTGCCCTTTCCTTTAAATCGCATCAGATTTTCATTTTCATTTTCCATAGCACAGGATCACATTTGTTGCAGAAGGACTTATTTCTTCTAAACAAACCAAAAAAAAAAGTAAAAATCCTGGCTCACAGAAACAGTGGCAAACTGTACTCCACTACTAATAGCTTTTCATTTATGTATAATGCGTAAACAGTACTAAGAAGGCATTTAGGGCAATAAATGTTGCTGCTTCCGCTTATTGAAAAGTAGCTGGAACAGTGGAAAACAAAAGGAGCAAATGGCTGTATTGAGGTAAATCTGCTTTGTTAATGGTTGCAGTGTGGTCCTGGGTCCTAGCAATGGGATCTCTGTACAACGCCGGTATGAAGGCTTTCTACCAGCCCACGTGTTTCCTACTCTCTGGGGATCTGAAGAATGCTCAGAGCAATCTGATGATGTCATTGGGGCTCCACATGTTTGTTCTTCCTCCTGGCAAACCTCTTAAAGGCCGAAGACCTTCCTTGTGATGCAGAAGGGTTTGGCTCTGAAAGAAGAAGGTTTCTTGGCTTTTTGTTTTTAAAGGGTAGAATATGTCAAATGAAGTCAACAAGAGATGTGAAAAGAGAAATACACCCAAGAAGACTGCAGCATATCTGCTTTAACAAAATCGAGAGAGATCTAGGACATTTTTGCCTGTTTACAAAAACAAAACTACCTTCGAAATTGACAACCAATTCGAAGAATATATGCTGCTTTTCTCAGAGGGAGAGAAAAGGAAATCCTTCTGGTAATTACTGTGGGAGAAATCTAAACTCTATCACTAAAGTAATGAAATGGTTACTATGAGCACTATAACGCAGGGCTTCTGGGAAAATAGAGTCTTAATGAGTAGAGAATAAATCACACCCCACAAATACAAAACTTTGTTTGGAAGCAATTAGGAAATTAAGGTGTAAAAGAAATGCACATCTTTAAGGCCTTCATCGACATCAGGGTAGGTGCTTTTCCTTAAAACTCAGCATATATGGAACTGGAACCTTCCATGTCTTCTCCCCTCTCCGTAACCATCCTGTGCCCAAACTTCGTACCCTAGGGCAGGTCCCCCTTCGTTCCCCATTAGTACCTATCCCTCTCTGTTGTGGCACTAGTCACTAATTACCACCTTTGGAAATTAATTATGGGGAAATATGTACGTACAAAAGAATATTTAGAGAAGTACAGTTAAAGAAGAAAAACAACCCTTCACCAGGAAGAAAGAGAATAGCACCTGTACTTTTGAAGTCTCCTCCATTCTGCTACGTGATGACTTCTTCTTTACCCAGGAGCAACCATTTCCCCGAGTTTCATATTAAAATTGCCCTGCTTTTCTTTATGGTCTTACCACTTAGGTATGTATCCATAAACAAAATCCATTTAGTTTTGCTTCTTTTTGAATTATAGATAGATAGATAGATAGATAGATAGATAGATAGATAGATAGATAGATAGATAGATAGATATTTTGGCCTGGGTATTTTAAATCAAGGTAATGTCCTTAGATTCATCCATGATGATGTATGTAGTTATAATTTTTTCATGTATTTATATTATTGGATTCTATTAATATAAATTATCCATTCTGCTGTTGATGGACACTTATTCCCATTTTTTAAATGAACGACTTTTCTCTGAGAACTCCTGTTTATCTCCTAGCGTATACTTGCAAGCATTTTTCTAGAGCATATACTTAAGAGTGGAATTGTTGGATCTTATGCGCAATTTAACTAGTAATGCCAAACTGTATTCCAGAGCGCCTGTGTCCGTTTATTGTCACGTCCATGTAGGATGAAATCTTCATCACTCTAGACTTCACCAATGCTTGGCATTGTGCAAATATTTTATTTTTGCCAATCTGGCGGGCATGAAATTTATTTCCTGATAATTAATGAGGTTGAGCATCTTTACTTATGCTTATTGCTTACCAGGATTTTCTCTCCTGTGATGTGCCAGTTCATATCTTTAGCATTTTCCATTGTATTGTTTGTCTTTTTATTATTGATTTGGAGGATTTCTTTGTGTATTCTGGATTATCGACACTTGTCTGTTATATGCATTGCAAATGTCCACTTCTGCTGCGTGGTCCATATCTTCACTCTCTGAGTGGTGACTTTTGATGAACAGAAGTACTTATTTTAATATAAGTGAATTCATCCACCTTTCCCTCTATAGTTTTATAAATTAAGAAATCCTTCCATATCCTAAGGTCATAAGGCTTTCCTCTGTTATCTTTTAGCATTTTGGGGTCTTGTTGTTCACCTTTAAGTCTTTAATACTTAAAGTCTTGTGTATGTGGTAGATTCCTAGCACTTGGCCCCAGTGACTTCTCTGTGCAAGATTAGCCACTACCTCAATTTCCTTAGTATTTATAGGATTACTCACATTTAAAAAATACATCTATTTGAGTAGTTTTTTTGGTTCTATTTTTTACAGAAATTTATCAATTTCATCTAATCTATTTTAAATGTATTGACATAAAGGTGTTCATAAAATTTTTGTTACTTCTTTAATCCCTGCAACATCTCTACATTCCCCTTTTTATTCTAAATGTTTTTCATTTGTTTCTTCTCCCTTGTTTTATCTCTTTATTCGTCTTGTCAGAGACTTGTCTATTTTATAATCTCTCCAAAGAACCATTTTATAGCTTTATTGATCCTATTTTGGTTGGCTTTCTAATTTATTAATTTTTCTTTAATTCCTTACTAATTTTAGGTTGTGTTTTTCTGCTATTTTCTCCTAACTTAACTTTGTTGACTAGCTAAATAAATTGGGTTGTTCTTATCTGAGGTAAGCATTTTTCAGGCTATTAATTTCTCTTTAAGTACTGCTATATGTCCATCCCTCAGATTTTTACCATTTAATACTTTTTATTTAGGCATAATGTACTTACAGGACAATAGAGATATATATTTTAGCTAGGTGGATTTTCAAAAACTTAATCTAAGCATGTAACTATTGACCTGAACCCATCTCAAAAGTTTTGCTTGGCATGATTTTCATTATCAGTCAATCTAAATATTCTCTGATTTTCATTGTGATGTTTTATTTTGCCATGTTGTTTATATGGGACACTAAGCTTCCAGACGTGTGGGATTTTTAAATTATCCTTGTTACTGATATCTAATTGAATGAACTAAGATAGGGGTCAGCAAACTAGGGACCCCAGTCTACTATGGTTTTTGTAAATAAAGTTTTATTGGAACACAGCCACTACCATTTGTTTCCTTATTGCCTGTGGCTGCTTTCGTGATACAACATCAGAGTTGACTAGTTATTACAGAGACTGTTTGGCCCCTAAAGCCTAAAATGCCTACTATCTGGCCCTTTATGGAAAAAAGTTTGCCAACCCCTGGTCTAGGTTAATAGTGGACATGATCCTGGCACTAATCAATTTTTGTAAATGTTCAAATTGTACTTTCCAAATGTTGGATGTGATCGTCTGTATTTGCTCTTTAGATAGTTTGCAAATTATCATATTCAGATCATCTTTATTTCTGACTCTTTTGTCTGTCCTAGTAATAAATAATAAAGAGATATTATAATCTTAATGGAATTATCAACTTCTCCAGGTTCTGTCGATTTTGCTTTCTATCTTTTAAGGCTATATGATTTGCTATTATATTAGGACTATGGCTGTGTTTGGATTATTTTATCATATTATTGTGCATTTATTTCTCCTGACAATGTTTCTTTCCTCTACCCCCCTCCCCGCCCTCATTTCATTTGGAATGATTTGGAATGATCTCCTCTTTTTCGGAAAGCACTTTTGCCCTCCATCAGATTGGATGCCATAGACTGGACTTTGTCTATTCTTTTATTGCTCACTCTAGCTATTTTACTATGTAAACATAAAGTTTATCAGTATCTTGGCCTACTACTGAAAAATAAAAGCAAATTAGAAGTCCCTAACTCCAATCACCCCTCCCAATTTATGTCACTCTATAATATTTTAGATATATCTTTTAAAACCTACAAATTATTATTTTCATATAGTCAAAATTTTATCTTATTATAAGTATTTACAGATATCTTACCACTTCTTTCTGTGGTAAAAAAATGAAACTGTAATCACTTTTCTTTTGCCTAATGTCTATTTTTAGAATTTCATTTAGTGAGTATATGTTGTGAGTAAACTCTTTTCATTTTTGTTTGTCTACAAATATATTTCTCCCACCTTATCTTTCAAAGATAGTTTTGGTAGGTACAGAATTCTAGGGGGAACTGTTTCATTCTCTTGGCACTCCTCTTCTGGCTTCTACAATTGAAAAATCACCCATCAGCCAAGTTGCATTTTTTTGTATGTAATTTCTCTTTTATTTTTTCTTAGTCTTCTTTTAAGATCTTCTCTTTCTCTTTGTTATGCATTTCCATTATGATATGTCCTAGTATGGATTTCTTTTTTTTTTTTTTTTTTTTGCTATTCAGAATTTATTGAGACTCTTGCATTTTAGGATTGACATCTTTCAACAATTCTGTAAAATACTCAGACATTTAGCTCTTTCAAATATTGCTCGTCTTTGTTCTTAATATTTTATCCTCTAGAAATCAGATTAGATGAATAAAATCATCTTACATTATCTTTCATGTCTCTTATCTCTGTCACATTTCCAACTCTTTGTCCTGTGGGCTGTCTCTGGAATAACTTCATTGGATGGCTTCCAGCTCCACTGTCCTGTCGAGCTATGCGAAATTTTCTCTTTCATCTGTCTATCGAGTTTCTAATTTAACTATTACAGCTTCATTTCTAGATTGCTTTTCTAATTTTTTTTCAAATCTGCTTGATGAATTTGTATAATCTTTTTCCTGCTCATACTTTTAAACTTTTCTCATATGTCTTTAAAATGTTTAATAGTTATTTTATATTTTGGGTCTGCTAGTTCAAATATCTGAAGTCTTTGTGGGTCTGATTCTGCTGTCTTGCTTCTGCTGACTCTCACTTATGTTGTTTTGTTTCTTTATCTTTTTTGTTATTTCCCACTGGATCTCATGTCCATTCTAACTTTAGTTGTGGTCATCCTTTGCAGTCTGGGTGAGATTGAGTTCCTCTGGAAAACGTTGGTGTTTGTTCCTATCAGTCACCTAGGAGCACTTCCTTCCCAGGATCGTTCTTAACTCAATTTCCAACCTAAGCTTTTCATCACACACAGGTAACATGATTTGAGAAAGCCAACCTGTGTGTGGATCAGCTTTAGGTCACACACTCAGGAGAATATTTTTCCCCTCCAACTAGCATCAATGTTAAGACAAATATTTCTTTGTTGACTCTTTCTGCATAGTAGATTTATTTCTTATTTACATTTACATTAAGGGGGGTAGCCTCCTACTGAAAGGATAGCCTAGTACACTTCTGTTATATTGTCTGTCTTGGACGGACCCTTGCCTTTATCTCTCCTCTGACTGATTTTAGGATCATTCAGTTTCAACAGAAGCCCTTGAAGAGAAAGATAGATTGCTATTTGCTTGCCTCTTGAGGTTTATACTTTTACTGCATTTTGCCCTCTGTGGACATTTTACTTCCATGCTAGCTCAGTGAAACACTATAAAGTATCTCTTTTTTTTCTGTCTTAAGTTAACTCAGAATTTTAGTTGTTTTCATCAGAAGACTTGTTCAATATGTCCATTATAACCTGAGGTCATATAGAGAATATAAGGAATGTTTTGGATCATAAGCTCCATGATGACAGGAGCCACCTCTAGTTTGTCCACTGACGTTTCACCGTGAAAAAAGCAAATGCCCGGTGTCCATCAACTGATGAATGGATAAACGGGGCGGGGTGGCAGCTGTAAGAAGAGATGAAGCACATGACGTGGATGAACCTGGAGGACATTATGTTGAGTGAAGCAAGCCAGACACAAAAGAACAAATACTGTATGATTGCACTATTATGAATTAAATGTATTGTGTAAACTCATGGAATTAATAATTAGAATACAGGTCACCAGAAAATAGAATGAAGGTAGAGAATGGAAAGCTGAAGCTTAATCTGTGCAGAATTGTTTAAAAGGTTGTTTGTAAATCTTTGGAAATGAATAGAAATGGAGAAAGCACACCATGGTGTTTGTGACTAGCAGGGCTATTATATGGGTATGACAGTGGTTGAAAGGTCATGTATATTACTAGAAGGAAAGCTAAAAAATGTAACATGGGACTATATAATATAGTGAAACCTCATGTAAAATATGAATATGGGTAATATTACATATATAAGACTGTTTTTACAAAATATAAATACAAATAAACTAGAGAGATGAAACAGAATAGCAGCTATGTATGGCAGGGGAAGCATAGAGAGATTGAGAGGTGTTTTTTTGTTTGTACTTTACTTATTATTATGAAAATGTTCTAAAAATTATTGAAGTGATGAATGCACAACTATGTGATTATACAGAATACCATTGATTGTACACTTTGGATGGATTTATGCTTTATTATTATGCATCAATAAAATTGATTTGGTTAAAAATAAAAAAGCAAACGCCTGGTACATGGTAGATTCTGGTGCATAGTAGAGCCTTAATACACATTTGTGGATTTGTTCCTTTACATGATGGAATCCTTGCAAGCTCTGTTCCAGCCTCAATTGGGATAAGTTTCCTCAGGGCGCGTAATATATGTAAAACTTGAAGCTATTGCTTTTTTTTTTTTTTTTTTAAACAAACTATCCAAAGTCATTCTGCCTTGTTTACCAAAAATGCTTTGGAACCACACCACGGGCAAGCCACTCATCATGAAGACCTCGATTCTCAACCACCACCCCCCAGTCCTTGCTTCCTCTAAACACAGAGTCACCTTTTCCTACCTCCTGGATCTGTGATAAGACCAATCCTGTATGGTCACTCTCTTGACCTTTTCTTTGTGGATTTTACTTTCAAACATGCAGGGGAAGGTTTGTAAAGTATATTCAAAGAATGAAGGAAAGCATTAGGTTTGGATGTCAAAATCGTTAATTTAATATGCACGGTGAGACAGGAAACCAGAACACAGTGAAATGGAATTTTAAGTCAAAAAATTTCCCAAGTATTATATTTGCAAATGAAAATGGTTCTTTTTACACCTACCTGTCCTTCCCCGCCCCCCCCGCCCCATTCTCTGTGGGAATGATCAAGAGGGAAGATAGTGATCACAAAATTTTTATACCAACTGGTGATGTCACAGTTACTGTTATGAGACTCTTAAGAGTTTATTAAAGGGTTGTGTCAAACCAGAGACCTTGGCTCATTTGTTGTCCTAGTATATTCTATAGTGTATTTTCCTTCTGTGTAGCATATTTGGGGATCTGTAAACATAATCTATCGTATCCTCCACCATAGTCCTTTCCTTTCCTCCTCTTTTTCATGGGATTCTTGGGGTTTGTATTAACTCTGTAGGGCTGTATACCAAATTGCTAAAATCTTACTGGTTTAAAAAAACATCCATTTATTATCTCACAGTTTCTGTGGGTCAGCAGTCTAGGCAATGGACAAACTAGGTCCTCTTTACAGGGTCTTATAAGGCTAAAGTTGTAGGGCGGGGTGGCCTTAATTCCCACCTGGAGGCTTGAATGAAGAATCTGCTTCCAAACTCCCTCATGCTCTTGGCAGAACTTCTTTCCTTGCACTGTAGGCCTGAGGGCCCTGGGTTTTTGCGGGCTGGTGGATGGAGGGCACCCTCAGCTTCTTGAGGCTGTCCTCAGGTCCTAGAGGCTGCCTGTACTTTCTTGCATTGAGAACCTTCTCCAACATGGCCATTTACTTATCAAGCCTGTGAGGAGAGTCTCTCACTCTAGTCTCCTAAGACAGAGTCTTATATAATGGAACGTGATCTTGCAAGTGACATCCCATCACTTCTGCCATATTTGGTTGGTTAGCCTACTGGTTAATCACAAGTCAGGTTCTGCCCGCACCCAGGCAGAGGGGATCACACAAAGACGTGAACACCAGGCGGTTGGAATCATTGTGGGGCACCTTAGGGCCTGTCTGCTGCAGGGTCTAATCTGAGAGAGCATGTTAAAATAAGGTCCAGCGTTTCAGGCATAATCACTTCCGGCTCATGATTTCATGAACTAATTATCATGTAAACAAAGAGTTGGCCCCTTCTTGTTGCCTGTGAAGATCCTGTGCTTTTGAATTTATGTTGTCTTTTTCTGGATGCCCAGAAGTAAAAGATAAGTTGTCTCATGTAGTCATACATTGCAGCAGAATTTCTAGCTCTGTACTTGTATTCCAACAACAGACAGGGATTTAAATTTAGACACTAATTCTAGTTGAATAGACTTTTAAAGTCAAGTTTAAGGATAGCAATTGCTTCTAAAAGCCCCACACTTCTCACATCCTCTTGATCCTGAAATATTTCTTCTGTGCTTTGAGTAATAGAAAAAATGATTTCCACTGCATTTCAGTCGTTTGCCCTATAGTTTATATGGCAATATATAATAAAGTTTAGAAATTTGCTCCTCTAAACAGTGTAGGAGATAACGCTACCTCTGATAGTGTGATAAACCTTGCATTTCTGTGGAGGTGCATTATAAGTACTCAGAACAGTTGAGTTGATTTTAGGTTTGCTTGCCCTAATTGCAGAGAAGCAATTGAATTCGCATTGAAGTTTTATTGTAAGTGCACTCACATCCAGATTACTGGGAAGTGTTTTATTTTTATTTCTAGACTACTATCCAATGATTTAGAAGATAGATCTCCTCTAATTTTAGTCAGTGTGTTCTTTCTGGGTGCTATAATAGGCTTTTGTTTGCACGCAGGCACCTAATTAAGAGAGGGGGAAAAAAATCCCTTGTTAAAATCAGCTGGGAATAATCAGAATGCTCATTCTCTGGCTCATAAATATTACATGAGCAATATGGGGACATCGGTAATATTTAACTATTTTCCAGTTCCACTTAAAACTTTTTGTTCTAAAAATCTCTGAGCCCAGAAGAAGATTGGTGCTTTAAATTCTTAATCAAAAGGAGAGCTCACGGGATTTCTATTTGCAGCGATTTGGTTTATTTATACACTTTCAAGGATTATTCCAGAAACCAAGGTGTTATTGTGTGGCCACTTGTTTAGTCTCTTGAGATAGAAAGCAAGTGTGTCTTACCCAGATCCCCAAGGGTGAGATGTCTGCATTTCCTGGGCTATTTCACCATCACCCATGCTTTCTATTTGAATATTTTGATTGCCTCTTTTTGTTTGTTTGATTTCCACTCCCTTTAGAGAACATGGAGCAATGGGCTATGATTACATAAATCTTCAAAAAAATTTTAAGTCAAATCAGAGCTCTCAGTCAACAGTTTTAGCTGGAGTTCCAGAAAAGAGATGCAAAGGAGAAAATAAAGAATGGTGAAGAAATGTGCCTAAAGGGGTGGAGGTGGGGAAGGTATGCCCCATCAGAGTTCTACTGACTGCCCACTTTGTGCCCCTGCCCTCTAGCACGATGCCTACTGGTGACCTCGGCTGTCACTTTGTTGTCGTTGCTTGCCATGGAGCTGCCTCCTCTTGATGGAGGGGAAGGGGTGGGGCGAGTAGAGCCGGTAAGTCAGGGTGAGGAAAAGAGCCTTGAGCTCCCCCTGGAATCTCTAATGAATAACCAAATAATGTATTCCCACACCAGCAATGATGAATGACTTCCATCGGACTTGATTTTTTTCAAACCCTGCAATTCATCCATTTGAAAATAGGCTTTTATTCTAATTGTACTTTATTATTAATTTTAACGTTACCAAGAACCGTTTAGCCAAATGCTAAATTAAAGACCTGAGCAAACTTTGGTTAGATTTCAGATAGTTCTGTTGAACCGGTTCATGAATTGGGGAGACTGCAATGGCTACGAGGTAGAGAGGGGTGTCACTGAGCAAAGAGAGCAACGGATTCTTATAGTCAGTATAAGCAAGTACATAGGGAGAGAATTTTATCAGTCAGTGCACACTACATTTCCTAATATGCTTTGTGCAGGTGACTGCTTAGGAATGAGGAAGTTAACTGGCCGTAACTAATCGGCTGTATTTAAATTTGTTTTTCTGCACGAATGGGGTATTTACAGGGAATAGAAACTTGCTTAGGTTTTTGGTTTTGCTGACGTGGGCCCTAGCATAGGCACATCCATGTTGGGCCTACTGGAGTTTATTTATCGGGTCTTCTCATTCTGAAAAATTGGCTTTGTCATGTAACAGTGTGTACAGTGTGCCCACACTGGATATAACCCTATATTGAGACATTGTGGATCATTAAACAAGTGGAGAAGCTGTGGGGACCATCTCTTTCTCAGGTCGTAACCAAATCGGAGGCTGTGAATGGGAGTCCTGATTATGTAGGTCTATTAACATTTGGGCCAGGTAATTCATTGTTGAGGGACTGTCCTGTGCATTATAAAATGTTTAACAGCACCCCTGGTCTCTACCCACTAGATGCCAGTAGAACTCTCCCCCACTCCCAAGCCATGAAAACAAAACATGCCTCCAGACATTGCCAGATGTCCCCTGCAGGGGCAAAAATGCCCCAGTTGCCCAGTGGAGAAGCAACTGATCTAGGGAAACCACAGGGAATGGGAATAGAGAGTACAAAAGAAAATAAGCATTCATTTTCAAATCAACATGTTGTATAGATTAATATGTCTAACTCAAGCTAGAGACATGTCAGAGACATATATCCTACCACAAGTTAGAAATGAGACAGGCATTTTTGCAACAACAACAAAAAAAGCCCTGCCTCTTCATACATTCTTAAAAGTTATTTTTCGTTTCAACAGTTTTTGTGATGCAGTACTTTCCAGGGCTACAGTGAGCCTGAGGAATATAGTTTGTTGTTTGCCCTTTAATGCTTTTGCAAGTAGGTATTTCTAAATAAGTCTGTGGGCAAAGAATGTGACTATGTATTGGGTACTTGCTTAAAGAATAGTATTCATGTGTAAGCAAGAACAAAAGCTCTTGACTAGAATCCAATTCTGCTAATTATTTTGTGATGAACAGGTTTCTTGTTGTTTTTCCAGGGATTCATGTACTAATAGCAACTGCAAAAGAATAAAAGCAAATATGACACAATGAATTTAAGGTTCTAGGTGTTTGCAAGTAAGACCCGTCTTTGCGTCTCAGCTCGGGTCACTTTGCCACCCAGGGGACATTTGGCAGTGTCTGAGGAAACTTCTGATTTTCACAACTTGGGGAGGGGGTGCTACTGGCATCTGGTGGGTAAGGGTCAGAGATGATGCTAATCATTCTATAGTGCACAGGGCAGGCCCTACAACCAAGAATTACCTGGCCTAAAAATATCAATAGTGCCAAGGTTGAGAAACCCTGGCATAGACTTATGGGAAAGGAAGGCTTCCTTTATGATGGACAGGATTGTTCTTTTCCCCCAAAATGACTCCCCATATGGCCTTTCTGGGTTAATTCCTTTGGGTTTAGCATAAACTTCTCATTCTCTTCTTTAAAAGGCAGACATTCTTGGGAGAGGTTTGCTATTGAGTTAGTAAAATACGATCAGCCCTCACCAGATGGTTTGCTCTTATAATGGGGAAATTGCAGGATACAGCAAGTATACCAACCTTGTTTGGGGAATGTATTTGGGAGTGGAGGAAGAGTCTTTGAAATGAGGAAGCACCTGCTGAAAGGGGCTGTCAAGGCTGCTGAGGTTGGACTCTTTTTACTGCCTGATTTCCTTACAGTTGGTTGTTTTTAGGAACATTCTTAGTTTCACACACAAAATGGCAAGCAGTGTGTTCAGGAGAGTGGGGGGGGGCATTTCAGATTAAATATAAAAGATTTCTTTCAGATGAATTTCCCATGCATTCTTGTTCTTCAGCTAATGAACGATAACAGGACCTATTCATCCCAATAACTCAAACACTCAAAGTTTCCATCCAGCTGATAGACTTCTAGAAGACACTAATTCTGTAAGAAGCTCTATGCTCAGTCCTTCATTCCAGCTCTGATTCTATGTTCTTCTTTTTCACTGTGGCATGTTTTATGCCATATGTCTGCTCTGAAGTAGGCCAGGAATAATTTGAAATACTGGGACCACTTTTTAAAAAATCTAAATATTAAAAAATCTAAAATACTTAAAAGCTCTCTCTTTTTTCTCTCAGAACAGATTGTAAATGTGACTTTGGACCTTTTATTTTTCCTTCCAGAATATAATTTTGTCAATGTACTAAACTCTATCTCATTGCTGAATTGTAGCAAGGTAGCAATTGATAATGAAGGTTGGGTTTATTAAAAAAAAAAGTTATCTGGAGAGCAAACATAATCATGAATGTCACACCACAGTTGTTCGAGGCATAACATCCCCTAAAATTTGGGCTTCCTGGCATCTGTTTCTCCACAGTGGCATACTATAGCCCCTTATTTTTTTCAGTCAACGATCAGCCTGGAAGAGGTTCCAAAGAAATTTAATTTTGTCACTCTAATCTCTTGCTTGGGTCCGGCTAGCTTTATTTATTTTCTTAGATTTCTCATTTTAGTTGCCAATGAACTGTAAATAGAGTTGAATTGTCAATGTTTCAGGCTTCTTGCCTCTACCCAGCAGGTACAAGGGGAAGACTATACTTCATTTGGAAAACACTCTCCACAATTGAAGATAATGAATTTTCTGATACTCTTTTACCAGTTAGATTTTCAGACATGCAGTTATTTAAAGTATTAAGAAAAACTTATTTAAATCAGAAAATTTTCACTGTTTCTGCCACTGTTAGGTACTAATGTAGTTATCTTTCTTAGTCATTTGAAGGCCTTTACCTAGAGAGCTGTCAGCGTCTCTTTTTCATTTGGCATCAGTCATACTTGGGGACCATCCTGGATATGGACTAAAAATGTGGACATAATGATTCACTTATGTGGCTTAATACCCACTCAAATAATTAGTGGCGAATTACATTTGAAATGTCCAACACTGCAACCCTTATGTGCATTAAGGCATGGTTGAAATACTGGAGGTAGGAAGTGGTCTTCAAGCAAATTTCACTTTTCATATGTGCATCAAGGCTGTTTTTCAGTATCTTTTGGCAAATTACTTTAAAGTTCTGTCATGAATTCTATTTCACAATCAATAATGTGCCAGGTATAAAGATTTGGTTATTTAGATAAGCTCTCCATTTATAAAAAGAAAAAATAAAGCAGGCAGAGAAACTAGGAAACACAATTCCATTAGGAGTGCATTGATTTTGCAACGTAATATGCTGCCTCTTTGATAAATTATGGAAGCGGCTACATTTATGTCAGATGACAAGGGAGAAAATTAAGAAAACACATTTAAATATTTGTTTCTGGTAAATTGTGGAAAACTATAAATACTGTGCTTTAGCAGAAGATTCCCTCCCCAGATGCCCTTTCTTCCCTTCCTCCCTTCCTTTGCAAAGAAAATAAATATGGATTGACAATCATGTGCCCAAAGTAGTGGTAATTATGTTAGGAATATTCCCTAGGTAAGACATGATTGTGATTTCCGCAAATGCATTTGTTGTGCTCATCTTCCATATTTTTAGTCCAGCACTAGATATCAACATTTAAAATATATGCAGAAAATAAAACCAAGTTCCTTCAGAGGAAAACGTAATGCTTCCTTTTGTATATTTACTTGTTGATGCTGTAAAATTTAAAGACCTCAAGGCCTTAGGCTATGGTTTATCTGTCTTTTTGTGGCCAATACATATTACAGTGCCTGGCACATAGTAGATGCTCAATCAGTATGTATTGAACATATGAACAATTAATTTTGGGCATCAAACAAATGTTCATTTCCTATTGTGTCCAGCCATTCCAAAGAACTTGGGTGGGGGGGAGGACACAAGAGAATATAGTAGAATTTGTTATAGTTCTGGCTTTTAAGGCGATTTCAAGGTAGTTGGGAAGACATGATATATATACATACAGATATACAAAGCCCATGTTTAATAAAATGCTCCTGGGATATAGATTAAAAATGAAATAATTGTTTCATCTGCATTACATAACTTACCTCCAAAACCTGTATTTCTTAGAGCTGATGAAAAGTTATGAAAACTTTGTAATACTTCTTTAGGAACCAACTTGTCTTTCCAAATGGCTTGCACCAGGAACAGCTGCACAGTCACTTAAATGAAATAGTTGACTAAGTGCTTTTCGGTTTGTATAGAAAGACGGTTTTCCATTGCTTAATAAAAAAATCTGCTTTGGTTTTTTAAAGAATGGAGCACTCAGGTTTCCTATGAAATGCACTATTTAGTCTTTGGGTAAATCCATATGTCTCCAGGACTTACAGTAAATAACAATTGATCATCTGACTTCTGGTATACACGCATTTCATCTAGAAAGCCCTTCCACATGATTTCTTCTGGAGAGGGCATGGGAAATGGGCACCTGAGGAACTGCCCCCTCCACCACATCACTTTCCCCTGGGAGCCAGTCCCACCTCTATCCATGTCCATAGGGCTCTCTTGAGAGTTGCCATATTTAACCTTGACCTGCTGCTCAATCCCAAAATGATAAAGAAAGGGCTGGCTATACCAGACCCAAACTGAATGTGTGCTCTGAAGAAACTCAGGGAGGAAAGAAGTCAAAGATCAACCTGATCCCATCAATTAATACAGAGTTTTGATCATGAAACACTAACGTTAACAAATGAACCAGAAAAGTTTTAAGTTGAATAAATGCTTTTCAGCAACTCGGACAAAAGAACATACATGAAGACAAATAACATTGGGTATATTGTAACTTGTGGTGACTTGAATTGTGTGCCCCAGTTTTGACATGTTCTTGGTCTTGGTCCACGTTCTGGTGGTATGTGACCCACTCTAAGTAAGCTCTGATTGAGATGTTACTTCAGTGAAGATGTGGCCCCACTGAATCAGGTTGAGGTTTAATCTGGATTACTGGAGTCCTTTACAGGCAGAGTAAAAGTCAGGCAGAGAGAAGCCAGGAGAGGCCACCATGTGCATTGCTATGTGATGGAAAAGCCAAGGACCTAGGGTCGCTGCAACTAACCCCAGAATGCCAAGGTCTTCAGGGACTAACCTAACCATGGCCTTGTTGACATCTCAGTTTTGGATTTCTCCTGGCCTCAAAACCGTGAGTCAATAAATTCCCATTGTTTAAGCCAATCCATTGTAGGGTATTGGTTTATTCCCTCCAGAATTCACTAAAGTATACTTGCAACTTGAGGGGGAAAGTTGGGGAAGAGATTGAGAAATTCACCATGGCAGGGTGAGTGAGCACACGCAAAGGGATGCATGCACCTGTACCAATCACGTGGGAACCAGGTCTGCATCGCTCGCCGCAGATCACATCAGAGACTCTCAAAAAGCAGAAGGCGAGCCTGAATGCGAGATTACAGAGAAACAGGCAGAGGAAGCAATTAGCAAGTGGAGTGCACCAGCTCCCCCAAATAAAACCCTCTTCATTAAATGATTATGAGCATCTGTGTGTGCCGTTGATGGCGGTGTCTGTCTTTGGGAGCCCATCAGAGATATTCAGAAAGTGGTAAAGATGAGCTTTTCCTTGTCAACATACCAAACAAACCCTGAAGAGATTTTTCTATACTTTGAATTCTCTTCTACTCTTTGAGGAAAAGGACTTAACTTCAGACATTTAAAAGGCCCATGGTCGAGACTAAGCTTGAAGTGACAAAACAATCTGCTTTCTCAGAAATCTTTTTAAAATTATACCAAATCACAAGTTTTAATGATATTAAAAAACAGCATTTTACTCTACGTTACCTACTTGAGCTCTCCACGTCTCTGTTCCACCCCCTCTCTGCTCTGAACACGTGAAATGTTTTCTGTAGGTTTGGATACAAATTTGGATTCATTTTTCCCAGTTAATTTTGGCATAGAGTAGAGCTGTGAAAATGTCTGTGAAGAATTTGCATTACATGGAGGTAAGGTGGTACATAAGCCAAAGAAGACTTCAAGCTATTTACAAATATTCCGGGAACAGTGGCTGGAATTATGCAAGAGAAATAAAGATATGGTCCAGTACAAGATGAACAAAAGGCAACTTTGACATAAAAATGCAGCAAGGTTTCCCAGGGGAAAAGAAGTTCAAAATATCATAGTAGACTCAAGAGAGTTGGTTTGCTTGTAGAGAAATTGTCAAACATGATTCTGAATTCTGTTTGTTCTGAGCCACCCTATTCTCATTCTTTCCTGATCACAGTAGCTGTCTTGGGATATATTTTCCTTCCCCAGAATGTTCTTCTCTGTCTCTTTCCTTCCTCAGTTTATGGTCACACCTCCCAACCCTGAACTTGGGCATCACCCTGCTCTGGAAATTCTTCCTGATCCCTCACTGGATTTGGTGTCCTTTCTCTCTGCATCGCTAGCACCCTCTGGCTAGCCCCTTCATAGTGCTCATCACACTAAATCACCATACTCTACTTGTTTGTGAGCTCCTTCCCTATAAAACTATAGCTTTCATTTCTCTAGCCCCCAGTGCTGTAAAAGCTTGTTGAACGAATGGGTCTTTTATATCTAAATCTTGCTTTTCTACTTGATACAATTTATAACTCATGAACCTATTTTTAGTCTTTATTTATCTCCTCCAGAGTGAATATTCATGAATTTAGCTCTAGAAATATTAATGTGGTTGATTATAGGGTGCTGCTGCTCTGTCTCCTACTGGCGGGTTATGTAAAAATGGTATAGGCGCCACTTACCTTTCTAAAATCGGAAGAAAAAGGCTGAATTCAGGTAAGCCCGTGATCCTAAGGGATTCAGATAGAGGACCGTGGACTTGTTTGTACCTGCACTGTGCCCGGCACAGCAGCTGGCACTTAGTGCAGAGGCACTTGCATTAGTGAAGCTTGGCTGTGCTAGCTGCCGTGACAAAAGTTAAGAGACAGCCACATCCATTATGCAACTCCTAGCATTCCTTCAAGGTGGACCCCATGAACTCGAACAGAAGACATGTTAGAAGTGCAGGGGTTTCTCAGTGAGAAGGCTGCACCTGGACTTTAAAAAACAGCATAATATTGAGGGGAAGAAAAAGGGAAAAAATCCCTTTTAGGGGTATGGTTGCATATTCTGACAAGTTACTTGACAGTCAAACTGAAGCTTTATTGAAAATATAAAAAGGCGATAGACAATAGCTTTAAAATAAGGTGGAAGATAACCTAGCGAAAGAAGAGACTATATAAATAACCATCCACTTCTCAGATATTTTAGTGTGTGGTCAAATATTGACTTAGGAAAACAATGAGGCCCGACCATCTCCTCCAGCCCAGAGGCCCTGAAACACAAAGAAACAAACATTATTAGAAACGAAACAAAGAATCTGGTAAAGAGGAGGGGGAAAATTATATCTGGTACACTGGGAATGCCATTTTTCAATTTGGAATTTTTCTTCTGCGCTAGAGGCTTGCTGGAATGACTTGACCTGCACAATTGACCCATTTTTATCTTTGTAATTAAATGAGACCTTTGGAATTCTTTCCCATGAACAAACTTGTCAGAATGGCCGTGGAACTGATAATCTCCCCATTATCTTTTCCAACGACTTTTCGTTTTGAATAAAGATTGACTTGTCTTCAGGAAACATGATCTAGAGTGGACCATGCACGTAACGGCGCCTGTGTGTAATGAGAATCTTGGAATTTGATGATAGTAATTGTGGATCTTCCTCTTCCCGGGAGCCAGCAGAGCACATGCAGTTCCGTGCTAAACACAGGGCTAGGCAGCTCCTCAGGGCCTTGTTCTCATAATGCCGGAGAGGAAGAAGCAAAATGTGACCACAGAGCATTGGATGGCCTTTGCAGCACCTTCAGGAGGGCATTTGTTAACCCAAACTCCGGACAATGAAGGATGCATTTTAATTAACTTTCTCTCTCCCCGGCGAGTTCTTAGACCCCTCACTCCCCTTTGTGTGGCTCGAATGATATACAGGAGCAATAGCCTGCCTCTGCTCACATGAGCATGGGAATCAATTCTTTTCCTAGGCTTGTTCATAGGCAGGCAGCTTTGATTGCATGTCAGGTCAGCAATTCCAAAAGGCTCAGTGTCATGACTCCTAGAATTGTATCACTAATCTCAGGGCAGTGCCACGGACCGATTTTCCTGTGTGAGACAGGAATGCCAAAGGAAAATGAAAGTTGGAAGTTAAAAGCAGCCATACTATGTTCTAATCCTTCTCTACTTCATTCCCCATCTTTAAGCCCTTAATCTGAGTGCAACCGTGTTGGACCACTGGGAGCCTTTGCTCACGTTTGCTGCCATGTGTTCCCACCTCCTGGAACTGGGTGTGGCACATAGTAGTGCTCAATAAGCATTTGTGGATTGAATGGAAAAAAATTCCCCTGGAAACTGAAGAAGAAATCCCCTGAGGGGTCAGTCCTGTAGTCACTCCTTCTTCAGGCAATGTGTAAGCAGTTACTACGGTTCTCTTAGTATTGGGCTTTGTGGGTTGCAAAGCTGTATCCTGTTTGCTTGAGTTTCTCAAGCCTAGAGAGGGAGGGCTTGGAACATGTAGGCACCTGGGTAGAATACATTTATTAAACCTGCTCCAGTAGACATACGTTTCTGTAGTCCCCTCCCACTAACAGAGGAGGGGCTAGGAATTTCTTCCCCAAAGCCCCAGGGCCCAGAATGCTTTGGGACGAAATTTTAGTGAAATAAGTGGCAGCCGAGTAGATGTGCACCAAGTACCCTAGAAGCTGCTCTAGGGGTAAGCTACTCCCTTGAGGCCCCCCCACCCCCCCACCCCCGCCCTCATTCCAAGACTGCAGTGACCCACGGGCAGCAGCAGCAGCACTGAGGTGGGTCACCCCCTGCATTCCTACCTGTTCCAGCCTGAGAGCATGGAAGGGGGGCCGAGAGCCCAGAGGATTGATTTGGAATGCTAGCTCTTTAAGTTACTTCACCTTGTTTAAGCCTTGATTTCTTTATCTTTAAAACAGAGATATAGTAGTATTAATGGGGACAGTTCAGGGGTTCAGGGAAGTGATGTATTCTACCTCCCTTAAAGCCTGGCACATATACTGTCATTAATTTGATTCAGTTCAATCAGTATATATTGAGATTCCACTGTTAGATTCCTTTCCTGCATGGTGCCTTGGGCCCCTTTCTGGGGGTCTTTTATACCTGCCCATCGTCCACTCCAACATACATCATTAACATGGCAATATATACAATTATTTTCATTACACTTTATCTCGGTGCAGACGACTGATTGATTGTGGTCATTCCAGGCATATGGGCTCCTAACATAATTAGCTCAACCCAGGTTGAAGTCATGAATCTGTCTTACTCCTCCCCTGCATCCCCCTCCTCCAGGCAGGCAGGGCCAGGTCTGCCTTCTCCCCTCTCCTATCGATATTGGTTGCTTATTCGAATCACTTGGTGAGCTTTCTAAAAGCCCCCCCCCTCCTTCAGCAATATCATTGATCTGAGCCTGGGCATCATTATGTGTCAAAAGTTGTAAGGGTTGAGAATCCCTGTTCTAAAGCAGAGCTCTGTTTTGGTCCTGGGAGGATGGGGAACTTCCGGCTGGGTACAAGGCCTGCCCGCCTGATTTAGGTGAACATTGCTCCTAACCTAAAGCAGTAGTAATCTGCTTCAGCTGGTACTTGCTCAGTCATCATGGTGGACTATATGAGTGGCTGTTTCCTTGCTTTGGACGCACCAGCAGTATGCTTAGCAGTTCTGAACAGGGCCTCTGATTTGCATCAGCACATTTAACCTCCATGCAGCCCACTCAAGTGCTTGTCTGGTAATGTTCACCATCAGGCTTGGCCTGGCCCATACCACCCCATGAGCCAGCACCTAATACAGTTTGGCCCCCAGATCCTCACATTGTTTATGGCCTAGATGGTAGCCACTACAAAATGGGAACAAATTGGAACAGGTTAGATTTTCAGCTTCTGATTTTGTGGTTCTGCTTCCTGTTTGTAATCTCCAGCTGCCCTCTTGTACCTGAATGCTTGGGATTGTACCTTCTGCGCTGACCCTGTGTCTTTCCCCTTAGTGGAGGGGGCTGTCTGGCCCTGCTGCCTTCACGGGCAGGGGTAAATGTCATACCCAGCCCAGCCCAGCCTCTAGGACTCTGGACTGGAGCCAGATGCTCCTCCATCCCAGGAGTGGGAGCCAGGGCCTATTGGCCCGGCACTCTGCCCGACTTCTTCCTGGCTTCCCTTACTAACACTGGTCGTATGACCTTCGTGGCCATTTCCTGAAATCTAGATTATGCCATCAGTGATTTGGGGATAAATGGTTTAGTAACTGATCTGTGAATGTGCCAAGCTTCATTGATTAGCATTTATTCAGCTCCTGTCAAACTTTAGGCAATTTCCTAAATACCTAAGTAACATGGAACATATGTCTCTTTTTATTATTTGGAAGAAAAATGAAAGAAAACAGGGAGTTTGCAAAATGTATTCTTTAGTGTTAAGCCCGAATAAACCAGATGTCTTTCTATTCTGTTATTTTACTTCTATCCACAGACTTTGAATCGGGACTTCTCACACTATAGTGTACTTAAGAATCATCTGGAGAGCTCGTAAAACACAAATTGCTGGACCCCATCCCTAGAGATTCTGATTCAGTAGGTCTGGGATGGGGCCCAAGAATTTGCACTTCTAACAAGTTTCATCTCTGCTGCTGCTGCTGCTCCATGTACTACACTTTTTGAGTAGCACTGGCCTAAATCATAGACATTCCATCTTGCATTGAGTTCCCAGCATGAAGATCCTGTGACACTGCCCCCAACCCCCCCAAAAAGACACCCATTCCTTTGGTCCTCTTTATTTTATTTCCAGGCTAGGCAGAATCCATTTTATTTCCAGTGTTCCATTAATCCCTAAGTACTGAAAATGCAGACCCATTCTGTAGAATTTTATTGTCCTAGTTTTTACCCTGATGAATCATCTTTTGGTAGGCATGTGAGCCTTCACCAAATACATTATGTCATCCTTCTGAACTCTGCAGAGAGAAGAATTGAAATGCCTTTGGGTTCGATGTGAGGCTATGTCTTCAGTGTGCCCATCATGCAGGAACTCTGACTTGGGTGGTTTCCCAGAAGCCTGACAGAAAACCCTGTGGCTAGTGCTGAGTAGGGAAGGGTGGGTTTGTGACACTGTTTCTCCAGCCTCCCCACTCCATGCTGGTCTGAGCAGCTCTCTCCCCTCCCAGGCTGCCACATTCAAAAGTGGGAATTATTTTTAGAGAAGAAATCATTAGTCATTAGTCTCTTCCAAGCTGCTTTTTTTTCCCTTTGGGCAAATTTTAAGAACCTGATCTTTATGAGAAAATTTTCAGGCTGTTAAAAGAAATGGTAAAATGATTATAACCTTGGTACAATGAACCCATTCGCCTCCCTTCCAGACAAAGGCAGGCTTCCCAGAGGAGTCACTGCCTGAAGCTCCCGGACCCGGCTCTAAATCAGCTTATTCTTTCACATGTTATTAGAGAATCCCATGGATCTTTTGATTTTTCTGGCCCCCTCAAACCTAGGATTTCAGAAATTAATTCTGTCGCACACGGAACGTTTGCTCCTTAAACCCATTATAAAATCTCATAATGGAAGTTGATTCTTAGCCAATAGCTCTCTCGCTTAGGTAAGTACAAATTTTCACTTAAGAACAGAAGGATTCAAGAGATGGAGATATATATATATATATATCTCAAAGCAGAAATAACTGAAATCAAGGTTTCTCTATCTTTAAATTTGTGGTTAGATTACAAGAACCTTTCAACACATTCCCATTGCCTTGGGCTATATAAAAGTGATGTTAATGGTTTTACTACCAGAAAAGCCACAGAAATAGCCAATTTTGCTTTTAGTTAAGTTGTATCTGAAAATGTGAAGTTGGGAATGTCGTCATTTAGCAGCTCATCAAAAATTCATAATCACCTGGTGACTGACAAAGCCAAGTTCTCCCCTGGGAGGAACATAGCACCTTTTTTGGATATCTCCGTCCCATCCTACAACAGAAACATTTTGCATTTACAGGTCAATCTTACCGAGAGTGAGACCATCAGTTTTAGAGATCATAGGAGGTAGATTCTGCAAAGAGATACAAGAAACCCAAAAGGAAGGGATTCTAAAATATGGCCACCCAAAGCCCAGTGGGTTTCTATGATTTCGGAGCTGAAAGGAGGGTCCCTCTGCCTTGTGAGGGGATAGAGAAGGAGAGACAGGTAATATAAGGTCTTTCTTCTCTTCTCCTACTTAAAAAAATGATGTGACAAATTAAGGACAGCCCCAGATTCTTTGACATTCCTCCCAATCAGAGGAAGATTCTAATGTCCCCTCTCCTTGAATCTGAGTGGGCTCTGTGACTGACTGCACAATAGAGTTCAGTAGAATGATGCTGTGTCAGTTTCTGGGCCCAGATCTTAAGAGACAGGGAGTATCTACTTTCTGTCTCTTGGAATACCCATTCTTGGAACCCAGCCTCCATGCTCTGAGGAGGCCCAAGCAGTCTGTGGACAAGCCCACATTGAGAGGAACTGAGGCCTCTGCTTGGTAGTTCAAACTTACCTCCCAGCTAACTCAAGCACCAACTTGACAGGCATGTGAATAAACCAACTTGGAAGTGGATCCTCTAGCTGCCATCACACTGTCCCAACTAATACCATGTTGAACAGAGACAGGCCTTCCCACCAGGCCCTGTCCAAATTGTAGATTCAGGAGCAACATGAATGATTGTTATTATTTTAAACTGTTAATTTTTGAGGTCATTCATCATGAAGCGATAGATATCCAGAACAGTTAACATCTTTTTCTACTCCTTCCCATAGCTGTCCTGTGAGGCACTGCCAAGGGTCCTACTTGAATTTTCAGAACCCAGAACAACCTTGGACATGTCCTTTCAGTACTTTTTCACTGGCAATTGCTGTAGTCCAAAATGTTTGCTTCTTCCTTCTCCCCTATTCCATCATCCTCACGTTGCCTTCTCTCATTCAGAGAGCACTGATTAACCAAGAAGTGTGTTTGAGGGAAATGGCAAAAAGTAGCCTGAGATTTCCAACCTGCTGTTAGTCATCATGCCATCAGAACCCTTTTATCAGGATTTAAAGCTTTTCGGTCTTATAGAAACTGGAATATGCCCTTCAGGGTATAGCGAGTAATCTGTGATATTGTTAAACTCTGAGCAGGGACTGGTGACAATCAGCTAAGAGTAAGGGTCTGTCTGTCTGTGGCCACAGTATGAGACCCTCCCTCCCCAAGAGCGGTAGGAGGGTGGGAGCACTCACCATTAAGAGAGAGACACTGAGAAGGAAACAGGAGATGGGAAGGCATCAAAAATATACTTTGCATGGTTTACCCTTGACTCAGGGAGACTGACTCGTCCTAAGTCACTCCCTGCAGGCTGATGCTACTTCTATTTGCTGACATAGCAGGACTTTTCTTTGTGTCAGGTACTGGTCCAACTACCCTGTATGAATTAAGAAAGGTGCCATTATCATTCCTGATTTATGCTTGAGGAAACTGAGGTATAGAGAGGAGAGTACACTTTGCCAAGTTCACATGGCAGTGCAGAACCAGGATTCAGAACCAGCATTCAACACCAGGTGGCCTAGGTCATTGGTTTTGGCTGATACTTGGAGTCAAGGCAGAGGCTGGGAGAAGCCCAGTTTGAGTACACAATCCAGTTTTAGTCCTGGGCTCATGTCAAGAATCAGAGGAATTGGGCTAAGAGCTGCTTCATTTTTCTTAGATTAAATACATTTTAATCTCACATATATGTCCCTTTGCAGGCTGTTTTAAGTCATTCTAAGAAAAAGGCAGAGTATAAGTAAGTACACAAAAGCAGTTGTAAAAGACAACTGAGTAGCTCAGTGTACTAATAACTGTCATTTGAGGTCCAGCCCAATGGCCTTTCCCCACCAGAAGTGCTGAGCATGAGTGGCAGGCAGAAAGGCCTGGGTGTCTAAATGGCTGGTTTGCTGTGATGAACCAGAAAATGGGGTCACACCTGTATTTGGCACACGTCTCTACATTTACAGACATTTGAATAACCCTTATCACAGGGCCTTTAAAAATATTCATTTTTTTGCTTAAAAATTTAGATGAAGACTTATTTTTTTTTCAGTCTGCAAACGTTTATTGGGTGTCCACAGAGAATTGAGTGCATACATTATGATATGTGTTTTGCCAATAGGATGGCCTCCGGCTCAGAGAGACTCCTGCTTATGGAGAAACCTTTCGTTTATATTAAATGGCTTACATAATTTAGGCTGACTGTAATACCTCCAAGAGGCTCAAAAATGAATCCATTTCTTCTCATTGGGCATATAGAAGTAAACTCTCTGTAATTATGAAGATTGTGATTCCTTTCAGAGAGAGGGGTATTAAAAATAAGTTCTGATCTCTGTATCAAAAACAATGCACTTATCTATTGTAAATGCAAAGACATTACAAATATTGTTTAAAAATTCATGTGTCTAGTGTTTAATATATTCAGAATAAAGCCAGGGCGTTTTTACAGGAAGACATAAAACAAATGTCCTGTCTTCTCACCAATGCCTTTTTTTTTTTTTTTTTTTTAATGTTTCATATCAACTGTGTAAACAATCAATACCAAATACTAAAGAGGTATCATTGAGCAGATAATGGACTTGAATTAGAGAAACTTGGTCTAGGAAGAATGCATACACCATTGGGGCATATTATTCTTATGTATGGTTTAATCTGATAGCTACTAACTTGAAGTTAACTGTTTGAAGATGTTGAGTGAAACAGAGGGAGCGACTGCCTTTGTAAAGACAGACAGTGGGGAGAACCAGTGTGAGCAGTGTGAGAAATGTGTATTTTTTGTATCTTTTGAAATTTTGGGGAAAAAAAATTCCTTCATTTTTTCAGAGAAAAAATATTTTTCAAGAAAGCTTTTGAGGGGGGCGGCTGTGGCTCGATCAGTGGGGCTCCCATTTGCCATGTGGGGGGCCCCGGGTTCGGTTCCCGGGGCCTCCTGGTGGGGGCGGGCCTGCCCGCATGGCGTGGTTAGCTGACCCAGCGAGCACAGGCGGCAGGGGGGGGATAGATGAATAAATAAATAAAAAATCTTAAAAAAAAAAAAAAAAAGAAAAAAAGAAAGCTTTTGACATCTTAAGTTTTTACATTTAATGTTTAAGTTATATTTTGAGTTTAGAAACAAAAAATATCTTTATATGACAGGTTCTCTTAAAAATTGTGGCTTTTCCATTAAAAATAAACATGGCTTATCTGGGCCATGATCATGAGTTTACTAACTGAATGTCTTTCTGTTTACATTTTGGGTTCCACTGGCATCTTAGTTCAAGTTGGGGGAACGCAGGTAAGCATAGAGAGGCAGAATGACATAGCACTGAGCCAGAGATCAGAAGATCTGGGCTTATGACCCAGTTTTGCTACCTCCTTACTAGCTCTGTGTCCATAAGCCAGCCCATCTATGTTCCTTAGTTTCTCACTGTGTAAAATGTGGATAATAACACCTGCTTTCTCTGTGGTAGGAAGTTATCTTGACAGGTAAACGAGAAATTAGATGGGATAATGTTTGCAAAGAAAACAGTACTATACATAAGCAGATATCACAATTAAACCCTTATAAAAAGGAAAATCATCTAAAATATATATGGTGTTACTGCTACATGTAGGGCAATATTCTAGACCTTACGAAGATTTTTTTAAAAGTACTGACATAGTTCCTGTAGTTCATTCCAGAAGCTTATAGTAATCCAGGGCCGGCAAACTTTTTCTGTGTAAGACCAGATTGGAAATATATTAGGGTTTGCAGGCCAGATCGTCTTGGTTGCAGCTACTCCACTCTGCCACTGTAGCATATAAGCATCCATAATGGATATGTAAAAAAGGGCGTGGCTATGTTCCAGTAAAACGTTATTTACAAAAACATGGAAGGGTCCAGATTTAGATCACAGGCCATAGTTTATTGACCTCCCGTCTAATTGGAGAAGTGATGTGCACACATAAAACTATAATATGTGGTCAGAATGCTAAATGGTACAAACAAAACAAATGAAGAATAAGATGACATCCAAGTGAGGCATGAAAACGACCTTCAAGGAAGTCTTCCAGGAGATGGTAGATTTGAGTTAGGCTTTGCAGGATGTGGCCATGTTTACACTTGTACAGGTGGAAGAAGACATTCCCAGCAGAAAAGACATCTAAAGACAAAGTACAAAGTACAAAGTAGAAACGTGAAGAAGGTATTTGAGGAAGAACAAGCAAATTGTTTGGAAAATCTGTAGGGGTAGAGTTAGAAGTAAGAATCCACTGGAGTGGATGTGAGAGGAAAAACATATATAGTCACTTAGACATAAGCTCTATTATTTCTGACCTCACCCACACCCTCTCAATGACTATTAAGCTATAGTTGTTAGGGAAGCACTTCTTTAGGTTTTTGTTTAATGAGAACACTCTTGCGTATTTCTACATTGCAGACGTGGTTTTGATGTTTCTAAGGACCTACAGCAACTCGTAATCATCGTCCAGGGGTGGTTTGTCTGCCTTCCTGCTGCTTCACACATTACTCATCAGTCAATAAAGAGCGGCATGTGGGTTGGCGCTCCGAGGATAGAAGGGTGAGGAGGAGTATCTGATTCAGAGCAGGGACTGACTGCACTCTCCGACATGCTGGCCATGAGTTCTATGTAGCTATTTTGATTTAAATTTAGATAAAATAACAATTTCAGTTATTCAGTCACATGGGCCACATTTCAAGTATCTAATAGCCACTAGGGTCTAGTGACCACCGTACTGGACAATGCAGATATAGGATATTTTCATCATCGCAGAAAGTTCTGTTGGATCATTTGCTCTTAAAAGATAAGAAACCAAGCAGCCATAACAGTAGATTCCTGGGGCTTAGACTTGGGTGACAGTTATAACATTTAGTAACTGTGGGTACAGTAACAAATACTTTACTTTCTAAGTATGAGTTTTGCCATCTGTAAGACAGGAATAATAGTACTATGAAGATGAAATGATACATAGCTCTTTGGAAGCTGTAAAATGCTACATAAATGTACAACCTTGCTGTCATTTCACTAATGCCATTTCTGTGTCTTCAGGCAATTTCCACAATTTCCTTGCTTCTACATACAAGATAATGCCATCTGCAATAGAGATAGTTTTGCTTCTTCCTTACCAATTGGGATACCGCTTATTTCATTTTCTTGCTTAATTGCCCTGGCTGGAATCTCCAATACAATGTTGAATGGACATAGCAGGAGTGAGCATCCTTGTCTTTAATCTTAGGCAGAAATTATGCAATTATTTCTCTCCATTAAATATTATGTTAGCTGTGGATTTTTCATAGGTGCCCTTTGTCAGGTTGAGGAAGTTCTCTTCTATTCCTAGTCTGTTGAGTGTTTTTATCATGAATGGGTATTGGTCCTTGTTCCTGTCTACTCATTACATGTGTTTATCACCTTTTCTTAATCCCGTCACTTGCTTTTATCCTCTAATTCCTTGTAGGAGTGGAGAGCAGCTATACCTGGGATGTCACCTTTGTGACTATGTTACAAATAGCATCCCCTAAAGATTTTCTTTCCCTGGCAACCAGTAAGGCCAGACAAAATATATGGATGGATTAGACAAATCTATGGAACCCATGTTAAGGCTGCTGCCAAAGAATCAATGCAGAATTCATGTCCTACCACAGTGGGAAACATATTGTCTCTCGGGAGAATAACCACATACACTGAGTATTTGTAATTTATTATTTTGTCATGAAAAAAATGGGGTTTATTGATGTGGAAGCCTTCTGCTGGGGAGAAGAGAAAAGGTAGATAGGAGAGAAGTTGAAGGATGAGAAAAGAAAGGACTCTAAGTTGGCGAAACTGCCTGAGCAAAGACACAGAAGTGGAAAAGATCATGAAAAATTCAGGAACTAGTGAGGGATGGGACTGAGCTGATATGAATGAGTACAGTTGTCTTTGCAGCATGAGTAGGTAGGTGTTTAGGGTCCCAGTGAGTCTGGTTCCCCCATAAAACGTCAGTTTGTGGAAAGAGCTACTAAACTTGGGTCTGGTGTCCCTTAGTTCACAGTGGTTTTATGGTTGAAAGGGAGTCGATAAAGTCTCTCAGATTCTAAGGAAATTGTCTCTCAAAAAAACTGAAAAATAACTCTCTTTTTCTTTATAATCACCAATTTGTTGGTGTTTCAAAGCCTTTGCCTTCTCTAGGAAAGGTACACAGGTTTTATTGTGCCCTTCTTCCATTGTATTCCCAACCTTCATTATTTTCTGCATGTTCACCTGAGGAGTCATCAGGCCATTTACATCTGTGGTCAGGGACAGAATTTTATAGTCTCCCAAAGATCTCACCAATGTGGAATAGTTGGTAAGCATTGTTTTTACAGCCTTTGTGTATTATATTCCTCTTTCCAGCTCAGTTTCAAGGTCACTTTGTTTCTGTTGCAGTATGAATTTGCTGACTCATATTTAAGTTACTTGACCCCAGACTATTTTCTCAAGCTCTGGTGATGTCTGTTCCTATCCTCTTAACTCCTGTATCAGTGGAAGGCTAGGATTAGCTTCTTCATTGCCCATCTACCCTTTCTGAGACATTTTACCATTTTTTCAGCTCCCTCCACCTCCTGGGTGTCCAGCCTTCACCTGGATTCCTCCTGAGTCTAAAGAAACCTGACAAGTGTATTCTCACTAAGGTATGAGGTGCTTCATATGTTATCTCTCTGCTGAGTGCAAGCATGTTAAAACAGGACATCAAGGAGTGATGTGGTAGGCAGCTTCTGACATGGCCCCAGTTAACTCCATCTCCTGGTATTGGCTCATTTATGTGATCCCTTCCCCTTAAGTGTGGGCTGCACTTAGTGACTTTCTTCTAATGAATGGAACTCAGCAAAAGTGATGGGATGTCACCTCTGTGACTATGTTACAAGTGATGGTGATTTCTGACTTGCTAAAAGACCCTCTCTATTGCCTTTTTGACTTGCATGCTTTGATAAAGCAAGTAGCTATATTGGGGAGGTCCACATAGGAAGGAACTGAGGGTGTCCTCTGACCAAGAGCCAGTGATTAACTGAGGTTCTCAGTTTAATTGCCCACAAGGAACTGAATCCTGCCAAAACCCATGTGAGCTTGGAAGGCATCCTTCTCCAGGTGAGCCTTCAGATGAACCCCCAGACCCTGGGCTGACAACTTAAATTCAGCCTCACTGTATACCATGAAGCAGATGATCCAGTTAGGCCAACTCCCAGGCTCCTGACCCACAGAAACTATGAGATAATAAATGTGTGCTGTTTCAAGCCACAAAGTTTTGGAGTAATTTGCTACACAGCAACAGATAACTAATACAGGCAGATAATACTTAATACAAAGTAATGAATTGCAAATGGTGGACATCCAGGCATCTGGGAGCAGGAAAGGCAAATATTTTGGAACTGGAGTTGTCCCTGGCTCTCCCCATGCAGACAACTCTCTACTCCTGCTAAACATAAGGTCATCTTTACTGATGGCAACCAAGAAGCTTACAGACCTTAATAATGAGTTCTTCAGAGTTTGCCTTGCTCTATCAACAAATACTGTTAGTACATGTACTTGGCATAGGCCTGTTTCAGAAGTTTTAATTTTTCCTTCCTTTATGATTTGACCCAGACATGTTGTCATTGACCTGCGTCATGTTTGTACTCCTGCAAAAATTCAACTTAAAATTATTTCAATTGCATCTCTCCAGCTGTTAATTACATCCCCCACCTTGGTGTTGTCAGCAAAATATCACATGAATATTCTCTTAAGCCCATTATCTAAATCAGGAAGCATCATGGTACACTGAGAACAAACCCTTATAGAACTGACTTAATAGAAACCATATATTAAGTACTACTTTGAAAATGGTCCTCAGATCAGGTGTATTATTTAAAATATCTTTTATTAGTTTTCTTGTAAAATACAGAATGTGCTTATCAAAAGGCCTCCTAGAGCCAGGTCTCATCTTCCTCCTATCTGGTCCCTAAGCCAAGAAGGGAGAAGTGCCTGCTCTGATTTGCTGCACACCTTCCTCCAGAGTACGCCAGCCTCAGATTTGGTAGCACAGGTAATGACTGTCAACTGGGCTTCAGTGTGTCACTGATAAAGAAGCAGCAACAAGAAATGGGTGGGGGGTGGGGGTGGACAGAGCTGCTTCATGAGGTCAACCACTCTTGCTGTGCTCAGACAAGAGAGAAGGCTATGACATGGGGTGTGGGGTAGCAAAGAATCCTTAAATGTCCTAAACTTGGAGATAGAAATCTTGCTAATGCTAGTCTACCTTAAGATCAATCCTTTTGTCCGACCGCATATGCATTATATACTTCAATAAAATTTATGTAAAAAAAAAAACAAAGCCAAGATAAAAATTTTTTTTTCAGAATCCAAGTATAGTGTCACCTGTTATAGAAATGCAGCAAAGAAACCTTGTCCCCCTCTCACTCTTCCTTATATATCTTTGGGTCCAATCAGAGTCTTCCTTAAGCTAACTTATTTGTCTTTTACCTTCTAGAATGGCATTTTATACTGATCTCTGCTGAGAAATGGAGGGGTCATTTGCAATTTAATCATCATAGCTGCACCTCTAGGTCTTTATATCCCACGTCCCTGTCACAGTCTGCAGAACTTACACGAGTGTTGCTTCCACTGAAGTTTCTACCCAATAAAATCATGGAGCACTTAATGCTGTATATTTTAAGCAGCTATCCAGGCACAGCTCTCTGTAATTCCTGAAACTTACATACATACAATTGAGTATGCATTTCTTGTATCGATCAACTTTTTAATTTTCTCCTTTTCCCTCCATAACACTGAAAACTGAGGGAAGAACTTTTTTTTTCCTTATTTTCCACAACCTCCAGTTTAATTCTCTGTGAAACGGGTGCCAACCAGGTAGGGACGCCTATATCCTGTCACTTAACTCAGACCTAGTCAAACCTTTCACTTGCAGAAGTGAGCCTCCAGACCCATGAAACAACTGGAATGCCACATTAAAATAATTTGAAACTACTTGGTCAGATAGCATCTACTTGGCATTGTAAAATCGAAATGCTGTAAAACAAACAAACAAACAAACAATTAATTTACTACTCATAGAACAGAGTGATGAATGTCATGAGTTAGAGGGAAAGCAGATTGGTCTCTCATGGGCTCCTATGCTTTTATGGATGGCCATGTGATAGGATTCTGACCATTAAGATGTAGGTAAAAGTTATACAGTAAGGCTTCAGGGAATGCTGTTGCCTATCACCCTACCTCTTTTTCCTGCCTGGGGCATGGTCAAAGTATTGAAAGAACAGCAGCCACTTTGCAACCATGAGGCAACAAGCATAAGAAAAAAGCTACACACTGTACAGAAGCTGAGTAGAAAGACAGATGTGGCCTAGATCTCCAAAGGCCCACAGCTACCATGTTCCTTGGGATTATATTTTAACACAAGAAAAAGAACCCCTCTGCTGATGTTCATGGCTTTTTGAATAGTTGTTCTTACTTGTGGTGGTAAAGAATGATACACAAAGAAGGAATGATATTAGGACAATTTTGCTTAGAGAAGACCTGATTTTCATTAGACTGTGTATCATGGCTTTGAGGGGTGAGAGTGTGATGTGAGGGGAAATCATACCCCTTCTTGGGAATTTATGTTTGAAGAGGTCAGTAGAAAAGAAGAAAGTTGAGGATAAGACCAAGATGCCACTAGAGAGAAATCGGAGATGTGGTGATTGAGCGAGTTAAGTCAAAGGGAATGAAAGGGAAATTATGAAGGTTTGTGGGCTACCAAATGCTCTTGTTATTAAGTGTGGTTGATTTGGAGGAGAGAGACTCAGTGTGGTTAGTGTACTTACCATGTGCATTAAGCAGGCTAGAGTGCATTAAATTGGGAGTCAATTGATTTTATACAGTGAAACTCTGCCATCTTTTTAGAAAAACCATGACTAATGCAGCCCTGCAATTACGTTTCTCCAGAAAGCTTTTGGGGAAGGGAGATTTATTTTATCTAATTCCTTTTCATCTATGTTATAGATTATTTAATTTGCATATTTGACCTTGAGAACTATACTCCTACTCCTAACACAAGGAAGGCTTGCCAAAGAAGAGAAAATATATTTAGCACTATTCTTAAAAAAAAAAAAACTCTATTTAGGTTAATTTCCTCCCATACTTAATCATATAGAGCACATTGCCAATAAATGGAGAACTCTGCTTTTGGAAGGCGAGGTCTATAGACCAAAGCAGAGCCCATAGTAGAAACCACCTCTTTCTTTCTCTACTGTCCTAGTCCTTCTTCCAGGGAGATTTTCCCAGATGACTCCAGTCATGGAGCTCAGACTGTCCACACTAGGGGGAAGACCCAGCCTTCCCACAAATCAGGTCAAAGCCTCTCACCAGAGGCAAACCTTGATCTCACTTCTCCAGAACTTGCATCTGACCTCCTGAGCTTCACCCCTTTCCTCTATTTTCTCCATTCACTGTGCTATTGTTTGCCTTAGAATAGTGCTTGCCCCATATACCAGTCCTATTTATATCTTCTTGCTTCTTGCTAATTGACCTAGCTTTGGAATCCTTCCTTGCCCTGATCTGGGATCGCTGTGTATGCTTCCTTACTGGCTCGCCTTGCAGCTTCTGGTCCATTTCCAGCTCTGATTTCTAGTACTTGCTCAGTCAGTAACACCCTACCTTGCCTCTGCTTCCTTGTTTCCTGCGTTGGCCCCTTGAAACTGGTTGAGTTCTTCTACAAGGTTAAATGCATAGAAGAAGCAACAGAGAGATAATTCAGCAAGGAATGTCTTATGAGCACACAACCTGCACACAGCCCTGACCACGCAGTGGAAGCCAGCCCTCCTGCCTGTGGCTGTGGTTACAGCGAACCTTTCTCAGTAAGTCAGAAACTGGTTAATCCCTGCAATCTTATTTTATGAGCAGGCTCAATTTCAGATGTCCTCATTTCAAGTGTTGGGCTATCAATTCCCTTTCTTTTCTTTCCTTTTTTTTTTAAACAGTTATATCTCAAAGAAACATCACACTCAACTCTTCACAGAAAAGCTTGTTCAGGCCAATGAAGGGTAATGGACCTGTCATCCAAAAATAAGGAAGAGGTTTATGGTGTAAAACTATTATTTTCTTCTGTAAGTCCTCCCTCCCACCCTCCCCACCCCTGCAATTTGTTTACTATTGACAATGCTTTTTATAATTCCTAGGGAATGGAGACTAAGGATCATGTATTTCTCTGTTGCTAGGTCAAATACAAATTTTGGGGTCCTGTTCCTCTCTCGATGGATGAGCCAACAGAGGGCCCACAGAAGGGAGGCTTCACAGGGTATAGCCACAGCTCTAGATCAGGGGTTCTTAACCAGGGGTCCACAGACCCCTTGGGGGTCTGTGGAAAGATTTCAGGGCGTCTGAGCTTGAATTGAAAAAACTCAACTTCATTTTTTTTTTTTTACCTGTAACTGAAATCTAGCATTTTCTTCACTTATGAATGTATGTAATGAATAAATTATAGTGGTATTCATTTCACCTGACTGGCAAAGGGGTCCATGGAACCAAAAAGGTTAAGAACTCCTGCTCTAGATGGAAAGGGACTGAGGATAGATTACACATTTATCCCAGGTTAGCATAGTGACCGGCAAACGGTAGGCATTTGGAAAGTATTTATTGAATTGAGCCCTGGATCTGCTGATGATCAGATAGGTGGCAGTGTTCTAATCTCTTTATTTCTATTTTATAGATGAAAAATTTGAGGCTCAATATCTGCTCTTCTATCAGAAGTTTTGTAACTAATATAATGAAAATGTTTATTATAAATCAAAAGCACCATATAAATTTTACTACACTGACCCTTACCTAAAACCTTTGGGCCAGGAGTGTTTTATATATAACATATATTAGGCAACACTTCCAGCAGGGTCTGGAACAGCATCACGTATTAAGCACTGTAATATTTTGGCAGGAAAATACAATCATATTCACACCAAGGGAGAGAAATAAAGGCCATTAATATGATCTCATCTGTTAGGTCAAGTTTTACTGCCAAATGAGTTATGGCGTAACTTTGAGCTTACAGATGTTTTTCGAACGTCAGAATTGCAGGTAATGGATTATGGGCCTGTATCACACGGACTTGGATACCCTTGCCTTCAGAATCTTTGTCTCCCAATTCATATCTTTCTCATTTCCAGTGTCATTTTCCAAGTTCTGGTCCTCAGTAACTCACATCTAGATCACCAGAAAATCTTCCTAATGGTCTCCTACTTTCACATATTCCTACCTTCCTAACCAGTCTCTTCTTTCTCTCTCTCTCCACTCTTGAATCTTGCTTGCCCTATGCCACTGGATTAATCTTCCTGATATACAGTACAGACTAAGCCTTTCCCTTGATCAGATACCTTCGATCACTCCCTATTGTCTATTGAAAGAAGTCCAAACTCCTCATTATATAGTATTCAGTGCCTCTAGAATCTGACCCCCCCTCTCCCCTGCACGATCCCTGGGCAAGAGCTAAACTGGACCAGTCACTTTGTCTATCACATGTCCTGTGGTTTCCATCCTGTATGTGTGCTTTTCTTCATCGCTTGAAAACATGGCCCCCAAGCCATGGCTTCTAAATGTCCAAATTCCACTCATCTTTCAAGACCAAGCTCAAAGGATATCTGCAGGAAAACTTCTTTGATTTTTTCTGTTGGATGTGACCTCATTTCCTCCCCTTGTCTCATAATAATGATGAAGGTAACATTTTTAAGCACTTACCGTGTGCCAGGGACTGCTCAAATATATTGACTAAATTAATCCTCACAATAATCTATGAGATAAGTCCCATTAGTGTCCCTATTTTCCATATACAGAAACTGAGGTTCAGAGAAATTAACTCTCCCAAAGTCACACAGTCAATTAGTGGCAGATCTAGAACTAGAACACATGGCATCTAGCTCTAGAAGTTATGCCTTTAACCACTGCACTCTTTTTTGTACTCTTATTATATTACTTATCACATTCTCTTGGATTATGAATGTCAGCATTTATCTCCCTATCTAGATATTAGCTCTTTAAGTAAAAAAGTTATCTGGACTTTATCTTTGTGTCCTCCAGATCCCTTAGCACAGTGCTCTGCATTTAGCAAGAATTTATTTGTTGTTTAAGGTGATTCTAGCTGCCGTAACCAATAAACCCTGAAATTGTATTGGCTTGACACGGTAAAGTTTTATTTATTGTTCACACAACCAATCATTGTAGGTATTTCTGGCTGGGTGGCTCTTCTCCCAGGGATAATCTAGGGACCTGGCTTTTTTCATTTCATGGCTCTCTTGTCTTCATAACTTAACTTCTAAGTTGTACTCTGGTTTTCTTCCTTCTAGTCAGCTGGAAGGTGAATAACATATGAAGGACTGTGAATGGAAGATTTTCATGACTCAGGCCTGGAAATGGTATGAATCATTCCATTGGCCACAGCTCAGTCACTTGGCCACACTGAGCTGCAAAGGACTCTGGGAAATGTAGTCTAGTGGTGTATATATGTGTCCAGGTGGAAAAGGAAATTGCAGAATATAAGTCAATATTGAATGAATGCATGCTATATGGATTCCTGCATTGTACCAATGCTGCAGGATTTCAAGTAATCAGCCCCCTTTGTGTATAATGTTTCAACAATGAAAAGAATACTGCACAACAAATCATCATGCATGCCATGTTTCTCCACCTTGTTCTCGGGATATTGAGAAAATTTATGCCAAAAGTGTTAGTAAAATCTTATATACTGTATTCCTAGCATTTCCCCATAAACATGTACATATATTTCATCAGCTTTAAAATCTGTATTGCAAATGAAACAATTTGGAATGGGCATCTCCTACCTAAGATATGCCATTCAGGAATCCCTTGAGCTTGTCTGTCTTCTCGTAGTTAACTATACTAATAATTTGGTTGCCCATTAAAGCAAAACAAACAAAAAATACATATAGACATACTCATGAGTCAAGGCATCAGTTTGCCTAAAATCAAATTGTCCTTCATCTCGATTGATTGATGGAATGGAGAGCTATTTGGCTGAGAGTGTTTTTTCCTATCCTTAAACCTGTTCGATAATTAATAACTGAAAGCAATAACAGATTTACCTTTTTAAAATTTTCTTTTTCTTTCCCAAATGGGAAATGTAAAAGCAATGTTCAGATGATTTGTTATTTGTGTTCATGTGCCTTCTTCTTTCTATAACCTATGAATTTCAGGGGACTGAATAGTCCTTTCACTTAAATATAAATAATCTTTGTGTACATGGCTGATCTACAGAAGTGAACTGAAACATACTTTCAGAAGATATTGTTGACAAAACAACCATTGTAGGCCTAAAATAACTCTTAATATCATTTAAAGGAACAAGGTCAAACATTAAGCAAACCTATGTATATTAATGAATAAGTAAGTTTTTGCTCCAGTTTCATTCAGTTCTTCATGACCCATGAGAATACAGATTTCATAAGGAAAAACCTCCCCTGCTCCCCTTTCCACCTTCCTCCAAAATATGTGAAGAAACAGTTCTTTGATCCTTGGTAATATCATTTTCTGGACACTTAAAGTACCTGTCTAGTATTAAAATTTTGACCCTAGAAACTTAGACATAGCTAGTTCCTGGGATATTTCTAGGCCACCAGTCAGGAGAGGTCCTGAATCAGCCGTATATGCTGATTTCCCACCTTGGAGCATCTTGGAGCCTCAGGTCCTTTGAGCTCATACATTTGCTTGGTGCCTTGACAGGCTTTCTCCCAGAGCAACATCCTGCTTCCGGGCAAGAGCTTCAGTATAGCCAAAGTGCATGGAAGTGAGTGTTGGAACGCCGGGGTTAGGGTCCCAGCTCTGGTACCACCTTGCTGTGTTACCATGGGCAAGTAAGACTTTTTCTGGCCTCAGTTTCCTCCCAGCATATCAAAAGGTTAGATTAGAAAATCTCCAAGATCCCCTCCCCCAAACCAGGCGTTCTTGGAGGGCTGGAAACATGTGCAATATGAAGATTTACATGAACAAATTCAGGGCATCAGTGTATGTAAAGCACATTGGAGAGAGTGTGTCTGGTGCACTATAAGCACTGTGCTAGCTTTGCTATTGTTTTCCCTGCATTCAGGAGAATTGCTGGCATTGTGTGTGACGGGGAGCCCATTTGCTAGCCTAGGAAAGTTGCCGAGTTGAACCTTCCTTTGTAGATAGGCCCATTTATTATTTGTTAAAAGACACACATCAAATATTTTCGGTGCTGGGATTTCTCTCAGGAATGAGCCTAAAGATAAAATACTTATGGATTCATTCAGCACCTTCCCTTCTCCCTTGCCAGGGGCAGCTCACTCTTGGGTCTATGCTGTTAAATCAACATGGAGTCAGGCTGGGACATGGAGTACCCATGATGGCCTTCCCCATCATGCTCAAGATGGTGTCAGCCACATGATATCTCTGAAAGCCCAGATCCTTATGTCTCCCTGGTCATCTCCCGTAGGACTCAGGCTCTCTCTTGTGCTGACGTCTCTGATGACAGCATTCTTTATCCAGTTTCTCCCAACACAAGTCCGCTCATGTAGCAGCAACATGTTCCTTCTTCTGTTGCTTCCGTCTTGGCTTTCAGAAGGTTATTCAGCTCAAACTCCCTATAAGGACAAATCAAAGAGTCATTAAGGAGCCCCGGGGCTCTGTGTGCATGTGGCTGGATCACCCTGCCTCCCTCCCCTCCTCCCCTCCCCACCCACACTCACAGCCTTGCCGCCACTATTGATTTGCCTTGAAAGCATCAGGATACATCTCCTTTGTCCTTTATCCCTGTTTGTGCTGGAAATCACAAGAAGTTCAGTCCTGCCCAGTCATCCCTTGTCTCCTGGACTCCTCCCTAAATAGGTCACAATTCACCTTATCAGTGAGTTTGTCCCTCCTCACTGGATTTAAATTCCCAACCCTGGCACTCATGTATATTTTTCTATAGCTCTAAATTAGCCACTGCTTATAATTAAAAAAATTTTTATTTCTTATTTTTTCTTTATTAAAGGAGTTGTGGGTTTACAGAACAATCATGTATAACATACAAGATTCCCATACACCACCTCAACACCAACACCTTGCATTGGTGTGCCACATTTATTATAATTGAGGAAAGCACATTTTTATAATTGTACTAGTAACTATAGTCCACTGTTTGACTGAAGGTTCACTTTGTATATTGTGGTTCCATGGATTATTTTTAAAAACTTTTATTCTGTTACCATATATACGCTCTTCTAAAAATTGTTTCTGTCCCCTCCCACTAGAATATAAACTTCATGAAGACATGGACTTTGTCTTGTTTACTGTCTCCCTAGTACCTAGAACCATGCCTGAGCACATAGTAGGACATCATTGAGTGATTATCAGTGATGGCACTTGGAAAAAGAGTCTTAGGACTTAATGTGCCCACATCTGCCTCTAGGAATTCTGTTCCATTCCTTCCTTATAGCACTAGCTCCCCGTGACTTTCTGTTCAGGGTCTTTCCGCTTACTTTAACCTTTCCCATCCTGGTCATAACTACAATGACCATCTTCTTTAGGCTTCTGCCTCAGCCTGCCTTTTCTTGGTTACACAGTTGCTAAAGAAGTGCCCATTCTCTTTTTTCCTTTCTTCGCTTTTCTTTGGGAGGGAGGGGGAAGATCAATGATGGAGAGGGTAGGACTGGGAGATTGCTTTTTTTGGAAAGTCACATAACTAGAGTCAAGTCAAAAAGCTTGGCTGGCTTCTGAAGGTCTTTTTCCTTCTACTTCTTTTGTAGTAACACAGGCAGATCTGAATACCATTTGGCAGTATTCCCTGCCTTTTCTTCCCCATTGCATTTCCATTTCTTTTATCTGTAATCTACTCTTTGGCTAAGCTCTGAAAGATCATCTTTTTTTCAGCCCTCACCCTGAAGGTTGAATAATAAATATAATTTGTTTATTTCTTGCAGTATATTCATCTATGGGTGTGCATCTGCATGTGTGCATATGTGAGTTTGTATATACAGAAATACATTTTACAGCATTTTACAGATAAGAAAACTGAGGTTCAGAGAAGTTAAATGACTTTCCCAAGGTCAGTCAGAGGGTGAAGTCAAAACTTCTCATAAGAATAGTCTCCCCTTCCTCACCTCCTTTTCTTCCTTTAGGCCCTTTTAACCTACTCCATTTCATACCACCCTTGAAATGGTTGCCAAACTGTGTCAATTTTTGTTAATTTAAAATTTTCACTGTGAAATGTTACTATATTTGCTTTAGGCTATTAAAAGAAATAATACATTACAGATAATGGGGCATCTGATGGGTACCTTTTCCTGATCACATTCCCCCACTCCCTCCCCCAGATGCAACTGTTGCTGGGTTTTCTCTAGGTTCTTGGCTATGTTACAAAAAAAGAATTTTAAGTACATGCCAGTTTAGTTAGGCCAGTTGTTTATTAAGAAAATGAGAGAAGAGAAATGGGAGAAAATAACAGATTATGGGTCCCAGGTATACTTGCAGGCTGGTCCAAGCAAAGAGAGGAAAAGGGGTAAAAAGGGTTAAAAAGGGCTGAGTTACAGACTACAAGTCCCCATTACAGATTACAAGTCCCCAGGTGTACTTGTATGCTAATCCAGGCAGGGAGACAAAGGGAAAAATAGGGGGAAGAAGGGTTGATTTAACTGCTGCACTTGCTTTTTACACCAATTAATTACCCCATCCCTTGTTAATGTTCAGGGGAGGAGTCCTAGCTCTTTGCTGTTTTGATTGGTTACTCTACCCATCAATACTCCCGGGAGGCCCAATGGCAAAGCCCCTTGGAATATCCAGGGATTTTTCTTGATCCCGGAGGAAATCCCGTTCCAGATGGGGAATTCTCGCGAGGTTCTTCCAGCAGCCATCTTGTGGGGTCTTTCCCTCAGTGATGGTTCCCACAGCCACGTGTTTCACAGCCATGGTTTTCTGCCAGGTCCCAGATTCCTCTTTTCATTCCCTAAACTAGCCTGCTTCATAACAACACTCAAGGATCATTTAAAATTCCCATGCTTGCTTTTATATTATTCCTGTATACAAATGGATCTATGCGGATATATGTTTAGCTTTAGATGATCTTTAACATTTAAATAGTATCTTTTCTAGCAAGTGCCATTTTTCACTTATGTTTTTGAGATTTTTCCATGTTGATGTGAGTGTCTCTATTTTTCATTCATTTAAATTGTGTACAGTATTCCATTGCATGCATATACTGTGATTCTTTTGCCTGGCCTCCTGTTCATATATAATTACATTGGTTCCATTGTTTGATTTTGCAAATAATAATGTCACTTTTCAGTCTTCATCTTGCTCGACTTCTCAGCAACATTTCCTGTAGTGGCCTGCTCCTTAATTCTTCTACATTCTTCTCTCTTGGTTCTGCAACACCAATGGTTTTTGTTTTTGTTGTTTGTTTGTTTTCCCCTTCTCTTCTACCCACTTCGTCTCAGTTTTCCTTCCTTTCCTTCCCTTTTCTACCTAATCTAAAAGTGTTGGATTCCCCAAAACTTGGTCTTAAACTAGATTCCTACTTCTCTTTCTCTCTTCTCTCTCCTTTCTTTTGGGGTGGTCTCATCCATTCCCGTGAATTTAAATATAGCCTGCCCTTGCTGAAAGTTCTATATCCTGTCCACACCTCCCCTCTGAGCTCCAGACTAATGGATCTTGACAATTGCCTACTTGACACCTCTTCTTGGATATCTCAGAGGGCCACTTAAGTTCAAACTTAAGGCATCTAAAAAACCAGGAACTCTTGATTTTTCTGTCCAAACCCTTGGTAGAGAGCATCTAAAATGGCCTTCAATGAGCTCCATCTACTGGTATTCACATCTCTGTGTACTCTTCTCCTCCTATGTGTGGGCAGGACCTAGTGACTTGCTTCTAATGAATAGAGTACAGCAAAAGTGATGGGATGCAACTTCCAAGATTAGGTTATAAAGGACTGACTTCCATCTTGCTCATACTTTCTCTGGCTCTCTTTGCTTGCGCACTCTGATGAAGCAATTTGCCATTTTGTGGGTTGTCCTTTGGAGAGGTGCCATGGGAAGTGAGAGTGGCCTCTGGCCAATAGCCAATGAGGAGCTGAAATCTGCCAACAACTATGTGAATTAGCTTAGAAGCAACTCCTGCCCCTGTTAAGCCTTGCATTGACTGTAGCTGCTGCTGACACCTTGATTTCAGTCTTGTGAAGGTCCCTGAGACAGAGGATCCAACTAAACCACACTGGGATGTCTGACCCACAGAAACTATAAGATAGTAAATGTTTGTTGTTTTAAACTGCTAAGTCTTGGGAGTGGTTTTTTACGTAGTGTTCGATAACTTATCCAAATCCTGTTCAACTCCCAGTGGTCCCTATGTCAATAAGCCATCCACTTGGTTACCTTAGTCATAAACTAGAGTCCTTAACTCATCCATCTTCATCCTCCACAGCAACCCATGGGTTAGTCCTATAGCTTTTGTCTACAAAATATAACATAAATATAACATATATTTCTACTTTTCTCCATCTCCCATGTTATACACTAATCCAAACCACCAACATCTCTTGCCTTGAGAGAGAAAGAAGAGGCCTTTAGACCAGCACCCTTAGCAAATGTTAATGAGGTATGCCTCCTGTCCTTTTAATTTCTTATTCATTCATTTATTCACCATGTAACACATTTTTTATTTAACACTGAGATCCTTCGCTAAGTACTAGGGATGGTGGTCAAAACTTAACATGGTCCCTGAGTTCATAGAGTTTGGAATAAAATAAGGGAGACAGGTATTAGTAAAATAAACTGAGAAATATAAAAATTCTCTGAAGAAGAGATAACTGGTTTTATGAGGAAAAGAGCACATTGCTGCCCAATGTACTAATGTTTTCTCAAGAAAATGATATTGAGGGTCTTTCTTCATCAGAGCTACTTGCCAAATTGTTTGTTTGAGGCAGATTTTTCCAGAACATTGCACAAAAAGTGGCGATTAATAAAGTGGTGTATGTTTCATTATATTCCATCATCTGAATGTCTGTTCTTTTTCCTTCCTTAATTACCTTCCCCATATATGACTCTCTCAGGGTGAAGCCGTAAATACCAGAAACTGTGGCTGGGGTGTTCTCCCCGCCTTCACCATCGAGAGATTGGACAAATTGTCAAGGTTGTAGTATAGCTAAGGAATAAGAAGGCATTAATGTGTTCCTTTAGTATATGATGTGATGGCTATATCATGTCATAAATCATGCCACAATGCAAGCATGCAGTGGTATAGGATTTCTCTTTAACTTATTGACTTTTTTTTTACTTTAGAATCATAAAAACTTTTGTAATTGAAATAGGAACTTTAACTGTTCATTGGATTCACACTCCCATGCAGTTTAGGAAATTGCCCTATAGCCTTCATAGCAGGTGATCTTCCATCCTCTGCCAAATCACGTGTAGAAATTGGCAACTCATCTCACAAAGCAGCTCATTTCATTGTTAGGAAGATGAAACTGTTGTAACCTCTTATATTGATTACAATTCTGCTTCCTCTTGAGTTATATCTGTTGGGCCCGTTCACTTCGAACAAAACTGGATAATTCTAATCTAGGGCTCATTGCTACTTGGGAAACCCATATCAAAAGGCTTAAACCCCCTAAGGCTTTTTATATGACTTCTTATTACTTTTAGGTCCTCAAAGTTCTCAGTTTCTTCTCACATCATCCCAGTGGTTTCTCCATCTATAGGAAAAGAGAATCTTCAAATCTTAGACCACAAGAAATTGTAATTTCCTCAACCACATAGATGTTTGATGCAATCATCACATGTAAGCAAGCACTCTATGTGAGGAAAACTTGAATCAGCCTGAAACATTTCTTTCCTGTTATATGGAGTGTGACAGAGTGATCAGCAAAAGCTGTTCATGGAACTCAACACCCATTCCTCAGTCCTTGCTTTCTGAAAATGAATTTGTTAGAGCATAAATAAGGTAAGCAATAAATAAGAAGGAAAGATAGTCCTGATGCAAAAGAAAGTCAAACAGAAGCATCTCAGCCCCTACTTCTTCTAAATTGGATTTCTTAAGGCATATTTACTGATATCTCATGAAATATTTGGACTACACTGTGACGACTTTTCCTTGCCAAAAGAAATATTATTCAAACTAATATCTGGTATATATTACCCATGCAGATAAAATTATTCTTGATAAATGGCCACTGTAATCAGAAAGGGTCTGCAACAAATGTAGAAGAATAGTTTTCTATTGTCTGGTGTTTAAATATTGCCTTTGTCTTTGAGGTTCCCTCAAGATGGTAGATGTGAATTTATTAAATAGGTCCCTAAACTCCTTCTATTGCCAACTATTGAAATTTACATCCCAACATTAGGGATGTATTCATTTTCTATTGCAGCAGAATAATTATCACAAACTTAGTGGCTTAAACACCATCCAAGGTGTCTGGATCTGGCTTAGCTGGGTTCTCTGCTCAAGGGCTCACAGGACTGAAAGCAAGGTGTTGGCCTGGCTGCATTCCTTTCCAGAGCTTAGGATCCTCTTCCAAGCTCATGTCATTGTTGGCAGAATTCAGGTCCTTGCAGTAGTAGGTGTGAGGTCCCCACTTGCATGCTGGCTATCAGCTGGGAGCTGCTTTCATCTCCTAGAGGCCCCCTCAGTGCCATGCCACTTGACTCTCTTACAGTATTGCAGCTTACTTATTCAAAGCCAAAGGAGAATCTCTCTGATCTCTAGACTCAGGGTAATCTCCCTTTTGATGAACTCAACATCAGCTGATTAGGGATTTTAATTACATCTGCAAAATCCTGTCACCCTCACCATATAATAAAACCTAATCACCTGGTGACTATCCCATCATATGTACAGGTCCTGTCCACACAAGGGGAGGGGATTACACGGGACCTATACACCAGGGGGCAGGAATCATGAAGGCCCCTTAGAATTTCGCCTGCCACATTCTGTTTGCTCATTCCTGGCCCTAATATCTCTGAGCCTCATTTTTATCATCAAAGAGAATTGTTACAAATATGAGGGCTCCGTTCCTAGCAGCAGCACTGCCTTTCCCTCTAGGCTATTGTGGTAAAGACAGATACCAGTCTGGCTAATAGAATCATAAGACACTTTCAAGACTTCATGAGGCACACTGGCATCCTGGAGGGAGAATTCAATGTCTTCTGGACCAGCTTAAAGCAACAGGCGTTCCAGAAAACTTAGTTTCTATTTTGCAGCATCTTTCACAGTTCCCTTCCAGTTCAATGCCACTGCCGTTAGCACAACATTCTACAATAAAGAGAAGGGTAAGCCTTCATACTAGGTCTTCTCCCCCCATTAGACCTGTTGGTGCTTGGGATCTTCTCCTGGTGGTTTTATGGCACCTTAATAATGCATTGGCCATCAGTTTAGAAAGCTCCTTCTGGAGCAATTCAGAGAGTACCTTATTTCTTGGCATTTGAAATCTCTGTAAATCCAGGATCATTTGATAAGGCAGATGGCCAACACAGCAAATATTTTCCATGGCAAATCTGGGAATGGCAGTGAGCCACAGGCATCTAATCTTAGTCACAATGGTTACTCTTTAGTCACAAGAGGAAACAACCATTGTAAGACAAATGCACGTGGAAATTGTTAGAGAAGGTGCTATCTATTAGCACTGGGGGAGAGAGAAGAAAGTGAAACCAACGAAGCAAGTTGGAGTTAGCCATTGACTTACTAGAGGTAAGGAAACACATGATGGTAGCTGAAACAAAGCAAAAGGATGAAGAATGAAGGCTATGTTTTGATGGTAGCCTTTTGCCTCTTAAGCCAGGGCCTAGTATTAACCCAAATCCAACTGAGCATTTCCTTTTTGAAGGTACCCTAACAGTTTGGAATGCCACTGTGGATGAGCATGAGCATGGAAGAGGACCATTGATGATATTTGTAAGATACCTACCATAATGCCTGGCATATAATGAATGCTAGCCAGTAGTAGTCACAGAAGAAATAGTGTGAGTAGTGTACAGTGCAGTTTCCCTACAGAGGAAAACTGTAAAGTGACAAGACCAATGTTCACAGTAATTTGTGGCAGGATTGGGGAGAAGAGAAGTGAATAAAGAAAGGCATGTTTCAACATGCTCGGTCAATTTTCAGTGATTGCAGCAATCATGCTTTCTCCAAGAGGTCAATATTCTGATAGAAACCATGGTGACTAGAAGCATGTATCATCTGTGACCATCTGATGACTGTTATTCAGAACTAATAATTATGTACAAGAATCTCATGAAATTAAATCTGCAAGGAACATATGGCAGCTGACAAAGAAGTTTGAAGGGATAGAGGAATGTCAAGAACAAGAACTCAAAAAGTGGAATGAGAAATGACCACAGTGTTGAATTTCCCACAAGACCAGTGGCAAAGTTGAAACGATCAGAGTAGATGATGAACTGGGAGTGTGAGAGTTAAGGAGTCAGGTTTAGTTTCCATTCCTCTAGGTCAGTGGTTCTCAACTGGGTGCAATTTTGAAACCCCACCCCAGACACATGGCAATGTCTAGAGACATTTTGGGGATTGTCACTACCAGGAATGAGAGCGAAGTGCTACTCACATCTAGTGGGTGGAGCCCAGGAATGCTGCTCAATATCCTGCAATGCATAGGACAGCCCCCCTACAACAAAGAATTGTCTGGCTGAAAAGGTTAACAAAGCCAAGGCTGAGAGACCATATTTTAATTCTATTCTTGGGTCAAGTTGAACCAGCAAATGCTACATCTATAGGCTGTGTTAGTTTAGCCCCATCTAGAATCACAGAGTAGCAGTTTGATGTTTTGCCTTTTACCTTTGCCAAAAGCCACCACTACGAAAAAAACAGATAAAATGTCCCATGACATTTCTGATTAAAAATAAATAAATAAAGGTATCGTTCATGTTCTACATGAGACACAAATTTAATTTCACTGCTGGTTTAAAAAAAAAAAAAAAGAATACCCTTTACTGAGGAATTTTCATGTGCTTCCTGTTTAATGAGATCTATATAAGAGATCTTTCCCTTTTTGCCTTAGTAGCTAGTAAATTCAGAGTGAGACTTGAAGCTGTCATGCTTTTCGAGCATTTAAACATAAGAGCTAGAATAGTTTGTATATTTTTTCCTTGGTTATGATTTTCTCCTTACATTTACATTGAATTCTATTTCATAACATATGATTTTCTTTTTTTTTTTTTTTAAGATTTTATTTATTTATTCATTTATCCCCCCCTTGCTGCTTGTGCTCGCTGGGTCAGCCAACCACGCCGCGCGGGCAGGCCTGCCCCCACCAGGAGGCCCCGGGAACCGAACCCGGGGCCTCCCATATGGTAAACGGGAGCCCTACTGATTGAGCCACAGCCGCTTCCCCATATGATTTTCTTAATCAGACAGAAAGAGCCTCCCTTGGCCTGTAGTGTTTTAAATCATTCTTAACATTAAATGCCTGGATTATTTATATGTAGGTTGTTATTGTGAGTCCCCTCTAAGAAGTGTACATTTATGCATTTTTATACTTCAAATACATTATTGGAATGTCAGACACAGGACTAAGTTCTAGCAGATCAGGTGAAAATGAAATCCACGTGGTCTCCCTACCCTCATAGAGCTTGTTGTCTCAGGAATGTAGTCAAATGGGTAATTAAAACTGAGTGAGACCATGGTTCACACTGTAGACCACACTCTCTCCCACACAGTTCTGCATGTTATATGCTGATATAAAATGGCCTGTATCTGTCATTGCATTGTCACTCAGGACAATTCCCAAGTCCCAAAAAAGCCCCTGTATTCCAGCTGCTTTTCCCTCTCCCTGCCCCCAAAGTGTCCGGTGGCCACTGGCTCCACATCAATGTTGTAATTACTTCCATTGTGTGAATCACAATTTGTCTATAACAGAATACCAGTAAGTCCACTCTATGGCCCATGCTTAGTGGCAAAGCCCCAGGATGTGTATATCTATTGCAGGTGATGTGCCACACTAATGAAGGATGTTTATGTGGGAGGTTGTGGGAGGAGTGGGAGGTGGGGCACATGGGAATCCCTACAATTTTTGTGTAACATTTATGTAATCTAAGTATCTTTTAAAAAATAAAAAAAAATTATTAAAATAAAAAACTGAGTGAGAAAAGTGCTGTAAGCAGGGGAATATGTGCATATAGAAGGGGGTCTAATACCATACTAGGAGTTTAGGGACAACCTCCTGAGGGCATGCTAGCCAAGCTGAGATATGAGGGCCTAGCCAGTAAAAGGATGAAGGATACAGACAGGGAATGCTCCAGGTGGGGGAGGGAAATAGCAGTGTAGGTAAGATCCTAGAGGCAAGAAAGGGCACAGTCACCTGGAGAAAAGGAAGATGTTGAGAATGGCTGAAGCAGAGTCACTGGAGTGGTTGGGAGAATAAGAGGATATCAGGCTTGAGGAAAAGCCAGGAGCCTCATCTAGCAATGCCATAGGAGTTGGTTTGGAGTTTGGGCTTTAAGAGCAACAGGTTATCATTGCACAGTTTTAAAGAGAAGAATCACACAATCAGGTATACATCTTAGAAAGCTCCCTCTGTTTTCAAGTGGATGGAAACCAGGCTGGACTCGTGAAACTTCTGATGTCATTGTCTTCCTCTTGGCTGATGGATACCTGTTGTCTGGACCTAAATTATGACTATGAGGATGGCAAGAAATGGACACAGTCAATAAATATTAGAAAGTGGAATTAACAGAGGTTGATGATTAACTGGGTATGTTTAATGAGGGCATGGAAAGATTCCAGGTTTTTTGTTTAATCGTATCATTCACTGAGACAGGACAATAGGAGAAGCAGTTTGATGGCAATGAAAATAAAGAATTTAAACATGTTGACCTTGACATGCATGTTGGGATACTTTCATGGCATGGTCCAGTAGGCTGAAGGTCAGGCAGGAACTATAGGGTGGAAATGTGGAATTGGTAACCATCCTTATACAATTATTGAAGCCATAGAAGTTGAAATTGAAAATAAATCTAACCGAGAGGGAGGCAAAGGAACTCCAGTTTTTAAAGATAGGCAGTGAAGAGAAGCTTACAAAGGGAATGGGGAAAGAGCTCCTACACAAATACAGAAGCACTGCAAGATGTCTTTCCATGAGAGTTATGTTGGAAAGGAGAGAGTACTAGGCAGTATTTAATGTCTACAGAGGTTAACTATAATCATCAATTGATTTATCAATAAGATAACCGTTGGTGGTAGTGGAGAGAATAGTTTCAGTGGAATCATTTGGCCTTGAAGGAAAGGAGAATGATAGGGAAAAACAAATATAAAGGCTTGTGGGTACAGGAGAGGAAATTTTTAAAAAATGACAGGAGCGGAGCAGGTGTAGCTCAGTGGTTGAATATCTGCTTCGCATGTACGTGGTCCTGGGTTCAATCCCCGGCACCTCCTTAAAAAAACGACAGGTACTAGAGCATGTTGGAATGCTGAAAGGTGGAGCCAGTTGAGAGTGGGAAATTTGAAAGCAAGGAAATTTGAAAGGAAGGGATGGTTTCTACAGAACAAATGGGGAGAGTAGCCTTGATGGAAGAAGGGACATCTTCTGGTATAGCAAAGGGATGATGGAAGTGGTTGGTGAGTAAGTTTATGAGCCTGTTAGTGGTAAGTTGAAGAAGTAGTGGCCTGAGGGACTCTTTTCCTCTAGGATGTTTAAGATAAAATCATATGAAAATGTGGGTGGAGGTAGGAATTTTGAGGAGCTTGAGGAAAGTTTGAAATGTCTGCTGTGGAAATTGGGAGAGAGGGATGACCTGGGAAACACAAAGGATTCCTAGTTAAAGGAATTCTGAGAACCAGTTAAAGTTGGCCACCTTCAATGTGGTGTCACCAATCCATTCTGTTTTGGATTCTCTCCAGCAGTCATCGGCATCCTGGCGTCAGTGTTGAGAGGTGTGTTTATTAGGGCTAAATTTGGTCAAGTATATTTGATAAAAGGAGAGTGAAGGAAGGGTATTATGTAATTGAATGCCCATAAAACTAAATTAAATGGAGAAATAAGTGAAGACAGGAGGGAGAGTGATAGATGGGAGAAAATAATAGAACGATTGAGGTAATAGAGGCTCTCTATGAAGTCAAAGGAAAGCTAATTGAAAGACCTAGAGATAGTGGAAGTCCGTGGCCTAAGGGGAGCTATTTGAGTTTAAAATTTCAGACATAGAGGCATTCTAGGTTAAGAAAATGTGAAAAATGTGGTCATGGAAGGAAAAGGCAGAAGTGAAGTGAAGATGAAGGTTATTCAGGCCAAGAAATATACATCTCCAACTGACACTGAGTAACAATTCAAAGCATAAAACTATCACTAAGCTTGAGGAAGTCAAGGATGCAAGAGGCAAGAGTATTGAATGCAACACGGCAATTAACATGGACTAGAAAGGTAGTGGTTGTGGATCGTCAAAGGAGAAATAACCTCATGGAAGGAGGGGAGAGATTTAAAGGTAATGGCAAAGAAGAGAGGAGAAGGAGGTGGCCCTGGGTGTTATCCACAGAGGTGCGGGATTGATGGTCTATAAGAGTGGCCTTGTTAGGTGAGGAAGTCATGATCTATTTCCCAACCATGCTGTTTATGTGTATTTTACTTGAGAGGACTTCAAGGGAGCACATAGGAGAGAAGAAGAAGAAAATTAGCCATAATTTTGCCATCCTGAGCAACCACTGCTAACAACTGGGAGTCACATTTAAGAAGATTGAGCAGGAGAGTGACATTTCAGAAGATTACACTAGAAGTAGTGTAGGCATTGTTCAGAGGGGGGATGGGGAGACACCACTCAGACCAAAAGGCAATGAAGTTTTGATCTAGGGTTGTGGCAGTCAGGATGGAGTGGGAGATGGATACAGCAAGATCAGCATTCAGATGGACAGTTACTTTTCCAACTTTCTTCAATTCCAATTTCTGAACATTATCTGTGTTCACTCTTCTTGCTTATCCTTTAGTCTGAGCCCTACTCCAACTAGCTCTCACCTGCTGCTGTTTCCCTCAGTTGGGAGTTGTTGTAAGTAAAAAGGTTTTCGTATGGCACATACTTCTTGTTTTACACAAAGCTTCAATTGAAGTCTCTGTCTTCATTTATGATTATTTCGGCACTCGAGAGTAGAGCAGCACTTACAGTACAGGTAGGCCATTTGCCTCCATTTTTGTCCACTTCCTTTACTGGGAAGGTATACTCAGCCACGATCCCTGTAATGAAACCATTCAAGAATAGGAAACCAACTCATAAAACAGCACCAAGACCTTTCTTCAAGGGAGTTACATTTCGGTTAAATGATTTGTTTCTTTGCCAGAAAACTTGTGTGCATATGTGTGGGTGTACGTGCCTGTGTGTGTATATGTGTGTGTGTACTTACATGCACACATGGCTGATAAAAGCAGCCAGTGTTTCTGAGTGTGTTCCTACAGCCCTGTGTGTAGGCAGCTCTAGAATTGCTGTAAAAGGTATGCAGTGGGCTGACAACCCAAATTGGCAGCTGTTCCTCCTAAAAATGTACTTTACTCCAAGGAGTCTGCATGGAAAGCAGTCAGTCTCTTGAGCAGTTTATGCCTGGTTCTTGGCATGGTTTAAACTTCATTTTATTCAGTGTTGCTTTATGTGTACAATCAGGATGATCCATTTTTAGGCATTCAAAGTGTTGAGAATTCTTTAATAAATTGGTTTTTATTTGGCACCAAATCCAAGATAAATGATTATCCATGTGGGAAATAACAATAGTGTTGTATTTTGGAGAGCTTTCTCACCCTCTTTGGCTAACATTCATAAGTACCTTATGGCATCCAAAGCTCTTTCATTTATGATATGAGTTATTGCTTATGCAACCCCATAGAGATGGTCCTGTGAGCCCCAATTTAGAGATGAATAAACTACTTTTCAGAAAGGAAAAGTAAATCATGTAAGGCCACGTTTATTTAAAAAAAAAAAAACAAACACTGGTTGCTTTAAACAGTAGGGATCAATCTATTATAACACACTAACTTTGAGCAGATGAGGTATCTCCTGTGTTATAAGTGTGGGTTGTAGTGATAGATGAAGTGTGCAGTAAAGTATGTTCAACTTGATCTCAAGCTGTATTTCAAGGTTAATACTTTGTAAATGGAACTAAATCATTGGATCTTAGGCCAGGGGCTGCAAGTTTATTTATTGATCCAGTCTGGCCTCTTGGGTTTCTTGATATTTGGTGAGATGGTGCATTTGTCAGTACACTGGAAAAGCATTTTGCTTCTCTAGAAGAAAGAGCACTGCTCTTGAATTTTAAAGAGAAGAAATGACTCTCTAATAGGGTTCATGAGCACAAAGCATAAACAATAAACCTCATGTTGGCACAGGAAGAAAATAGGGAATTTCAAAAGAGCCCTTCCGTCAACATCTATTTAAATCTGTGTGTCTGAAAAATGATGGGGGACTTCTGGTTGACCAAGATGGTGGCATAGATGCTCCAGGGTGCTGTTCCCCCACAGAATCTTTGGACAACTAGCAAAAACTGGCAAAGTCGTCTTCCTCAAAACTCTAAGAAACAGCTTAAAGGGTTGCAGTAACTAAGCAAGTGCTGAATCAAGAAAATGCTGCTTTAAAAATGGTAGGTCATATATATGCTACTAGAAATAAAAAATAAAAGATAAAACATAGGACTTCACAACACAGTGAACCCTACTGGAAATGATAGACTATAGTTAATAGTACAAATATAAAAATGTTCTTTCATGAATTGTAACAAATGTACCATACTAATGCAAAGTGTTAAAAATAGGGGGATGAGGTATATGGGAACAGTGTTTTTTTACACGATTTTTTTGTAAACCTACAGCTTCTCTAATTAAAAAAACTAAATTGAAAAAAGTTACAATGAAAAAAAATTTTAAATAGTAGCAGCAGCTCCTGGCATCCTTGCTGGCCCCTCCCCAACCTCCTCCATGGGGCAATGTGGAACCAGGCTGTTCTGGAGGGAGCAAAATAACCCCTGTGGGCATGCTGGGGTGCCTCTATGTTAGAGCCAGTCTATCTGGTGGCACCATGAAAGACTGAACCAGGAAACTCATCTCTGGATCACCCCCAAATTACTTGCTCTGCAGGCAGAGGCAGATTGGGGAAAGCTAAAGCACTGTAAGAAACAATTAAGTCAAAGTGGCCTAGGGCAAAGGATTACCTGCTTTAAGTCATACAAAAGAGCACGCAGGAGGGGAGAAAGTATTTCACTGGGAGTAGAGGGGGAATTCCTAAGGCCACCAGCAAGCACAAGCCCAGGACAATACACAGGCTCAGAAAAGACAGAGACAGCCCTGCACTTCACATTTGCCTAAGGCTGATCTTCTTGGTAGAAGGGCTAAACTCTGAAGGAGAGCACCAGCTAATGCAGAGCCAATTTGCAAAGACTGTGGAAGGTGTTTTTTGCGTTGGTTTGTTTTTATTAGTTCCTGGCACTCAAGGAAATCTCTGACATATCACTAGCTGGATACAACATTAAGGAACTGACACCTCAGGAATTAAATCCCAGAATTAACACTTAAAAATATTAAAATGTACAGTGTGGGGAGTGGATGTAGCTCAAGTGGTTGAGCACCTGCTTCCCATGTATGAGGTCCTGGGTTCAATCCCTGATACCTCCTAAAAAAAAAAAAAACAAAACAAAACTGTGCAACAAAAGATTACAAGACAAAGAAAGAAACAGGAATTGATGGCCCATCCAAAGGAACAAGGTAAAAATCAAGAAACAGTCAGTGAAGACTAGTCTTTGGATATTCTGGACAAAGCCTTTTTAAAAATGATCCTTAATATGCTTCAAGGAGAAAATGGAAAATATAGAGAAAGAACTAAAGGATATCAGGAGACCAATGAATGACCAATATGAGAATCTCAATAAAGAGATAGCAATTGCAAAAAAGAAAAAAAAGCAGAAATACTGGTGGAGTTGAAGATCACAATGACTGAAATGAAAACTTCCCTAGAGCATTTCAGCTGCAGATTGGACCTGGCAAAAGAAAGGATCAGTGAATTCAAAGAAAAAACAATTGAAATGATTCAGGCTGAGGAGCAGAAAGAAAAAAGAATGAATGAGAGAAAACAGAGTCTAAGAGAACTGTGAGACACCATCAGGTGTTACAATATATGCATTATGGGAGACCCCAAAGGAGAAGAAAGAGAGAAAGGGGCAGAAGGAATATTCAAAGAAATAATGGTGGAAAACTTCTGAAATTTAATGAAAGATATGAATATGCACATTCGAGAAACCCAGTGAACTCCCGAACCCCAAACGGGATAAACCTGAAAAGAAATCATGCCCAGACACATAGTAGTCAAACTGTTGAATGCCAAGGACGAGGAAAGAGCTCTGAAAGCTGCAAGAGAAAAGCAATGTGTTATGTACAAGGGAGCCCCAATAAGATTTAGCACCAATTTCTCATCAGAAGTCATGGAGGAAAGAAGTTAGTGGGAAAAATATTTAAAGTGCTAAAAACATAATTTAAAGAAGCTAAATTGGTGGTGACTTTCATAAGGGTTCCTAATTAGTGGTTTAGGATCTACCATTACATTGTCTATGCCCTTGTTTGATTTCCAGGTCAGTTGTCATTGTCAGGTTCTCCTTCTCTCTCCCATTTCTTATTCCCCAGTTCTTAGTTGGCTGGGATTAATACTATGGGACTCCACTGTCATCCCATACCACCACCTTTTTTTCCCTCAAATTATTTTTCTTTATTTTAAAAGAAGCTTTAGATTACATAAAAGTTACATAAAGGGAAGCGGCTGTGGCTCAATCAGTGGGGCTCCCGTTTACCATATGGGGGGCCCCAGGTTTGGTTCCCGGGGCCTCCTGGTGAAGGCAAGCCCGCCCGCACGGCGTGGTTGGCTGACCCGGCGAGCACAAGCAGCAAGGGGGGGATAAATGAATAAATAAATAAAATCTTTAAAAAAAAAAAAAAAAGTTACATAAAAAAATATAGGGGATTCCCATATACCCCACCATCTCCCCCTCCCACACTTTCCCCCATTAACATTTTTCATTAGTGTGGTACATTTGTTACAACTGATGAACATATATTGAAGCATTGCTACTAAGCATGGTCTGTAATTTACCTTGTGGTTTATACTTTGCACGGCACAATTTTATAGGTTTTGACAAAATGTGTAATGGCTTGTATCCATCATTGCAATATCATGCAGAACAATGTTTTTTACTAAAGAATAAAAGTTGGCATTGAGAAAAAAATTGATGGGCATATATGATAGTTTCTTAAAATCTGCATAGTAAATAAAGATGTCTTTCTATTTACTATGATTAAATGTGTATATTTCCAAAGATATTATATGTTGCAATGTTACAACCATCTAATATTAAAACATATGTAATGGAATTGAAGTATGCACTATCAAAATATTTGTACATGGATTACTTATGAATTACAAAGGAAAAAAGATACTTCTACTATGGAGAAAACTGGCAAACACCTCCCAAACCAAATGATCCAAGTTAACATTCCCAATTAAAGGACAAATGAATATCACGTCCTTCCTGATGGGATGTAGGAGGAAGGATACAATATCATGTCTGTGGTATTCCTGCCTAAAGTGCTTAACCAGGATCTGATCCTGAGAAGTGGAGATTGAAGGACATTCTACAACAAAACTGGCCCATGCTCATCAAAATATTGATCTTGTAAAAGTCAAAGAAAGGCAAAGGAACTGTTCTAGATCGAAAGAGTCTGAACAGACATGACAGCAAAATGCAATGCATGATCGTGGGTTTCATCCTGGATCAGCAAAACAAAATTTTTATAAAGGATATTATTAGGAAAATCTGCAAAATAAAAAGTTAAGAAAAATGGTTACTAACCATTGAGAATATTTTGACGTTTCTTTAGAATTAGTATGAATTGATTTGAGCATTATATTGAAAACAATCTAGAGCTAGAAAACGAACATTTTTCAGAGAATTCTTTGCTTCATTATTTCAAAATGTAGTAAAAAAGAAATTCTCTTTATTTCAAATGAATCAAATTAATTGCAGAACTTTATTTCAGCTCATTGTCTAACTTTTACATATCAATCTTATATATGGGTTTAAGAATTGGATAGAATTTCTTTGTTTTGCTTTGTTAGTCTGTTTTCATCTTTAAGTTAATCATCTGAAAGCCATTTTGTTCTTTATTCATCATGTCCTTATAAAAGTGTCCATCTGTTTAGAATCCTCTGGTTTGGCAGTACATATGCACAAAGACTCTAAACCAGCCATTCAGGCACTAGTGACCCAGTAGCATAGGGAATTCGATTAATTTATAGACTCCTCTGTTTTCCTATTCGGGCATTTAATATTCCACCTCCACACCTGGCACAGTATCTGAGCTTGGCTATGTATCTTGGTTAGTAACCATTTCGCTGTTCATTTGTTATACAAATATTTATTGAGCAGCTACGAGATTATGGCTCTTTTCTGTTTACTGGGACCATACAGAAAAATTACAGTGTTTTTCTCCTCACACATGCAGTGCACTGACTTGTATAACTCCCAGGTATTTCTCTCATGTTCTCAGCTGGAAGACAGCTAAATATGTATAGCTTTTAGTGTGAAAGGAATGGAGACCTACTTCTATACCTGTCAATGCACTTCTCTGTTGCTCTCATGAAGATAATTTTTGCCAAAACTCTTTTCCCCCTTGGCACTTATTTATTTATAATGCATACAATTGTGTAACCACCACCACAATCAAGATATAGAACATTTCTAATAAGAGTTCCCTTGTGCTCTTTTACAGCCTGTTTCCGCACCCTCCCTCGCCCCTGGCCCCTGATCGAAACTCTGTCCTTATTGTTTTCGTTTTCCAGTGTGTGATAGAAATGGAATCATGCGGTGTGTAGCCTTTTTGGTCTGATTTCTTTAACTTAGTGTAATGCTTCAGATCCATCCATGTTCTTGTGTGTATCAGTAGTTTGTTCATTTTACTTGCTGAATAGTGTCTCATTGTATGGATGTACTGCAGATAATTCATTCACCAGTTGATGGGGCATTTATGTTTACAGTTTTAGATTGGTTATGAGTAAAGTAGTTATAAACTGTCATGTACTAGTCTCTGTCTACCTATAATTTCATTTCTCTTGGGTAATTGTCTAGGAGTAGGATTCCTCGATCATATGTTAAGTGCATGTTTAAATTTTTTTAAAAATGCTAACCTGTTTCCCAAACTGGCTGCACCACCTTGCCTTCCCACTAAGCATGCATGAGGTATCCAGTTGTTTTGCGTCCATACCAGCACTTGGTATTTTCAGTCTTTTTCATTTTAGCCATTTTAGGAGATGGTTAGTGATATAATATTGTGGTTTCTAATTTTCCATCCATATGTCCTCTTGTTGGCTCATTTTTTGAGTTGTAATAGTTCCTTATATAGTCCAGATACAGACCTTTTATCAGATATGTGTTTTGGAAATATATTCTCCAAGTTCTGCAGCATGCCCTTCCATATTCTTAACAGTCTTTGAAGAACAGAAATTTTCAATTTAATAAAATCCAAATTCACAATCTTTTGTTATAATTTGTGCTTTTTATGTCTCTATATAAGAAATCCTTACCTAGCTTAACTTCGCAAAGATAGTCTCCTATATTCTCTTCTGGAAATTTTAGAGTTTCAGCTCTTACATATAGGTTCATGATCAAAATATCTTCCAAACAATTTGTCTGTTTCATCTAATTTTCATAATTTGTTGGCATGAATTTGTTTACATTATTTGCTTATAATCCATTTAACTTCCTTAGTGACATTGGTATCCTCTCTTCTTGATTTTTGTAATTTGTTTCCTTCCTTTTAGTTCATATTGGCTAGAGTTTTATTTTATTGATCTTTACAAAGATCTATGTATCACTGATTTTCTCTATTGTGTTTCTGTTTTCTATTTGATGGATTTCCTCTCTCTTCTTCATGATTCCCTTCATTCTTACTTTGGATCTAATTTGCTCCTTTTTTTTCTAATTTCTTAAAGTAGAAGTTTAGATTATTGGTTTGTGACCTTCCTTTTTTTCTATTATAGGTATTTAGTGCTATAAATTATCCTCTAAGCACTACTTAGCTATACCTCATAACTTTTAAAATATGTGACTTTGTCTTAATTCAGTTCAATATACTTTCTAATTTCCTTTGTGATTTCTTCTCTACCCTAGAATGTTTAGAAAAGTCTAACTTAATTTCCAAATATTTGGTGATTTCCTATTTTTTCTGTTGTTGCTGTCTAATTTAATTCCATTGTGGTTGGAGAAGATATTTTTAACTCTTCATTCCTTTTACATTTATTGAGATGTCTTTTGTGGACTAGCACATGTTCTATTTGAAGAGTGTTTCATATACACTTAAAAAGAGTGTGTAATATGTTGGTTTTTAGTGGAGTGTTCTATAAGTGCTAATTAGGTCATGTTGGCTGATAGTGTTGCCCACATCTTCTACAACCATACTGATTTACTGTCCAGTTGTTCTATCAATTATTGAGGGTAGAGTATTGAAACCTCCAGCTTGAAATGGTAAATTGTCTATTTCTTCTTTCAGTTCTTTCAGTTTTTTTCTTCATGTATTTTGATGCTCTGTTGTTAGGTATATATGTTTATAATGGGCGCATCTTCCTGATGTATTGATTCTTTTATCATTAGTAAATGTTCCTCTTTGTATCTGGTAATATTTCTTGTCTTAAAGTCTCTTTTCTTTGTAGTAGCATAGACATTCCAGCTCTCATGGTTAGTGTTTGTATGGTTTATCATTTTCCATCCTCTTACTTACAAACTATATGGGTCTCTTGTAGAAGCATATAGAAGTATTGTGTTTTTTTCATCTAATACAGCTCTACTTCTTCCATCCTTTTGTGTTATTCTCTTATAAATTACATGTATATGTTATGAACCCAACAATGCAATGTTGTAGTTATTGCTTTATACAATCTTATGTTTTTCAAAAAGTTAAGAAAAGAAAAATATAAATGTACAGAGACTTTTATGTTTGCACACATTTGTATCATTCCCAGTGTTCTTCCTTTCTTCATAGGGATTTGACTTATGGCCTGAAGGTGTCGTTTCCTTTTGGCCAGAAGGATTCCATTAGTATCTCCTTTAAGGTAGGTCTTCTAGCAACAAATTCTCTGTTTATTTCAGAATGTTATTTCATCTTCATTTTTTTTTTTCATCTTCATTTTTGAAGGATAATTTTGAAGGACATAGAATACTAGGAGAATACTAGGTTAGCTTTTTTTTTTTCCTTTTAGCACATTGAATGTGGCATATACTTCCTTTTTGCCTCCTTATTCTGATTTGAAGTCAGCCATTGGTCATATTGTGTTCCTCTGTAGGTGATGAGTTGTTTTTCTCTTTCTGTTTTCAAGGTTTTCTCTTTGTATTTGCCTTTTAGCAGTTTGGACGATAATGTGTCTACATGTGGCTCTCTTTGCATTTATCCTATTTAGCGTTGTTTGAACTTCTTGAATCTGTAAATTAATGTTTTCATCACAGTTGGGAAATTTTGGGCCATAATTCCTTCTATCCCTTTCTCCTCCCTCTCTTCTCTTCTGAGATTCTTACTAGACATATGTTGGTATGCTTGATGATGTCCCATGGATCTCTGAAACTCTGTACATTTTTGTTCCTTCTTTTTCTTTCTGTTCTTCAGATTGAATAATTTCTATTGATGTGTCTTCAAGTTCTTAGATTCTTCTGCCTTCTCAAATCTGCTACTGAACTCACCTTGTGAATTTTTCATTTTACTCATTGGACTTTTCAACTCTAGAATTTCTATTTGAGTCCTTTTTATAGTATCTATATTTTATTGAGATTCCCTATTATTTGGATCATGGTCATAATTTTTTCCTATAATCTTTATACATGGCTTCTGTATTAGTCAGCCCAAGGGGTGCTGATGCAAAATACCAGAAATCTGTTGGCTTTTATAAAGGATATTTATTGGGGGTAGAAGCTTACAGTTACCAGGCTATAAAGTGTAAGTTACTTTCCTCACCGAAGTCTTGCCACAGTTGGAGCAAGATGGCTGCTGACATCTGCAAGGGTCCAGCCTTCCTCTTCCTCTTAAGGCTCCGTGGTCCCAGCTTCTTCCAATATCAGCTGTAGGCTGGGATAAGTCTCATCTCTCTCCTGGGCTCATTCCTCTCTAGGCTCAGCTGCTCTGGTCTCTCCACAAGGTCAGCTGTAGACTATCAGGTGCTCTCTCTTCCCGGGGCCTCTGCCATGTCTGTGGAGACATTTCTATTCCTCTCTGTTCTTCTCCTGTGTGTTTACTTCCCGGGGCTCCAGGATCAAAACTCCAACTAACTCCACTGCCATGTAGTTGTCTCTGTGAGTCCCCACCTACAACTGACATGGCCCAATCAACTTAATCATTATTTAATCAATTAAAAGTGAAACCTCTGAAGATAGTACAATCGAATACACCCAGAGGAACAGACCAGTTTACAAATATAATCTAATATCTATTTTTGGAATTCATAAATAATACACACTGCTACAGCTTCTGTGGTGGTTTGGAGCTATGTGCCCAGAAAATTATGTTCTTAAACTTAATCCATTCCTGTGGGTGTGAATTCGTGTAAATAGGACCTTTTAATGAGGTTACTTCAGTTTAAGGTATGTCCCAGCTGAATCAGGATGGGTCTTAATCATGTTACTGAAGGCCTCATAGGGGAGGCCACAGAGAGAGAGAGTAACAAAGGGAAGAAGCTGGAAGTCATCAGACCCAGAGAAGCTAGGGGAGGCCACCATATGCATTATCATGTGACAGAAAAGCCAAGGACCAAGGATCACTGGCAACCAACCCTAAAAAGCCAGTCTTGTGGGAGAAAGCATTGCCTTGATGATGCCTTGAGTTTGGACTTGTCTTAGCCTCAAAACTGTGAGCCAATAAATTCCTGTTGTTTAAGCCAATTCATTGCATGATATTTGTTTTAACAGCCAGGAAAATAAAACAGCTTCCTTTAGTTTTTTCATATATTTACAATAGCTGCTCTGAACTTTTTTGTCTACTAATTCCTGCATCTGTGCCCAAAGTCAGTTTCTATTGCCAGGTTTTTTTTTTCTTGAGAGTATATGGATCACACTTTCCTATTTCTTTACATGCCTCTTCATTCTTTGTTGAGAACTAGACATTTTAATAATATGTTGTGGTAATTTTGGATTGTGAATTTTTTCCCATGAGGGTTTGTTTTCGTTTGTTTATACATTTTTTTCAGTAACTTGTCTGTACTTATTATACGGAATCTGACTCTCCCATTATGTGTGGTGTGGTGTGTGGTCACTGCTCTCTCTGCTCATTTTTTTTTACCCTAGTTTTAATTTTTATCCTACATTTATAGATATCACTGCTCTGTCTGCATGGCTTATTCAATGATTAGGTAGAGGTTGTCCTCAAATACTTGAAGCCTGTATGGCTCCCACCCTCTGCCAAGGAAATTGTGTGTGGGTTGGGAACACATTCAAAGTTCAGACAGTTTTAAAGAAAGCCTCAGCTTTTACTTTCCACTGGGCCCTTTTGGGTCTTCCTGAACATGCACATAATTTTCCTAGTCAGTCAGAGATGTGTGGAGAGCTCTTTTTGCACTTCTAAGGCAATTGCATTTCTAGGACCACCTCTCTGTGAAATTTCCGGCTGGCTGGCCTCTCGTCCTGGAACTTGAACCTCACAGGGCTGTGGGTTTTCCTCTTTTGTTTCCTACTGAGTTTGCAACTTTTACTGACTATACCACTGGGCATGGGTTTTCAGCTCTGCTCCAAATAGAGTCAGCCCTTTCTGACAGTAAAGCTGCTAGTTTTCAGTCCAGCCCCACACCAGGACAACTACCATTCTCCCCTACTGAGCCAGGCAATGGGAACAGGAGCAGCCACCCCCCGCCCCCCGCAAGAAGTCTGAAGACTCTCAAAGCCATTGCCTGAAGTTTCAAGAGCTTTTCATAAATGAGTTCTTCTCTATTTTTTTTTTTTTTTTTTTTTTTGCCTGTGGCCGATTTTTGGAGCTCTGAAATAGTTGTTTGTTATCATTTCATCCAGTTTTACAGAGGATTTGCCAACATATTCACTCTATTGTAGATGGAAGAGCTACCTATCATAAGGGTCTTAAAAGAATGACGTATGATTCTTTTGTGGTGAAAGAAATGATATATGGCTAATTTAGTGAGCTAATGATAAAAACTTATAAATGAAGTAAGGCAATAATCAAAATTGATAAGGAATTTAAATTAGAAAGTAAGTTCAATATCAACTTTAAGCAAAAGAGAAGTTAAGAATCTTCTGGGAGACTTCCGGGAAGATGGTGGACTAGTAGGACACGGAAACCTCTTCTCCAGAAAAATAGCTAGAGGACAGGCTGAAACAGCCCCGAGAAAGATCTTCTAGGGTTTAGGACAGCAGATGAAGGCTGCACACAACCCAGAGGAGAGAGGGACAAAAGAAGGAAATCATGATGACAGAACTGTGAGTTGGAACCAGCAGCAGCTGCTGCTGCCAGCACCCTCCCCGACACTAAAGACTCTGTAGAATTCTCCGGCCTCTGGGCCTGCGACTACAGACAAAGGGGGGACTGGAGAAATCTGACCCTCACAATCTCCCTCTCTTCTAGCCTGGACCAATTCTTGAGGGCTCCACAAGAGAGGGGAGAGAGAGCCTGGGGCTGACCCTGCTTTTGACTCGCAGGTTTGGTCTGCCCTGTCCCGAGAGCCCTTCCAGGCTGGGTGGGGCTGAGCCATTGTTTGCCTTGGAGCCTGCAAGGGGCTAAAGATATACAACCCTCCCAATCTCCTCCTCTACTAACAGGGACTGATTGTTGAGGATTCAGAGGGGAGTGGAAATATTTCCTAGCTGGGAAAACGGAGGGGGCTGTCAGAGAAGACTAGAGAACTGTCTCAGAAAGTTTAAATTACAAGGCTCTTAGCCTCCAGACAGGAAGATCTATCACATTGATCTGCTCTGTGTCACAACAAATACACTCTGACCAGGCATTGAATTGAGAGCTGCTGAAGAGCGCCATCTCCTGGCAGACCAAGGAAGTTCACATAAGAAAATTACAAATACGTAGAACAGGCTTTTCCTGGCCTCTATAGCCTCCCTGCCCAAGGCCCTAGGAAGCAACTCTACAGCAAATTACTGGGTCCAGTGCCCAGTTTTGAGCAACCAGCAGGACAATCCTAACAATTTAGGTCGAGTCAAAAATCAAAGAGCTCTGGTAACTCACAGCCTCCTGCCACTAAATCCCTATAAAAGAGAAAGAGATTGAGCATCTGAGTAAACTACATCCTAACCAGATGCCTAAACACCAGCAAAAAATTATGAGCCATACTAAGAAAATAGAAGACATAGACCAAGAAAAGGAATACAGAAGAGATGCAGAATTTGAGAGAACTAATCAGTGAGATGAGCACAAATTTCCAAAATCAAATTAATGAGTTCAAAGACAATATAGTTAAAGAGATAAACGACATGAAGAAGACATTGAGTGAACGCAAAGAAGAATTTGAAATCCTGAACAGAAGAGTAACAGAGTTCATGGGAATGAAAGACGTAATAGGTGAGGTCAAAAACACTTTTGAGGCATACAACAGCAGACTCGAAATGATAGAAGAAAGAATAAGTAGTACCGAAGACAGAGCAGCTAAAATTGAAGAGAGAAAAGAACAGAGAGAAAAGAATGGAAAAAATTGAGTAGGGGCTCAGAGAGTTGAATGACAACACAAAATGCAACAATATATGTGTCATGGGAGTTCCAGAAGGAGAAGAGAAGGGAAAAGGGGCAGAAAGAGTATTTGAGGAAATAATAGCTGAAAATTTCCCAACTCTCACAAAAGAAATGAACTTACATGTCCAAGAAACACACCGTACCCCAATCAGAATAAATCTAAATAGACCTATGCCAAGACACATACTACTCAGAATGTCAAATGTAAAAGATAAAGAGAGAATTCTCAGAGCAGCAAGAGAGAAGCAAATGATCACGTACAAAGGACATCCAGTAAGACTTAGTGCAGATTTCTCTTCAGAAACCATGGAGGCGAGAAGACAGTGGTATGATACAATTAGGAAACTGAAAGAGAAAAACTGCCAGCCGAGAATTCTTTATCCAGCAAAACTGTCCTTCAAATATGAAGGTGAGTATAAAATATTCACAAACAAACAGAGACTAAGAGAGTTTGCAAAAAAGAATCCACCTTTGCAGGAAATATTAAAGGAAGCCTTAGAACCTGAAAGAAAAGGAAAGGAGAGAGAGGCTTGGAGGAGAATATAGAAGAAAGAATAGCAGAAAGGATAACCAAAAGAGTAAAAAGAGAGACAAAACAAGATGACATATGAAAACAAAAGAATAAAAGGGGGAAGTAAATAGTGCATTTACAGTAATATCATTGAATGTTGATGGATTAAACTCCCCAATCAAAAGATACAGGCTGATAGAATGGATAAAAAAACATGAGCCATCCATATGCTGCTTACAAGAAACTCACCTTAAATCCAGGAATACAAACTGGCTGAAAGTGAAAGGTTGGAAAAAGATACTCCACGTGAATAGTAACAAGAAAAGAGCAGGGGTAGCTAATATCAGAAAAAAAAAACAGACTTTAAATGCAAAAAAGTTATAAGAGATATAGAAGGCCATTATATATTAATAAAAGGGACGATCCACCAGGAAGATATAACAATCATAAATATCTATGCACCTAACCAGGGTGCCCCAAAATATATGAGACAAACTCTGGCAAAACTGAAGGGAGAAATAGACATTTCTCCAATAATCATTGGAGACTTCAACATCCCACTCACATCATTAGATAGAACAACTAGACAGAAGATCAACAAGGAAACAGAGAACTTAAACAATATGATAAACAAATTAGACCTAACAGACGTATACAGAATACTGCATCCAAACTCAGCGGGTTATACATTCTTCTCAAGTGCCCATGGATATTTCTCCAGGATAGACCACATGTTAGGTCACAATTCAACTCTCAATAAATATTAAAAAATTGAAATTATACAAAGCACCTTCTCAGATCATAATGGAATGAAACTAGAAATCAATAACAGACAGGAAAAAAGTAAATTCACAAATGTGTGGACACTGGACAACACACTCCTAAATAATCAGTGGGTCAAAGAAAAAATTGCAAGTTAAATCAGTAAATATATGGAGACAAATGAAAATGAGAACACAACATATCAAAACTTATGGCATACAGAGAAGCACTCTTGAGAGGGAAATTTATAGCCCTAAATGCCTATATTAAAAAACAAGAAAGAGCTAAACTCAAAGATTTAACTGAACAACTAGAGAAACTAGAAAAAGAACAGCAAACCAATCCCAAAGAAGCAGAAGGAAAGAAATAATAAAGATTAAAGCAGAAATAAATGAAAATGAGAACAGAAAAACAATAGAGAAAATTAAAAAAACCAAAAGCTGATTCTTTGAGAAGATCAATAAAATTGACAAACCCTTAGCTAGACTAACAAAGAAAAAAAGAGAGAAGATGCAAATAAATACAATCAAAACTGAAAGAAGGGAAGTTACAAATGACCTCACAGAAATAAAAAGAATCATAAGAGGATATTATGAGAAACTACATGCCAACAAACTTGACAACCTAGATGAAATGGACAAATTTCTAGAAATGCACAACCAACCTACCCTGACACTATAAGAAATACAAGAACTTAACAGACCAAACACATTTAAGGAGATTGAATCCGTCATCAAAAATCTCCCAGCAAAGAAAAGTCCAGGACCAAATGGCTTCACAGGTGAATTCTACCAAGCATTTCGAAAAGAATTAACACCAATCCTGTTTAAACTCTTCCAAAAAATTGAAGAGGAGGGAAAATTACCCAACACATTTTATGAAGCCAACATCACCTTAATACCAAATCCAGAGAAAGATTATACAAGAAAAGAAAATTATAGACCAATCTCTCTAATGAACATAGATGCAAAAATTCTCAGCAAAATACTTACAAATCGAGTCCAACAGCATATCAAAAGACTTATACATCACGACCAAGTGGGATTTATTCTTGGTATGCAAGGTTGGTTCAACATAGGAAAATCAATCAATGTAATACACCACATTAACAAATTGAAGGAAGAAAAACACATGATCATCTCAATAGATGCAGAAAAGGCATTCGACAAAATCCAATATCCTTTTTTGATAAAAACACTTCAAAAGATAGGTATAAAAGGAAAATTCCTCAATACGATAAAAGGCATATATGAAAAACCCACAGCCAACATCATACTCGATGGGGAAAAGTTGAAAGCTTTCCCCCTAAGATCGGGAACAAGACTACGATGCCCACTGTTACAATTGTTATTCAACATTGTACTAGAAGTTCTAGCTAGGGCAATTAGACAAGAAAAAAAAATTAAAGGCATCCAAATAGGAAAAGAGGAAGTAAAACTCTCACTGTTTGCGGATGACATGATCCTGTACTTAGAAAATCCTGACGTATCCATGACAAAACTACTTGTACTAATAAATGAGTTTAGCAAAGTGGCAGGATACAAGATCAACACGCAAATATCAGTAATGTCTTTGTACACTAATACTGAACAACCTGAGGAGGAAATTAGGGGAAAAATTCCGTTTTCAATAGCAACAAAAAGACTCAAATACCTAGGAGTTAATTTAACCAAAGAAGTACAAGACCTATATGCAGAAAAATACAAATCAATGCTAAAAGAAATTTTAAAAGACCTAAACAAATGGAAAGACATTTTGTGTTCATGGATTGGAAGAATAAATATCATGAAGATGTCAATCTTACCTAAACTGATTTATAGATTCAATGCAATACCAATCAAAATCTCAACAGCTTACTTTACAGAATTAGAGAAGGCAACTACCAAATTCATCTGGAAGGGTAAGTGCACCCAAATAGCCAAAAGCATGCTAAAAAAAAGAAGAGCAATGTGGGAGGAATTTCACTGCCTGACCTTGAAACATATTACGAAGCTACAGTGGTCAAAACAGCATGGTACTGGCATAAAGATAGACATATCGATCAGTGGAATAGAATTGAGAACCCAGAAATAAACCTTCACCTATACAGTCAACTGGTTTTTGACAAACCTACCAAGCCCACGCGAACGGGAAAAACAGTCTCTTCAACAAATGGTGTTGGGAGAACTGGCTATCTATAAACAAAAAAAATGAAAGAGGACCCCTGTCTCACCCCCTATACAAGAATCAACTCAAAATGGATCAAAGATCTAAATATAAAAGCCAGGACCATAAAACTACTAGAAGAAAATGTAGGGAAACATCTTCAAGACCTTGTACTAGGTGGTGGTTTCTTGGACCTTACACCCAAAGCACGTGCAACAAAAGAAAAAAATAGATAAATGGGACCTCCTCAAAATTAAACACTTTTGCACCTCACAGGACTTTGTCAAAAGGGTGAAAAGGCAGCCAACTCAATGGGAAAAAATATTTGGAAATCACATATCTGATAAAGGTTTAATATCCAGGATATATAAAGAGATGTTACAACTCAACAATAAAAAGACAAATGACCCAATTAAAAAATGGGCCAAAGACTTGAATAGACATTTCTCCAAAGAAGAAATACAAATGGAAAAAATAAGTCCTCCCTGCACATGGTCCATCAGTCCCTTCTATTCAAACCTATATGTGGTGCTGGAGTTTGTAGGTGTACTTCCTGAGACTGGAGCCTTTGGCCTGCCTGTGTGCCAGCTGTGCCTGGAATCTCGGTGGAGCTGCAACTCTTACTCTACATCTCAATGGACTCACCCACGTCACCTGGCGAGGAGATGATGATGGACAACAGCCATTCCAAGGAATGGAGAGAGTCTGCAACTGCAGGCAGGATAATCCCATCCATCTTATCCATGGGATATAAGCCCCCTCTCACTTGGAGGTGGAGTGGACATCACCATCCCAGACTCCTCAGGATTGGGGGAAGAGCTATGGACTAGAGTGGACTTACTGGTATTCTGTTGTAGACATATTGTGATTCAAGCAATGGAAGAAATTACAACATTGAGGTGGAGCCAGTGGCCACTGGATGCTTTGGGGGCAGGAAGAGGGAAAAGCAGTTATAATATAGGGGCTTTTTCAGGACTTGGGAATTATTCCTGAGTGACATTACAATGACGGATATAGGCCATTTTACATCAGCATATAACATGCAGAACTGTGTGGGAGAGAGTGTAGTCTACAGTGTGAACTATGGTCCATGCTTAGTGGCAAAGCCTCAGGATGTGTATATCCATTGCAGGTGATGAGCCACACTAATGAGAGATGTTTATGTGGGAGGTTGTGGGAGGTGTGGGAGGTGGGGAACATGGGAATCCCTGTAATTTTTGTGTAACATTTATGTAATCTAAGTATCTTTTAAAATATATAAAAAAAATAAATAATATATATATATATGTACGTATGTAATATGTTAGAAATTATTTAATAATTTTTAAAACTCTTTAAAGTAAATATACATGAGATCATAAAGGCAATAAAATATGTAAATAAAAAAAAACACGTGAAGAAATGCTCAACATCACTCATGGTTAGGGAAATGCAAATCAAAACTACAATGAGATATCATTTCACACCTCTCAGAATGGCCACTATTAAAAAGACAGAGAACTACAAGTGTTGGAGAGGATGTGGAGAGATAGGAACACTTCTTCACTGTTGGTGGGAATGCAGGATGGTACAGCCACTGTGGAGGACTGTTTGGCAGTTCCTAAAGAAGTTGAATATAGACTTGCCACGTGACCCTGCAATACCACTACTGGGTATATACCCAGAAGAACTGAGAGCAGTGACACGAACAGACATCTGCACACCGATGTTCATAGCCACATTATTCACTATTGCCAAAAGTTGGAAACAACCCAGGTGTCCATCAACAGATGAATGGATAAACAAACTATGGTCTATTCGCACAATGGAATATTATGCAGCTGTAAGAAGAAATGAAGTCGTAAAGCATATGACAACATGGATGAACCTGGAGGACATTATGTTGAGTGAAGCAAGCCAGACACAAAAGGACAAATACTGTATGAATGCATTGCTATGAACCAAATATATTGTGTAACATATTGTTTGATTCAAAGAAAATTTTATATTCATTACATTTAATTGAGAAATGTATATATTTACTCATCTGTGTTTACTTTTTAGTTTTTAATTGTTTATATTTTCAATTATTAAATGTACAAAATAAAGTAAAAAAAAAAAGAATTTTCTGAAAGAACATCTTTGATCTGTTGTGTGAGGTTTACTTATAAAGGGGGCAGGCATATACTATGTAATGATGCATAATCAGTATTTAATTTTGTTTAAATATCAGAGTTAAAAGAGACCTCAGATATTCTCTCATCCAGTCGTCCCCAAACACTGGACTGTGGATTATTAAGGCAGTCTGAGATCTCTGAAAATTTTTTCTTATCCATTGGACAATTTTAAAAAATAGTAACAACTGCATGTGCTTTGCATAAAGCTAACCATTTAATGTAAAAGACTTCACTTTAACTGAGGTAACATTTTTCCTACATCTTGGTTCTGAAATATCCCTCTTCTATGAAATGGTGGTAATAGAGGAATATACATATAATATTCTTAGCAAACTGAAAAATTTCAACTGCTTGCCACTCTCTAACATTTTGCAAATTTATGCAGGTCCTGAGAAGTTAAAAGCTTTTTCTCAATTTCACACAATTAGTTTTCTTAAGAGGAGAAAACAATGTCTTCTGATGATAGAATATAGATTAGTTCTTCATGAGAAAGGCTTTTCATATATCTGACAGGAAAAATGAATTATTGTCTTCCCTTCTGTGTCATTTAGCTATTTGAGTTCATTTTAACCAATTTTCTGAATGATAAAACCTTATTTTGGCTAGTGAAAAAAAATTACCCATCGTTGTTAAATCTTTCTCTTAATCAATTTAGCAGCAATTAGATGATTTTTATAGCCAGTAATCCAGAATCACGCTAGTATCATTTTGTTACTCTCTCATAACAACACTTACTGTAAACCTTCAGAGTTTTGCATGCATATGTAAAGGATTTCTATAGCATAGCATTCTTGCAGTGCATAATTAGCAACCAGCCCATTCCTACTCTGTCAGTTGGTCCTGTGCCTTGGAGAAACTTGAGCTTTGCTCAAAGGGGACCACATTCATATATTTAATAAATGTTAAACGAGCAATTTCCAGGTGTCAGCTGCATTGGTCTAGAAGTGAGAGATAGAGAGGTAAATAAGGAACCCTCAGGTGAGAAAGAAAAGCAAGTTTTCAGTTTAGTGGTAAGTCCTATTGGGGAGAATGAGCAAAGGGTAAAGCAGGCTCAGATGGCAGAAGCGTTAACATTGGACAGATCAGGCGAGGCATCTGAGAGGAGCTGACATATTTGAGCTGGATTTTGAAGGACGAGTAGGGGATTTCTATGCTACTCTTCTAGTGTTGGATGGTGATCAAGTCACTTAAACCTTTCTGGTCCCAATGATATCAGTCCCTGTCCTAAAACTCTGGAATCTCAGATCAATGCAGACCCAACCATTTTATTAGTCCCCCAAATAGGAGGGTGTGATTGCATGTTTTTTAGTTCTCTGAATTTGTAATATATGGCACGATAAGAGACTTCTCTAGCTTGTCTGCTGGTAAATTGCTATGGAAGCATGTATTCTTTTAAATTAGTGATTGTTATTTTTGCTTAGTTCTAATAATAGCAAACATAGATACCACTTACTATGTATTAGATAATGTTTGAAACCAGGGGTTGGCAAACTTTTGCCTGTGGGCCAGATTTGCCTTGGTGCCTGTTTTTGCACACAGCCTGCAAACTAAAAATGTCCTCTACACTTTTAAATGTGGAAAAAGAAATCAAATATTATTTATGGACACAGGCATATTATTCAAAGTTGAAATTTATCAGTCCATGAATAACTTTCATTGACACCTAGCCACGCCCATTAGTTTGTATCTTGTCCACGGTTGCTTTTGTGCTAAAATGGCAGAGTTGACTAGTGACAGAGACCATATGGCCTGCAAAGCCTAAAATATTTTCTCTTTACAGGAAAATTTACCAGCCCCTATTCTAAACAGAAAAGAAGGGCTCTCTTTGCAGCCTAGATTGAAGATATTTCTCTCCAAAGATGTTTTGTGCTGACTCCCAGGATTACTATCAGTGGGGGAGCATTCTTTATTAATTATATCTTGGGTTGGGGTTTCCAAGAATGTTTTGTCTTTGTTTCCAGAGGCTTTATTAATAGGGAACCATGTTTAATTATTCTGTCTCTGACTTGGAGGTTTCTCAATCACATCAATTTTCGTCATCTGCAATATTCAAATCCATACAAGGGCTGGTCTGTGATTTAAAATGTCAGAGGAAGCGTTCTGTTTTTCCCTGCCACAGCCTACATTAAGATGGAGACATTACCCTTTTCTCTTGGGCATTTGGTGGGGTTCTTTCCAGTCGATCCTTTTGCTGAGGTCTGTAGCCTTTCAAGAATCCTTTGCAAGAAGGAAATTAAACTCAGAATTGAGATGTAAGAAGGAAAAATGAGCAAAAAAGAATCACAAACCAGGTGGGTTTAGCTAAATATTATGACTGAGACCATGTTAATGGCCAAATTTTAGAGGCAAAAAAAGCAAGGGGAAAATAAATTAATGGACTACAGTGGCACATAAAATAGGTGGGGATAGTATCAGATTTAAATTGCTCTAAGGTTCCCATATTCTTTGGAAGAGGTAGACATATTGATTAATTTTGGACAAAATATAATTTAAATAAAAAAGCATTATTAGGGATAAAGAAGGCCACTATCCAATGGAAGAAAAAGGGTATATATCAACTGAAAGGTATACATAATCTGAACTTCCCTGAAATTAAGAGCATAATCTCAAATATATAAAAAGTAATTGCTTACAGAATGTCAAGACCAACAAATCCCCTGTGACAGGTTTCAATACACCCCTCTTAGTAAATGGAACATTTACAAAAGTTGACCAAGAAATGTCTCAGCAAATTCACAACTTTAGCATCATACTGACCACATTCTTCAAACATGATGCAGTAAAGTTAGAAATTGATAACAAAAATATAACAATAAAACACCTGTGTTTTTTAAATTTCTAATTAACCCTTGGATCAAAGAAGAAATTATAATGGAATTATAAAATACTTGTAATTAAGCAATGATAAAATATTATATTTCAGAATTTATGGGATGTAGCTAAAATTGGTCTTAGAGGGAAATTTTATAATCCTAAATTCTTAAATTAATGAAGAAACCTAAAAATTAAAGAGCTAAGTATTCCAATTAATATATTTGATTAATTCCAAGAAATTAGAAAGAGCTAACAAAGAGTAAAGAAAAGAATATAAAGATACAAAAGAAAAAAATCAAAACCAAAAGTTTTTATTTGAAAAGGCTAATAATACCGCCCCCCACACACACATACACACTCATGCAAGATTGGTCAAGAATAAAAGAGAAGGCACCAATAAACATTATTTAGAATTAAACAATTTTTCTAATGTGAAAAGAGAAACTTAAAAATGTTAAATTTCTCTATTTTTTAAGAAAATACAAAAGGATAACTTTGAGGCTTTAGTATAGGAAAAGATTTCTTAAGTAAGACACAAAAAGCCCACCATAAAGGAATAGATTGATATATTAGCTACATTGAATGCTAAAAATTTCTGTGAATTAAAATACATTGTTAAAAGAAAGGAAAACTTACCCTCAGGCTTGAAGATGTTTACTAGGCATATAACTGACAATGAATTATTAATTCAAATGTATTAATATCAAGAGGTAAAAATATCAATAGGTAAAAAGAACATATAACCCAATTAAAACATAAGGAAAGACTATTAGCAGGCAGTTCACAAAAGAGGAAGCCTAAGTAAGCAACACAGATACTTATCCTTATCTGTGTGCAAATTAAAATAAGATACAAGTTCCTACCATTGAGAATGGGGGAAAAAAAGAGTTGATAATATTAAGTGTTGATGAGTATGGGGAGTGACTGGAACTTTCACATACTGCTAGTGGGAGTGTAAACTGGTACACTCGCTTTGGAGAGCGATGTGGCAGTGTCTAGTAAAGTCTAAGACATTCATATCCTGTGACCTGGTAGTTCCACTCCTACCTTGAAACAGCTTGCACTTGTGCAAAAGTACAAGAAGACTTGTACAACATGTTCATATTGACATTGTTTGCTACAGCCAAATATTACAAACATATCCATCAAGAGGAGAATGGGAGAATAATGTGATGGAATAGTACACAGCAGGAAAAATGAATGAGCTACATGTATCAACATGGATAAATCCCATGTTGAACAACAAGAGGCAAATTGCATAAAGATGCATATAGTATAATGCTCTCTATATGAAGTTTAAAATTATGCAAAACTACTATCTCTGGTTTCAGGACACATACATAGAATGCATGTGGGAATGATAAACAAATTCAGAATAATGTGAACTTCAGTGGATATAAAGCAAAATGTACACAGAGAACTTTAACTTTATTTGTAATATTTCATTCTGATGAGTGAAGGGTGTACACTTATTTTTTATAATAAATGTCATACTTTTTTGGTGGACTAAGTAGCAAAAGTAACCTTACTATGGAAGGTATATGTTAATTTAGAAAGGAAACTGTTGGATAAAACCTTTGAAGGCGAAAATATGGGAGTTTCAGAGGTGGTAAGATTATTTTTAGTTGTTTCATCAGACACAAAGTATAAAAATTATAATTATTCAGAATCCATTTTATTCCAACTTCATGATTTAATTTTCTCTATTTTAACTTGAACTTATTTGAAGCTTTGTACTCAAAGGAGTACAAAATAAGAGAATATTGAAAAGGCTTAATTGTTACTATTGTGTCTTTTTTTAAAAAATTGCGTTTGAATTGTGGAAAATAGAATTGTTTAGGCCATAATGACCTTAGAGAACATTTACTCCAAGTTTACCTTCTTTTTATAGATGTCATAGCTACCCATCCATCCTCCCATCCATACACCCAAAATTGCCCACCGTGCCAGTAGAAATACATTCCAAATGCTTCAGAGGCACAGTAGAGGGAAATAACTCCATTGGTGGAAGCAATTTTCATCTGTATTGAGTGCAGAGAATAACAAATACTTCTTTTGATTAAAATGAAGTAAAATTTTATTCATTAATCATTTAGACATATTTTATGGCATACCTCAAGTCTATTTTTGCTTTATGACCCATAAAAGAGTTGTTGAATAAACACAGCTATATGGTGTAATGGCATCCTGCAATTTAGATATGTTGCACTAAATAAGGACACCAAGATTTTACCAGGCTACATATTCTGTAGGTTATTTCTGTCAATCAGAGGTAGATTCAAATGAATCCTTTGTAAACTACTGTGTCAGATTTATAGAGAAGGGAAGCTTGTAAATGTGTTTCTTGTGGTCATTAAATGCCCTTTGTCTTTTACCTAGAGCTAACTACATTCATGGTCTATCCTACACATCAAGGAAATCCAGTTGTAGCACTGATCTCGTTCAGTGAGCAAGTCAGACGGGAGTGGGGAGGAGTGGGCATCTGAGTACTCAAAAATGTCTTTACAGTATTTCCACAAATAAAATGCTTGGCGTGAGTGTGGATGGGCAAGGGAATATACACATCAACTCCCATGACAAAACGGATGGAGTAGAAAAGCCCTGGATGACATGAACTCTCTTGTCTTCTTAATTCTGTCACTCTGTGACATTGGGCCAATCAACCAGCCATTCCAAAGCAAATATGGAGCATCTAGGTCTCTGTCTGCTTTATCCTGCAGCCACTCAATTACCACGTGTCTCTGAGAAAATAAAAGTGTGATCATTGCCTATAGGCAAGTCCTTTGTAAGTCTCTCAAGTAGTAGGCATTCTCTCAATGACTTTGTTTTAAACAGCCACCACCACCGAAAGGACACCTAAGATAAATGAACAATAATTCTCTAAAAATTCAACTTTAATAGGGCACAATTCAGGGCCAAGAAACACGATATCAAGGAAGTTAGAGGAATATTTCAGGGAAATGAACAGGCTAATATAAGAGGGTAGTCAACATAAAGATATTCTAAACATGGATCATATTTACTCTGGCTAAATCTATGACACATATTGCAAGATTTGGGATTCTTGTAAAACACCCTGTTAAGAATGAATTTAAGCTACCAATTCAGGTGGCCGACAGTTTCATGTTGGAGGTAGCCCAGTCAAGGCCCACATATCACAGACAAAAGAGGAGAGAAGATCACAGGTATGTGAGCAACCTCTCTGTGCTCACTGCTTAATTTTAAGCCCCTTCAAACTCTCTCCATGCTACATTTGGGAAACAAAGAAGAATTGCCACTCTGTTCCAGTTGGGGGCTCTGGGGTGAGGGACCTAACTGCCGAGCACTTGCAGATCCACAGATAATGGTTTAAAGGTCAAGTGGGTGGGAAAGGGTGGGCAGGCACTCTCCATCTGCTCCTCCAGCCTCTCCTCCTCATTCCCATCGGCCTTCGACTCATCCGGGTTCTGCACCACTTTATTTCTTGGAAAATCCTATTGACACCCTCCCCTCAACCCCAGATCCTCATTACCCTGCTCCTCTACTCTTCTTATTTTACCACCATATAATGTCCTTATCTATTGTCTTTTTTAAAGTGTTTTCCTCATCCCGCTAGAACAGAAGGTCCATGAGGGCATCAATCTTCCTTTGTTTTGGTCACCAGCTGGTCGAGAAGTAGTCATCTAATTAAATTTACTTGACTCTGACCAGATGAAAATGGGAAGGATTTATTTGGAACAGATCTTATACTAGAGAAGCAAATAGAAAAGAGAGAAAAATCTACATATCAGTTTATTTTCAGTAACCTAAGTAAGGCATGTTTGATATATATATATTTTAATTACAGAAGTGTGATGTGACAAGTCACAATTTATTAATTTATACATGCTTCCAGTCTTTCTGCCTGAACTTATCCAAAGGAGAGATGTTTGCCTACCTTGGGACCTTTTCTTGAAATTTTTGGAGTGAATTAGAGAATGAATGGAGGGGAAGATGGGGCCTAAGTCTTGAAGCTTGGGGGTACAGGGAGACTCAGAAAATAGGATTCATCTTTCTCACCCTGGATACCTTTAGTTCATAAAAGGCCACAGAGGAAGGAGAAGCCTGGCAGAATGGGAGAGGACAGGAAGAGACTAGGAGTCATGTCTCTGGGCTTAGAACTTGAATCCCATTTAATGTTTGTCAGAGACTTAAGGTAAACATTAGACATTTTAAACCATTATCATTCTGTTTGTTTAGAGATGGAGGGGATAGGATTCATAGGGGTTATAGTGAATACAAGAATAGTCAAATTTCTGGAGTTCCTCCTTTTTGTCCCAATTCCTTCTCCCCAGGCATTATGTTTTCTTAGCCATTTTGTCTATATTTTTCTAAACCTTTTTCTATGCTCAAAACATAAATATGGACATAATATTTTAAAAATAAGAATGTCATCACACTAGACGTATTGTATTACAATTTTTTTAAAATTCAGTAAAAAGATTTGTCAGTACAATCTGACAATCTTTGTCTTTTTAGTGGCTGCATAGTATTCCATGATATGAATATACCAAAATGTATTTAGCCAGTCCCCTATTAATGGGCATTTGGAGTTTTTCTATGTTTTAATATAACAAATAATGTTTTGTAATGACCACCTTTATGTATTTTAGCAATTACTGAGTTATATCTATACAAACGACTTCTGATGTGGTCTGGTTTAAAATAAGAAAAAGCTTGTTTTAAAGTAAACTCTGTTTTCTTCCTTTTCTGGCCATTGCGTAAGTTTAAATTCTAGTGCTTATTTTTATAAAAATTATTTTGGTACTATAAAATGCTTTGCTGCAAAGAATAAAAACACCATACAGTAATTGTGTGATAAATTTAATGTGTAGATAATGAAGACAGTCATTTATTTTAATTATCTAAATTTTGGCAGATGTCCCTTCTGCTTTCATTTGTCAATTAGTTACATTACTGATGATGGTGTTTGTGAACAAAGCATAATTTAGTCTCATCAGCATCACTGAAAAGAATCAAAATCAGAATTATTATTTTTAGTTATTTTTCTTGTATCATTTCTTATCTTTCTCATAAATGGAATATATTTAAATGTTTAGAGCATGCATTTAGATTTGGGTATACTGTCCTGTGAGCCATTAGTTTGTTATTGTGTTATGTCTTGATGAGATATTTTAAGAGGTGGTGGAATACAAAAAAACTGCCCCCTTTTCACCAACCCTTTTTGGGCCTAAGATAGTCTAAGAGAATGAATTTCCCAGGTAAAATAATTGAAAGTTTATGTTTTCCAGGGCTTAAGTATTTTGAGCATTTTAATGGAAGTCATTCTAAATCAATATTAGTTCTCCCCTACTGTATTAGTTTTCTGTGCTGCCTAACATATTACCACAAACTTAGCAGCTTGAAACAATACACGTTTCTCACCTCACCCTTTTCATGAGTCAAGAATGTGGAACCATGTAATATTTAGGTAAGTTAAGTACCTCTTAAAAAAAAAAAATATATATATATATATATATATATATAACATTTTTGTAAGCAAATGCACATATATGCATATATATTTATATATCATTTTACAAATATTGGTATGTATTGTGAAAAATTTGATTTTTACCCACAATAAAAAATAAATTAATTTAAAAAATAAATAAATAAATAAAAGAATGTGGAACCAGGTTAGCTGGATCCTCCGCTTAGGGTTTTGCATGGTAGTAATCAAGAGGATGGAAATCATGGGTGCCCTCTTCAAATTCTACCTTAATACACGTATGTTCCAGTGCAGACCATCATATATACTTCATTTCAGATTTTTAAAAACAATATTATGAACATCCCGTCCTGTACCTTGCTATTATTACATAGAGCACCATCCCATAGCAGCTTTTGAGTTTGGGCGACAATCACTTCTTCTGCCTCTGCCTTTTAATCGTTGCTTTAAGGTTAATTTCCAGAGGTCTGAGTTTACTAGACAATTTAGCTAGATAAGTAAGAAATTCTGGTTTAGGGGCTGGTGAGCAAGAGCTTTTCAAAACCTAGAATGCCTGCCTTCTCCCACAGTGTTTCTATAAATCCTTTAGGTTGTTTTCCTTTCACCATTTCAAATCTTTCCTAACAGTGGGTTCAGGGCTAGTAAAATGCAATTATGCAGGGAATACAGAGGATGTCATCTGTCATGCACAAGCAGAAATTACTTCAAGAAATATTGTTGTGAGACAGAAGGATTTATTTCATTTAAGACTCAGTCATCAAATAAAATGACTTTAAGCTCATTTAAGGGTAAGTAGGAAAATAGATGCTAATTAAAGCTTGATGTGACATACAATTTTTCATGCATGGGTTGCATAAAGAGTTTTTACAAAGTACAATATGCAGGAGTGCTGAGTATTGGCAGTGTAAAAGCACATTTGCCCTGGCCATGTGAGTGTCTGTTAGTTTAACACTTCTGGAGAGCAGGTAACAGATTCACTTTTACCATATTCATACAATTTGAGCCAATAATTCAACTTAGGTATTCATCCTACGGAAACAATCAGGTATCTACCCAAAGACTGAAACCATCAGCATGTCATCACCACTCCTCCTTTCTGTGCTCCCCCAAATCTCCTTCGTAACAGGCTCTGCAAGGGTTAATGTAACTGCCCAGAACCAGTTAGTAACATTGCTTATCTGTAACTTTTGTAACTCTTCCTTTTCTTCATGAGCTTGTTTTTCAAGCAGCCAAACAAAGTTACAGCTCCCACCTCCTCATGTTTATTCAGAAGGAACTTGTTACACTGCAAGAAAACTTACTGTTTCCTCTCCCTTTGCAGCATCTGCTAAAGCCAGGTCTGACCAACTCTAGCCACTAGGGCGTGCACCATCAGGAGAAGCCCTGACCTAAAGTTACCTTTGCCTCATTATAATGGTAAAAATCACACCCACCAATCAGGCTAAGCCGCTGTTTTCAAACATGCCATGCATGAAATAGCATGATTTGGAACTGCGTGTGCTCTACTTAAGCCTGCCACTTAACCCACATCACCTCACCTTATTTTAAACTACTCCCCTAGACCCACCTACCCAAAACTGCATAGAAGACTCAGACATCTTCAGCTCAGGGAGACAGGCGTGAGGTTTTTTACCTCCTGTCTCCTTGATGAGCTGCTTAACAATAAACCCTTTCTTTTCTCAAACCCCTGGTGTCATGGCATTGATCTCTGTGCCCACTGGGCAACAAGCCCGCTTTGGGCAATAACAAGACTTTTGTATAAGTGTTTCTTACCTAATTTAAAACTAAAATGTCTGATTATATATAATGATGAAATTAAATTATGTTGTAATATTTAAAAATCATTAAAAGATGCTTTTAGAGAATATTTCATAACAAATAAAAACCAGAAAAAAGTTGTCATGTTAATTTATGATCTCCACATGTCAAAATCAGCTGATATTTTTGTTTGAAATTTAAAAATAAAGATTCTACATTTTATAAAGAATAAATGTGATGATAGGGATGTGTTTTGTTTTTTTTTTTTAGTTTAAAACAAGCTTACTTGTTTTCCTGCACCTCTCTGCCCCATTGTATTGAGGAATATTTTGTTGTGCCAAATTTTAAGGTCTAACATGCATTTATTAGTCAAAGTGTGTTGAGCTAGCAGATTAGCATGATTTCGTTAAAATCTCTTTGGACCTAATTTGAGGAAACTAACCTCCTTGTACACAGAAAGATGAGAAATACATAATTTATATCTGAAAGGATTTAGAAGGAGCTAATAAAAAGCCCCTATTAAGTCTTTAATATCCTTAAGCTTCCTAATTAGAAAAATGAAGCTTGGAAACAATTAAAAGCATACAGTCATAGGGATCAGATAAAATTCTACTTTCCTGCCCTCATCCCATCCCCATCCCTGCCCATGATAATGTTTCCATGCAGCCTCTGTTATCTATGCACAGATATGCACCTGCAGAATCTTTTTTAAAAAAACTTTGGCATTAATGGGATCATCTGGGAAACTTAATTTATTTCACTTGATAACATATCATATTTATTTGTCTTTATCACCACATATAAATCTACTTCACTCTTTGCTGTAGTTTTATGATATTCCAAAATATGTACATAACATATTTAACCATTAGTATAGATTATTTTGGAGAGAAACAACTTCTTTTTCAATTCAAGTCTTCCCTTCCAGGAATATGGTATGTCTCTCCTTTAATTAAAATCTTTTAAAATAAACTTAATGATATTTTATAATTTTATACATATAGGTCCTCATTTCTTGTTAAGTTTATTTCTAGTAGTTTTCTAGGATTTCTTTTTCTGTATGTAGGTACGTGGGTGGATGCGCAGATGTGTGGGTTATTGTTGCTATTGTGAATAAGTTCTGCCTTTTTTCCCATAATGATATTCTCTAATTCGTTATTGGTAGCACATAGGAGAACTATATATACATATTTTTTAAAATTTTTTCTTGAGGTACCTGGGGCCTTGTATGTGGGAAGCTGGTACTCAGCCACTGAGCCACATCTGCTTCCATGAGTTTGCTTTTTGTCTATTTGTTTTGCTTGTTGTTTGTTTTTATTTTTTCAGGAGGCACAGGAACTGAACCAGGACCTCTCATGTGGGAGGCAGGCACTCAACTACTTGAGCCACATCCACTCCCCTAGGAGAACTATATATTTTTTTGTTTTATTTTTATTTTTGAGAACTATGTTTTTATAAGATTTTGTCTCTCATCATGTTGTTGATTGTTGTTAGTTTTACTAGTTTTTCTATTGAGTCACTTGAATTTTTTAGGTAGAAAGTTGCATGTCAAAAAGTTATGACAGGGGAGCAGATGTAGCTCAAGTGGTTGAGTGTCTGCTTCCCATGTACGAAGTCCTGGGTTCATTCTCTGGTACCTCCTAAAAACAAAAACAAACAAATGGAAAAAAAAATAACTGTCATTGGAGAACGAATGCAGCTCAGTGGTTGAGCACCTGCTTGCCATGTACAAGGTCCTGGGTTCATTTCCCGGTACCTCCGAAAATAAAAATTATGACAAAAATAGTCATGGTGGATTTTGTACAATTTTACAATATTATGCATATCTATCTATCTATCTATCTATCTATCTATCTATCTATCTATCTATCTATCTTTCTTCAGATAGGCCCTCCTGTCTATTGTTGATTAATCAAGATGAGAATGAGCATCTTTGCCTTACTCATGGCATTATGGGAATGCTTATAACATTCTCCCACTAAGAATAATGTTTGCTAGAGATTTCTGGTAGATATCTTTGTTCAGATTAAGGTTTCTCACCATTCCTATATTGTTTAGTTTTAAATGAAAGAACAGATAGTAAAATTTATCAATTTTTTAAATCTACTGGAAATATATTATGCTTTTGTGCTTTAACATAGTAATGTAGTAAAATTCATTCATCCACTTCCTAATGTTGATTGTCACGGTTATGTGATAGCCAAATCTACAGAATTAGATTTGCTAATATTTCATGTCATAGTTTGTATTCAGGATAATAAGTTACAGTGATTGGTAGTACTCTTATTTTGTGCTGTCCTTTTTCAGACACAATTGGCCTAGTGGAAAGGGAGAAGAAATTTTCATTTTCATCCAAGTTCTGGACTAGTTTAAATATAGGACTATCTGATCTTTGCATTTTTTGTTAGAATTTTTCTATAGAACCATCTGTGCCTTTGTAGAGATTGATTGTCACTACCTTTTCAGTTTCTTCTATGGTTATTAGGCAATTCAAGTTATCTGTATTTTCTTGAATTAATTCTAGCAATTCAAATTGTAACCGAGGGTTAAGAATTAACAAACGATGATTACTGAATCATTATATAAATGCTTTGAATCTTACTTTTCACGTATATTATCTCATAGCCAAAAGTTAATACCTGAAGCCACTGAAACTCCCTAGGCTGGTCTCACCCTTGTTTATGGTTATTCTGACTAGTCTCAGCCTTGTTTATACTTGCTATAGTACTGGTAACTACTCCACCTTCCCATGTTTGAATCCATGAAAACCCTAAACTCCTCAGACTCAGGGAAACAGATTTTAGGTCAATAGGCCCTCTGATCTCCTTGCTTTGTTGCTTAGCAATAAATGCTTTCTCTCTTTGAAACCCCATTGTCTCAGGAATTGATCATTGGAGCGCGTCGGGTAGAAATACCTGCTTTTTGCTCGGTAACAATATCTTCACAGAAGTCTAGTCAGTCTATCTAGATTTTCACATTTATCATGCCACTTATTGTGCAAAACTTAATGAATTTACTTTTGTTTTAATGAAGACATCGAAATTCCATCCAGACTATTTTCTTTGTTGTTGTTGACGATGACTGTTTTTATCATAGTGCTATTTCAGTAAACACAACAAGTTATCAAGTCTCATAGATTTAGTTAGGGACTGATTGAAGATCAGGATGAATTACTAGCCTAGTTTTCCCCCTGTCTTACCTATCTGGGTGGGAGGAGCTCTGGAACATTCTACATGTTGCAGTTCATCCTACTAAAACACTTGTACATTTTTTTTAGATCTCCAGTGAGCATTGCATGTGTATGTATGTACCTACTAGTCCAAAAATAATTGGCATTTTGGTGTTCTTAGCTATTTTGTATCTAGCTCTGAGCTAGGAAGTTGTGTCTTGGCAAGTCAACTGTATTTGTACAAACCAGTTAATGGTTTGTGACAAGACATACTGTTTTCCCCCCATCTATTTATTCCAGGCATTGTCCTAGGTACTTTATGTATATTATCTCATGTAATTCTCTAAACAGCTCTATAAGGTAGATATTAACACTGACATTATCCAGATGATAAAATCCAGACTTAAGGGGCTACTGTATTTCTTCAATATTCCAGAAGAAGTTTGTGGCAGTGCTGGGGTTTGAACCAAATTCTGAAGCAGCTGGAAAAATTCCCAAGGCAACACCAGATCCCCGGCACAGATCTGGATTGTGAAGGAACTTCTAAGGGATCTAGATAAATCACTGTATTCCCAAGATATGCCTCCCTGGGCTTATGTCAAACCTGATAGAAACCTGACCAAGAAATATCTGATGTGTGGATTACCAGCCAGTCATCTTTTTCTAGAGGTAAATCAAAGCTTGTTTTAAGTCTCACACTGAAAACACTTGAATGCAGAGCTTTGGAATTGTTGATAATCAAAGTAAGGTGCAGGAGAATGAAAAGTGAGGAACACTGAGGTTAATCTTAGCAAGAATAAGAAAGCTATCATCTACCTTATTAGGTGGTTTTTCCAGTACTCAAAACAGGGGGAATTAGATCCAGAATCCCTAACAATATATCCTGTGAGAAAATTTATTCTAGGGCTTGATATAGTAATTAGTTGAACTCCAAAACAATTGCAAAATGATCATTTCAGTGGATTAAAATCATGTCAGTAGATTTAATGAAGATTACTAAAAAATTTCTTTCTGGTTTAACAAAAAATTAGCTAACTTGTAAAAGAAGAAATGTGGTTTGAACCTTTCAAGTTATTAAGAAGGATACAGAAACCATATGATTTGTAAATGTCGGTGTGCATACTTAATAATCTATTTACTAAAGGAAGAAGAGGCAATTAGCCTGAAAATAGAGGAACTAGGCTTCTTTAGTTTGTAAAATGATATAAAGATTCCTATTTGCAAGTGCTGTTGATTTTTAAGTCATTGTTAGTTGGCAAATTGAGTGGCTTTTAAGAGGCCAGTGAATATTAGAATACAGAAAAATTGTGACTCTTAATAAGCCAATGAATGCTAGAAGGAAGTAAATTGCTAAACTATTTATTTATTTATTTATTTATTTATCCCCCCTTGCTGCTTGTGCTCGCTGTTTCCATCTGCTGTGCATTTTTCTGTGTCTGCTTGTCTCCCTCTGCCGGGTCGTCCTGCTGTGTCAGCTTACCACACCGCGCCACGCACGCTGGCTTGCCTTCACCAGGAGGCCCCGGGAATCGAACCCGGGGCCTCCCATATGGTAAACAGGAGCCCTATCGATTGAGCCACATCTGCTTCCGAATTGCTAAACCTTTAAACAGAGTTCTGTATGAGCTCCAGGTATTATGGTTTATCCCTTTCAAATAACGCTGAGCCACTGTGAGAAGCAGGTAGCTAGAAATACACAGTGACTCATGGTGGCAGAAGGCAAGAAAAGGAGAGTGTGCCTTCAGCCAATGTCAAACAGTGACTGGAGACAATTTCAGATTGTCATTGGGGGAACCAAGGCTTAGTCAAATGCCAGTTTCAGCACTTAGGACAGTTCTGCTGAAAAGGTACAGAAAGAAGGCAGGCAGGCTGGCTAGTTGGGTTGGAACTGGGTGCCTGAGGGCTATATTCCTCCTCCCTCCCTCCCCGCTTCCATACCAACCCTTGAGGCTGCATATTAAACGTGAGTGTCTCTTCTCACTTTGCTTTTCACCTGCAACAGTCTACCTATTGTGGCTGCTCTTGTTTCTACCCTTGCCTTTGTGGTTCAAGGCTACCTTTGATGATTATTTTAAACAAAGCATTTCCTGAATACTAATATTACAGATGGAGATGGGGACACAAGCACACTTTATGGTTTCCCTTGGTTCTTATATCTTCAGGGACGGCTCCCTTTTCATCAAAGTAATTTTAATGTTTTACGTTTTGTAGTCTAAATTTGGACCTTGGAACTATGGGGAAGGTTATTCTTTTTTCTTTTTTTTTTTCCAGTCTATACAAATCCCATTTATGCTGTATTTCTAACCCTACCCATTGTTCAGGGTTCAGCAATCCACCAGTATTCTTCAAACATTTTAAAATCGAACTGTATTCTATCTCCTAGAAGATATATCATGTCACAGCCATTTGGGTTAAACTATGAGATCTTTCATGTGTTTCAGAAACTTAAATCATTTGGTTGGGGGTCCACAATTACCTATTAGATAGTAGTACCATGCAGTGCAAATTTCAGCATGTTTCCTATTTTGTTTCTTTAAACTAGTAATTCAAAACACACCAAAATTTGGCTTTGTGGTCTACTGCTATCTTTATTAACTTAAATAAATTAAATTTGTCCCAAAGAATATTGCCCGCTGCAGATCCTTATTTTAGGATGTCTGCTCAAGTCATCTCTTGTCCCTGAAAATTACACTATGTAGTTTCAGGATCTTTACCCATGTGTAGAAGCAAAATGATGAGACACCGATACCAGATTTGAGGTGGTGTTACCTAGGAAACAAATCAAATTCTCTGACAGTGTTTTCTATAGTCTTCCATGATCGTAGATGAACCTTTGAAATGTAACGTCCCAGGAATACATTTTTTATAAGCATGAAATGCACAGAAATAATGGAAAGGACCAATTTAGTAAATATATTTGATGGAATATTCAGCATTACTCTTTTTTGCCCTTTTAATGAGCTGAGTTCTGTTTGGCTTTTAATAAACATAGCTACTTTATATATTTACTTCATAGGAAAAGAAGAATTTCATTATGGAACATTTAGGTTTTTGAATTTTGAGGATGTACAAAGAGCAATGAAAGGTATAGAATTCATATATTATAGACAATATAAGTTCCTGAAAAAAAGTTTTATTATTGATTCTTTTTAAATTACAGACAATATCAATTTTTTTTTACCAAAACAATATATAGTAAACATTATTTTGGGGAAAATCCTGCTGTACATCTCAAACTCTAGTTCCTATAGTTTACAACTCTAGATACCTTATTATTATTTTTTTTTTAAAAAAAAAGCAAAACAAAACACAAACTTTACAGTTTTTTAAAAGAAGCACTGAACTCTATGACAAGTTTATTGCACAGTGCATCTCTTTCACAGAAGATGAGAAGATGGCCCCATGTCCTCCACCCCCACCCTCACTGATTTGCAGACAATATCTGGGCCAAGGAATGTGGGCAGCATTTGAAACTGCAAGGTGCAAAGAATAGATTCTCTCCTAGAGAGTCTAGAAGTAATGCAGCCCTGTCAACACCTTGATTTTAGCCCAGTGAGACTCATTTCAAATCTGGAACTATAAGATAATCTGTATTGTTTTAGGCCACTAAATTTATGGTGATTTCTTATTTCATTAATAGGAAACTAATATAAGAAAATAACTTTTTTTTCAAAATAGAAACTACTTTTTTTTTATTATAACAGTAAAAAGCTCAGATTTTTTTTTTTTTTAAAGTCACTCTTCAGAAAAATATAAAGGGAGAAAGAAAATCATCATTCAGAGACACAACAGTCCCAGTGGAGACTGATCTGTGTTGGGGCCTTCTGATCATCAAGCCCCTTCCCTCCCTCTGCTTTATTACTGTTAAATTCTAGTGAACACATTATGTCTTGATGTATTTTAATTAAGGCAGAGAACTAGACTGTTTTTTAACTTTCCCCTTAACCTTGAGTTCTTGGATCTTGGTTCCCAAGTAAAGTTCTTAACACACAGTAGGTCCACAATCAATAATTGTGGAACTCATTGACTAGTTGATTGATTGGTGGGATGCTATTAAAACATAGCACTATATAAATATTCACTGAGTAGTAAATGAAATACTTAATGAATATTTGTTGAGTGTCTACTGTATGTCAGACCCAATTCTAGGCACTGGATTAAAAAGAAGATAAAGTCCCTGCCTTGAGGTGGTTACACCCTAGAGGGGCTACATGGACAACAAACAAACAAGAAAAACAGATATACTTCTGCAAGTACATAAATATAAATTAATATTTCAACAGTGATCATGCTTTGAAGAAAACTAAAGAAGGGAATGTTTGGTAGACAGTGTTGGGTTGGTGCCATTTAGGTGGGGAGGCAGGGAAGCCCACTCTGATAAGGTGACATAGGAGTAGAACCTGAAGAACATGAGGAAGTGAGCAAGGCCACTCTCTCAAGTATGAGCAAGTGACCTAAAGCTGGAGGATGCTCAGGATGTTCAGGGAGACACAAAGAGATGGTTGTGTGTGGACCAGCAAATGAGGGAAAGACTGGTGGCAGAAAGATCCAGGAGGGAAGTCTGAACCAGATCAGTAGGGCCAAGGTTAGCACTTGGACTTTCACCTGAGTATGTTAGGAAGCTTGAAGAAGTGATGTGATCTGAGGGTTTAAAAACATCTCCCTGGCTGCTGTATGGAGAGCAGACTACAGGCAGCAAGGGTAGAAGCAGAGAAAATAGTCTTCCAGGCAACAGGTGATGGCGCTTTGATCACAACTGCTATGGCAGAGGTGGTGAGAAGTAGCCATATTGTGAATATATTTCTAAGGATGTGCCAATAGGATTTTTCTTAGGGATTGGATGTGGGATATGAATCTGGAGTTCCAAGAAGAAGTCCAGGCTGGAGACATACATTTTATAAAGTTCAGTGGATAGAAGGTGTTTCAGTCCAGGAGACGGATGTGAGTATGCCTAAGGAGTAAGTATGCCGCGTGAAGATGGCTGAGCCCAGAGCAGCTCCAATGTTTTGAGGTAGAGGAAATGAGGAGACTGAGAGGGATTCACCAGAGAGAGGAGAAAGAACCAGGAGGGGAGTTCCTGAAGTCTGTGAAGGAAGCATTTCGGGGAGCAGGGAGGGATCACCCTTGTCAGATACACACATGAGATGGCTAAGAGGAGGAGTGAGAATTGACATTGGTGTTTGTGGTCATGGAAGTTGCCAGTGACCTTGAATGAGCAGTTCGGGTAAGTTGATGGAAACAAAGACTTGACTTCAGTGTGTTCAAAAGAGAATGGGTAGACAGGAAATGGAGACAGTGAGTGGAAGGAAACCTTCTGAGGAGTAGAGCTGCAAGGGCAAAGAAATTGGACAGGAGCTGGAGAGGGATGTGAGATCAAAGGAAGGCTTTTTAATTTTTTAATATAGGAGTTATTAGGGGAAGTTTGTTTGCATACAGCAATGATCGAGTAGAGAGGGAAAAATTGAAGATGCAGGAGAGATGGGAGACAACTGCTAACGTGATGTGCTTGTGTGGTCCAGAGGAGGGATGGGGTCCAGCGGTCCTGTCAAAAGTTTGGCCTTACAAATGGTGAATAGACAGGCCACGTATTTTCTGAACAGTTGACAGGGACGTGTATTTTAACAAAGGATTTTTATTCCACTTCTTAGTGTGGGAGGCATTTTAAGAAGTATTTTCATTGTAAAAAAAGAAGTCTAGGAGTTTTCATGGTATTGAGGGACAACAGGGCAGAACAGTAAAAATCCAGGCTTTCCCAGGAGCCCCATATATGTAAACAACTGTCTAATTGAGTGGTAGTTGTTAGATCTGCTTTATTTAACTCATTTATTAGAGTTATTATACTGAGGCCGTAGTTGGAGGCTCCAGCCCAATGTAGTTCTGCCAGTTTTAGACAGGTAAAACATTGTTCTGTGCTGTGACCTGCCCCACTGGAGTGAGCCATCTGAATAAAGACCAGGGAAGCTTGTTCATTGTAGGGCTCATCATCACTACTGGAAAATACCAGCTCCAATGACAGTGTGTCGGCATTATTATCTCATATGAAAGATGGCCCTTTGGGATGGAAAAATGTATATATATTGTGGAGCTGATATTTCAGTGTAATGAAACAGCCTTTTCAAAGATGAAATACAGTTGAACTAAACCATTGCAAGTACAAACCTTGGAGCTTCTTGGACATTTGCATTGCAAATCGCTCTGTTTCAGCTTGGGGATTCTGCACTGTACTGGTCTTTAAGATCTTTCGGGGGAATGTGTCCTCTGGACTTATTTTTAAGAATCCAGTTTTTGTCTTAGAAAATTACTTTGTGATGTTGTTGTGAGATTGGTTCAATTATCTATCCACCGTGGGCGACAATAATCAGATGGTTGGGTTACCTTCCCAGAGCCCAGAAATAGTGCTGAACGAATGGGTCAGTGGGTTTGTAACTATTGATTAGACCTGGTCATGATTTTCCTTAGGGGGTGGCCCACAGGCTTCCCTTTTCCTTCCCTGCCCCCTCTCTCCCCTCCTTTATCCTCCCTTCTTTTGCCATCCTTCCTCCTTTCTGTAGCTCACTAACTTACTAATATCTTTGCAGAATTTAGCCCTTTATATAGCATTTTGGTAGACGTTCGACAATCCTGTGAGGTAGAGGTTTACTCTCCTTAGTTTACAATTCCACTCATTTGGCCCTGGAGAGGACAAGGAGCAGAAGCAGGACCACAAGCACAGCAAGTGGCAACGCTGATAACGAAGTCCAAGTCCAAGTCCGAGTCTCATGACTTGGCCTTAATGCTGCATAATCTCCCCAGCTCTTTGCCTCCTCGTCAGTGAAGGCAAACAGGCATGATTGGGACACCACCCCCTCCACCGGCCCCGCTTTCCCCTTCCCATAAACTTTTCCTTACAGGTTGGTGAAAACCTTTCCAGTGCCCCACCTCTACCTCAACCAGCAGAAGGAAGGCCGGCCAGGCAGGCGTTTGCCCCTGCAATGAGTGATTGGGAGAAGCCTCACTGCTCATGCAATAACTTGCTACTGAATTCTTTTCTGTTTGCATCTCAGTTCCAATATTCATAAAGCATTAGTCTGGGGTTACAGAAATTATTTCGTCACCCACACCATATAGTGCTCACTGTAATTAGGTGTACAGTCAAATAGCGCGGCTTTATGGACTATGTAATTAATCATGCCGGGTTGTGTGCACTTCCTAGCATCCAATAATGTGGGGCTGACACTAGCCAAACCTCCTGCCTGATTGCTTTCCCCAAGTGTTATGTAATTCAAAGGGCATTACAGAAAAGGTTGTGGTCGGCTGGAAAGGCGGACAATAGAAATAATAGCTAGTGGAGTGGCTTATAAATTCTGGAATGTTATTTATAATTATGAAATGTACCATACATTCCAAAGGTATGGAGATCATTGCAATAACCACATATATACCCAGATTAAACACATTGCATTTCTTTTATATTTGCTACAGGTATTTCTTAATAAAGAAATGGAACATTATTGATGCAGATGAAGTTCCCTATCCCATTTCTCTCTTCTCCTCCATAGAAATAACCAGTATCCTGAGGGTATATATCTTTCCCATCCATATTTTTATAATTTTATTCTTTCTTTCTTTATCTATTTGCAACATGCTATTATTTTTCATTCAACATTGAGTGTTTGAGGTTTATCCAAGTTGATATACCTAGGTCCAGTTTTCAGTTTCTTTAAACTTTGATAGTTCATTGTATAAATATACCACAGTTCGTTTATAAAGTCACTTAATGGATATTTAATTTGTGTCCAGTTTCTTTCTAATACAAATGGTACTCGAAGGAACACTTGCATATCCTCCTTGCACTCATGTAAGAGAGTTTTCTAGGACCCTAGTCCACAAAGTTTCCCTGCAAATGGGCAGACAGTAAACATTTTCAGCTTTGTACGCCATACACTCTGTCACAACTACTCAGCTCTGCCGTTGTAGTGCAAAACCGGCCATAGACAATAGGGAAATGGGTAAGCATGGCTATGTTACCAAAAAAACTATTTATGGATGCTGAAGTTTGAATTTCAAATCATTTTCATGTGTCATTATTATTCTTTTCTTCCCCCAGCAATTTAATAATGTAAAAGCCATTCGTATCACACGGGCTGTACAAAAGCAGGCAGCAGGCCTGATTTGGTCCATGGGCTGTAGTTTGCTGACCCCTGTTCTAGAGTATATATACCTGGAAGCGGCACCACGGCGCCAGATGGCAAGTGTAACTTCGTCTTTGCTAGATAGTAGTATCAGATTACTCTCCAAAATGGGTATAATAATGGATTTTTCTACTCCTACCCACATTTTCCTATGTCTTTACCTTGGTATTACCAGACTTTTTAGGTGTTGCTGTGTGATGTGTATGAAATGGTATCTCATTTTTGCTTTAAATAGCATTTTCTTCAAATTAGCATTTTCATCTTTTCATTCATTCAGGATTAGTAGAGAATCTTTCATATTTTCATTGGCTGCTGCTTTCCCTCTTTGCTTATCCATTTTCTCCAACTTTTCTATAGTGTTGTTTGCTTTTTAACTTCATGATTTGTAGGAGTCTGTATATATTCTGGATTATAATCCAGAATTGACAGATCTTAGCGGTGGTTCGTGATGTGTCTTTGTTGTACTGAGATAAGTCATGTGAAATTCATTGATGTTTTCTTGATGGAATTTGCTTTTTGTAAAATAAATTTCCAGACTAATTTATTTGCTCTAAAATCATTGACATTTATTTAAAAGGTCAGCACCATTACCCTAGTTCCCACTCCAAAACTGAGGAAGAACTGACACTTGTCTTAGGCGAGCCCATCCTCCTGACTTGTCACTGTCACCTTCCCTCCCGCTCCCATTTTCTCATTTTCCTGTGCACGCGCATGTTCTCTCCCCCCCTCCCCTCATCTGTCTTGCTTACATGCAAATACCTGATACTTGCTTAAAGATTTTTCTAGACAAAGAGATCAATGCCTTAATCTAAATGGATAGTTGACTGATGTAATATTTCAGGCATTCAGTCAGTGGGAAGAGGATTTTCTCGACTCCCTGAAATCAAGTGAGTTAGACTGCAGTAGATCTGACTTACCATTGCAAGATAAATGAGATTGTTCCTTCAACACAGCATATTATTGATTCATCATATGGATTTTATATTCTATTAATGAAATTTGAGAAAATAAGAATGTGTAAGTGTCCCCAAAATGTATTACATGTTTGGATTGCTTTTCTCCAGTGACAAGAGATGGAAACTACATTTGCTCTTTAAGGGTCTTGCCCAATGCTGAGTGACATAATTAAGATAATCTCTTTTATCCTATAATTCTTGTAAAAACATTCAGAGATATTCTCCCCCAAATGATTTAAATTATGGTCTTTTAAAAAAGAAGTGCAGGCTTGGTAAAGGGAAGAAGGATCTTGCGGTCTGTGTGGGAAGAGGGTTGTAACCAGCATTAAAGAGGCCGAAGAGTAATGAGCTCATGGCCAGATCCTATGTCAAAACTTTGGGGTGAGTGGATCTGATGCTCATACAGGCTATAATTTGAATTCATCTTTGAGCCTCGTAACTGAGAACGGTTACAATTCGGAGGCAGTTCATGAACTAGCTAGGCATGGAATGAACTAGCTGATTTCTCCCTTTGCTCTTTCTTTCATCTTTTAGATAAGAAATCACTCTTTTTATATACCTGTGTTCCTTGGGCATGTGTATGAGTGAGAGGTGGCCAAAGATAGAAACCCAGGGAATTCTGGAGAGGCGGAACACTGGGCCAGCTCTGGGGTCAGAGCTACTCAAGTTTGGGAAGCAACTCAGAGGCTGCTATGTAGAGGTTTCTTAAAAGAGAAGAGGAATGATGATGCTTCGAAGAAGCAAGAACTCTTCTTGCTTAATTAAGATAATCTCTTTTATCCTATAATCCTTGTAACAACATTCAGAGATATTCTCCCCAAAGAGAATAAGAAGTCAAGAACTCTTTTAAGAGAACCCAGGAAGGAGTTTTCTTCTTGCCTCTAGGGAAGGAACAGTGATACAACCCAGGATCACAGAGTAGAGAGAAGGAAAAATGGAACTTCAAAAAAGCAGATCTAAACAGATTCTCTCTTTTTCTTGGGTCAAGGATGTTCTGAACACTACCAAGCAACCTCAGGGAATGAGTGGCCCAGGACTCTCTAGCCTAAGTCTTAGAAGGGAGGGAGAATAGCACACAGTCAGCTGAGCAGCTGGAATTGAGGGCATCTGAACAAGATATAAATGTGCATGACAGAAACTCTACATGAGGAACCAGAGAGGAGGGAGACTTCTTGCAGTGGATATTATGTGTTAGCGAGACGGAAATGGAACAACTGAGATCATGTACTGTCTCTAGATTTAATGTATATTTCAGTGCCATAGTGGTGGTGGTGGTCGTAGTGGTCATATGTCTCCCAAGGGAAAATGGGCAAGATATTACCAGCAGTGCTGAGAGTTGAATAAAGAGTGGCTGTGCTTCCAAAGATGTGTCCTAAGTTAATGACGTGAGGATTTTATAAAAGGGATGGTTAACATGAGTTATCATTGGAGGTGATTTCAAAGGGACACTTAGCACACACTTTCACCAAAGTTATGCTTTCCTCCCATTAAGTCCATCTCACAAGCCCCTGCTGAGAAAGCGCTACTTCAGGCAATGTGCAAGGCACTGAGTATATGAAGAGGAAGAAGACAAATACCTCCGTTGATAAGCCCAGAGTCTAGAAGAGAAAATAGATAAAGAACCAGAGAATTACAGTACACTAAGATAAGTGCTGTGCTAGAGGTCTACTCTTGGGCTTTACACCTAAAAATCTCCCTGGCCCTTTGTTCCAAACCACTGCCCACCAACTCCACCATGACACGCATCCAAATATAAAACAGTTCTTTCTTCATAGACCCCATCATTGGCCACATTCGCCAGATTGGGAAGATCCTTTGACAACTCTGTGGTGTCTTTTTTCATTTACAATCTCACAATCAATAGAAGCAGTTAGCGCCATAAGGAAACAACAGTAACAATATTGCCAACATTTATTAGGTATTTATAATCTGTCAAACTCTGTGTTAAGCACTGTACATACAGAATGTCATTTAATCCTTACAACATTTTAAAGGAGCTACTATTATCCTTTTTGTATACAAAAGGCGAGGAAATGAGGGCTTAGTCGGTTTAAGCAACTTGTCTAAGGAAACCAGCTAGTAATCATCACAGCCGTGAATTGACCCAACCCCAAGCTCTTATATATACCTTGTAAATGTGTATGTTTTGGGAGCCTTAGAGATAATTGTGTGCCTACATCCAGGTGTACATCATGGTAGGGGCCTCACAACCTGGTCCTCAGTACGGCACTCAGCATAACAGGGTTCCTACAGCAGGAACCCTGGTCTCGCCACTGCCAGCTGACCCTGCACTGTGGGAAAGTTAGTTTTCTTGGCCAGAACTAAATGATACTTACAAAACAGCAAGTCACTTTCCAGACCTTCTTTATAATAGCAAATTAGCAGCTAAAGAGACAATGACCACAATGGTTGCTGAATTAATTTGCCTGGGCTGGACTGAGCTTCCTTTGGGTCTTGATTGCAAAGCGCTCCAAGAGATTGAAACCGGAATTGCAAAAGAAGACGTTTGTCACCTAGCAGGTCCTCTCCTTTCTCTCTTCTTAGTAGTGTTTTTTTTTTTTTTTCTTTTTTTCTTTTATTTATTTATTTATTTTTTGTTTTTTTCTTAGTAGTGTTTTAACCCAAAACTCTGGCCTTGGCTTGATAATATTTCAGACAGTTATTTATGAGTACTTTCTTTTTTGAAAATCATAGCCATAAAAAAATGTTTTTCATTGCTTCCGTCCCTGATCTCTATTAGGAATAGGCACTTGGGGTAGAGAATTATGAACATTTCTCATTCTATAGGAAGTTGGCTGAAGCATATCAAATGCATGAATCAAGCATCTGGTCCCAAAGAGAGATTGATGGCTTCATCGACTTTTCCCCTCTGCACAGTAGCACCCCCTAGTGTTTTCCATTGGCAGATTAGTAGTCCTTAGATGGAGTAATACTGGGGAAGGTATCAACTGCAGGGGGTGGGGGAGGAGGGGGGAGGGGGGGAGAGAGGGAGGGGGTGCTTCACAAGACAGCCTAATGTCTTGGGACAGAAATCTTATCTAAAAGACTCTAAAAATGAGCTCCAAATCAAATCCGATGGCAGAAGCAAGGGGAAAGGTTGGGAAAGATCTCCCCTCAGCAGCTTGAGAGTCCTAGTTGAAAACCACAGATCATCAAATAGATACCCGCTATTCCCAATTTGATCTGGAAAATTCTGAATTCCCCTTAGCAGCCCATAGAGACCAAGGACCCTCGAGGCACTGCAATAGAAGACACTATGATTTTCCTTCCTCAGCAGAGAGAAGGTTTTCACCCACCCTGTCTATGCAACGATAGCCTTTCCCTAGCACCTGACACTGACTGGCCCTACTTCTAGAAACTCCTAGGAACTCCTTGAATTTCATAAATGACGCTATTTCAATTCTCCCCCTACTTCTCAGAATAGACCTTTTTCTGCATTCTCTTCTCTCTCCCCAATCTCTGCTCATCCTTTTCCATCACTCCTGCCACCAGCCTAGTTAAGTTTGTATCACTTCAAATTTGTTATTTCAATAAACTTTCCAAATGATATCCCTGCCTCCCATTCTCTCCTTTATACAATGGTATCATTTTCCTTCTTATTTCCTCTGCTCTGCCAGCACCCTTTCCCTCTCATTCTGTTATTAATTTAATTTTCTTATGATTTCACACAATATATTTTCTTTCACTTGCATCAGGGTTGGAGTCACTTAAAATGTAATTTTTTACAAATCTTCCTTTAATAAATCTTTCCCTAATTATATACATATTCTACATTCTTCATTCTACATTTTTATTCTTTCTTGTTATAAACATTTCTGTTTAGATGCCACATTTGTTTTTGTTTGTTTTGCGTGTTTTGAATTGGATCAGTTCTGTTTGCACACAACTCGTCCGCTTTTTATTTTTTGAATAAATAACACGCAGTTTCCTTGATATGCCTCTATTTTTACCTGAACTCTATCTGAGTCTTCCTCTGAGAACCTGAGATGGAGGGCTGGGGGTTGCTGGTTTTCAGTCTTTCTTTAGTCCTTTAGTTTCCTAGTAGTATAAGGAGGGGGTGTTTGGCTTTGGAGCTGGAAATGCAGAAATCTATCTTGTTGAATTTTCCTCCACGTCTGGAGAAACTCCTACACCAGGGATTCCTATGTCAAGCCAAGGCACTGTCCTTTCTCATCGAAATGTATCATTCATATTTCCACCCACTTAGGAGGGATCTGGTCCTTTGAACAGAAAATGGGTGAGGGTGAAATCTGGAGGCTTTCCAGGCATTTCTTTGGTGAAATGTGGAATTTTCTCTATGTAATTACCTTTGATCCACAGCTGCGCTGCTAATTAGCCTCTAGATGCTGGTGTATAGTTCCTAACACCAAGCATCACCCCCCACCCCACCTCCCTCAGTTAGGAAGTCAGGTCAATAAAAAGAGTAGCACGTGGTCCACAGTCTTTCTTTAGCTCCATAGCTGTTATTCTTCCATGTTGTGTTCATTCTCCAATGCTGCATAACGAATCCCCACACACTTTGCTGTGAGCTTACAGCAACACGCGCTATTATTTCAGTTTCTGTGGGTCATGTTTGAGCATGTCTTAGCTGGTTCCTCTGCTCAAGGACCTCACAAACCTGCAATTCTGGTGTCAGGCAGGACTGCAGTGTCATCTGAAGCACCACAGGGATAAGATCCTCTTCCAAGTTCCCTCAGGTTGTTGCCAGAATTCATCTCCTTGCAGTCTCAGGCCTGAGGTCCCTGGTTTCTTCCTGGCTGTTGGCTGGGGGCTGCCCTCAAGTCCTCGCGAGGCCCTCAGTTCTCTGCCACGTAGCCCTCTCTATAGGCAGTTCAGGAAATGGCAGCTGACTTCTTCAAGGCCAGTGGGAGAATTTCTCACTCCAATCTGCTAAAACAGTCTTATATAATATAATGTAACTATAGGAATGACATCTCATCACCTTTGCCATATAATGTAGAATGTAGAAGCAAGTCACAGGTTCCCCCACACTCAAGGAAAGGAGTTATACGAGGGGGTGACTCATTGGAGGTCACCTTGGGAGGTAAAGAATGAGAGGCTAGCCATCTTTTCAAGTGTGGGGTTTTAGCACACTCAGATCTTCCTCCTTCACTTCCTGCACCAGAAAGACCTTCCAAAGACCCTCAACCCTTTGAATAGGGAGACTCAAGCTCCAGATATAATACAATCCCACAACCAGGAAACTAATCATAAACTTATCCGATAGTACAGTCCACAAGTATCAACATAAGTTGGGTTAGATTAGCTATCCAATGGTGGATTCCATCCTGAGAAATTGCTTGGAAATACAGTGCTAATGTCTACGAAAGGATTTGTGGACCTTGTTCAATTGGAATTTGGGGAGAGGTAATTCTTTGTTGTGGGGGGCTGTTCTGTGTATTGTAGGAAGTTTAGCAACACCTCTGGGCTCTAACCATGAGATGCCAGTCCCCCTCCCCCAGTCGTAGTAACCAAAAATGTCTCCAGACATTGCCAAACGTCCCCTGGGGCTGTAAAATCACCCCCAGTTAAGAACCACTGAGCTAGGAACTTTCTGTAGGTCTTCATTAAGAAGACAGTAAGCATCTCTTGATTCTAATAAAATCCATGCAGTGTAATTTCATGGAAACATAATTAGGGTGAAATTGGCATGGACACAGCTGTGAGTCTACCCAACTGCGTTAAAACTGATGTTCCAAAGCCATGGGAAATTAAGAGGTGACTTCAAGCAGCCTAGTAGAGAGTCTAAAGGGTTCCAGTCCTGGCTGGGATGGTAACTGCTCTGTGCGCAGGTCACCTCACCTGTAAAACGAAGGTACTGGAATCATGGCAATGGCACTTGGGTTTTGAAAGTGCTGCCGCAGCCATTGAAATTCATTTTTATTATTTCTCCTTATATGCCTGGCAATTGAAATATCCGTATTTGTCATTTTCAGTCTCAGGATACTGCTTTTTAAAAAAGAAAGCATGAAATTTTACAACTTCTATAATTAAACATTAATAAAAACTCTTTTAAAAGGTGCAATTTGCTCAATGATTCTCTACATAATCCATTTTTCAAACATTTGTGTATGTCTCCATTTTAGCACTTTTAGTTGACTCCAATTTTCTAGCCCTTCAAATGATAACACACAACTAGAAATGAAAGTCCTCAGACATGTTTAATACACTAGAAATTGCAATTTGTGTAGCTGACCCCATAAATCTAAATTATTGGCATTCATGAAAGACTATTTCCATTTATTTGGTCTTATTGTGTAATGATATTTGTTTAAGCCATTGGTCATATTACATCCTGCCAGTTCTACAGTCATAACCTTATGATTTCACTTCTTTTGTAAACATCTGCAGTCTTGGACTCACATCGTAAGTCATTCTGCTATTGGCAGCATTAAATGATATATGGTCTGCAACCAAGGTCCTAAAATATGGAAGACTTGTAATCATCTATTACTATATTATAATGGGCTGGAAACATGCATATTTCTTTACACCCAGGGTTTAAATAAAAAGTAAAATCAAAGATATATTATACCTTAGTGTGCATTTTGGTAATTAACACGTTCATGTAGAAATGAAGTTCTTACATTTTGAAAATTGTTGCTGACCAATTACTTTTGCAACACTTGGAGATCAGGCACAATATCCCTTTAATCAGTAGTGTGCTTCTCTGAGTATAGATAGAATGAGGATGTCCTCCCTGGTGAGGGCAGGATGATGATAATATCTGCCAAGCCTGTGGCTTCATACTGTCACCCCCACGAATCAGCAAATTCTGTTTCTTGCTTCTCTTCGGTTCCGTAGGGACAGACTCACACTTTCTAACCTTAGTAACTAGAATGGCCATATAACCCTGTTTGCCTGGGACAGTCCTGGTTTACACCTGATTTTCTGGTGTCATCATTTTCACAACCTCCATTCGCTCTCAAAAACATCCCGACTTGGTTGATAACATATATATATGTGGTCCTTCTAGGACTCAGGAGAAAAATCCATCGGTTTCCCTCTAGGTGGTATCGCCATATATGTCCACCAGGGAGTGCTCTCGTTTCTGGCTTACATTCTTCAGAGAGGTTTTTTTTTCCCTGGCAGGTTTTAAGAAAAAGAGAAGGGGAGAAGCTTATCCATGGCTATCTGTGAGAAGACATTTGTTGGACACAAAGCTCTGGATAGAGCTTCTAAAACTTGGAAGCAAAGAATAAAAGCAGAGTCTACACTAAAGCCATGAGAAAATAGCCTGCAGAAGGAAGAGAAGAGTCATTGCTAAGAAAAAAGAAAATAAATAGAAGCGTCTAGAATTCTAGACATTATTTCTAGTGTGATTATTTGGGAGTTAAAATTCAAAGTGAATTTATAAGCTTGCCCCTTTCAAGTAGTGATCACAGCTGCTTTTTAAGGTAATTGTAGAAGGTCAGACACTGCAATATTGCAATAGATTTCTTGAGTAGCCCAGCTAAACAACGCAAAAGGTGAATTATTTCTTTATAAAGACATCAATATTGCATTTTTTTACTTTCCAAAAATGTGTCAGACTCACCTCCTGTGAATTATTTGCCTATTTGCTTGCCCTTCTTCCTGTTTAAGTGGCCGATTATTTAAAGCCGCCCGCAGGAAATGTCATCATGGCAATCTCTCCTCATTTTCTCACATTTGTTCTTTTCATGAGCTGTTACCTTGTACAGAGCAGACTTGCACATGACCCAAAAAAGTAAGTTGTTCTGGTTTACCATGGCCTGCTGCTCAATAGGAAACCCAGGTCCCCTTACCTGCTAAGACCACAGAGAATGAGAATAACCTTCCCTTTGTTGCGTCTATTTTTATCTTACTTGTCGACACAACCTGTGTGTTGTAACTGGGTTAAGGTTAATGCTGACAACATTTCCTTCACCTCTAGTCTTTCTTATTTCAACTAAGATTTTCCCAGAAGCTACCCGGTAGGAGGACAGCACATCTATTTGCCTTAACAATTTTCAGTATGAGCAGAGCAGTTTTTGTCAGATAATTTTCAGGTCATGGTTTTATGGGTGGTAAACTTGTCACTACTTGATATTTTTCTTTTCCGTGTTTTCTTTCTCAGCCATGACTTTGGCCACTGTCTTATATTCTCTAAGTGCTTAACAGAGAGGAAAGGGGCTTGGAGACCCAGCAACAGACTGAGAAGGAGCAGCAAAGCTCCATGAAGCCTTCCCCACAGCCAGTGACACTTGGATTGCTGCTTTTAGAATTCCACTTTTCTCTATTTAACTCTTTGGGTATAATTTTATATTCTAATGAGGACGGAGAAATACATGACTATATACTCTTATAGGAGCTGTGCTTTTCATTTTTTATGGTATGTGAAATCCCCTTAATGTCACCAGAATTGACAGCTCCTGCCTTAGAAAATTTCATCAGTATTCTCTGCTGTGTATGATAACGAATTTCCTCATTCCTGGGAAATTTATGATGCGAGGAAGGAGCCGCCATAAATATTCTTCCCTCTCACTGTGACATTATTCAGACAGTCTGTTAGTTATACTTTTGAAATTACCTGATGTAGCCCGACTCATGATATTTTTAGTTTTTCCTTCCAGGAATCAAGCTCAGGTTATTCGCTATAGGAGGCCAATTAATTGTGAAAGCAAGATGAAAGTTTAACCAAATGAAACAATAATACGAGAAGCAGTTAATTCTTGTTAGTATTATTGTTTCTTTGAGAACACCTAATCATATTAATATGTGTTTGTGTGTGTGTGTGCATTCTAAAGCGCCCTTCTTTCTGCAAAAGGCTTATATTTCACAGTGAGTAAACAGATGAAATATTCAGATTTCAGTGCTCTAAAGGAGTTATGGGGAATTTCTGTTAACATTAAGAGTCTTTTTAAATGTAGAACAAGAGACTTTATTTGATGCATATTGATCAACTAATTTACTTCTTATCCACCAATGTGAAACTTTTAGGCTTTAAGTCCCCGAGTATTCTATCTCAGTATAAAATTTTTTAAAAGTTTTTTTTAATTAGAGAAGTTTAAGTTTACAGAAAAGGGAAGCGGCTGTGGCTCAATCAGTAGGGCTCCCGTTTACCATATGGGAGGCCCCGGGTTCGGTTCCCGTGGCCTCCTGGTGAAGGCAAGCCCACCCGTGTGGCGTGGTTAGCTGACCCAGCGAGCACAAGCAGCAAGGGGGGGATAAATGAATAAATAAATAAAATCTTTAAAAAAAAAAAAAAAGTTTACAGAAAAGTCACGTAGAAAGTTCATAGTTCCCATATGCACCCCCTCGCTCACACAGTTTTAAGAATCTTATTTCGATCATCAAAAGAGAGCTAAACATTTTGGTGGTTCAATATATAAAATAATGAGCAATTTCCAACATATCAGAAAAACAAATAAGCAATGGATTTTGAAATTTCTTGCATGTCCACTGTGGATAAATGCAGAATGGTATAATAGATACTTTAAAAAATCTTCTCATGACACAGGAAACTGCCAGAAGAGAAGTCACATTGAATGGAGGTTTTGCAAAGACCTATAACTCAAGTGTGAGATCCCCTTATGTGTGGAGGATTTAGTGACACATGACTTTTTGGATAGGACAATATGCCAATTGACAAGTAGAAAGCATTAAGGCAAACTCATACCTGACATTTTAAATTTTGGTAGAGACAGAAAAGTGTTGAGGAAAAGGTAGCTTGTTGGCTATCATTGGGGGATGGCAACAAAGGAAGAATAGAAAATAAAAACACAGCATGGGCCCTGCCCCAGTCAAGGTGGTAGAGTGAGATACTTCAGGGCTCCTTCCCCCCACAGATCTTTGAACAAGTAGCAAGAACTAGCAGAAACATCTTTCTCACAGTTAAAGAACTTTAGGAACAGGGTGAGCACTAAATCAAGAAAAAGTCATCCTAAAAGTGGTAGGATCTGTGATGCCCTGGCTGGGCCCTCCCCCACCTCTCACCAGCTCAGTGTGGAACCGGCCCATGTTCCTAATGTGGGTCACTGGTCCCAGTTCTAGAGGGAACAGAGTGGCCCTTGTGCCAGGAAAAGATAGGTGACCCCAAAGAGAATATCAATAGAATAATGGAAATTAGGAAAAGGAACCAAACAGAGCCGAAGATCACAGTTACAAAAATTAAAGATTCCCTGTGAGGGGTTCAACAGCAGATGGAGCTGGCAGAAGAAAGTCATTGAACTTGAAGATACGACAATTGAAATCACCCAGTATAAGGAACAGAAAGAAGAAAGAAGAAAGGAAAATGAACAGAGCCTGAGGAACCTGTGGGACACCATCAAATGTTCTAATAGATACATTGTGGGAGTCTCAGAAGGAAAATAGAGAGAGAAAGGGGTAGAGAGATATTCAAAGAAATAATGGCTGAAAACTCCCCAAATTTAACAAAAGTCACAAATATACACATCCAAGATGCTCAACAAACTCCTTACAGGATAAACCCAAATAGACCCACACTGGAAAATATAATCAAACTGTTCACTGCCAAAGATAAAGAGAAGATTCTGAAAGCTTTAAGAGAGAAGCAACAGGTCACATACAAGGGAGACTCAGTAAGATTAAGTACCAATTTCTCATCAGTAACCATGGAAGCAAGACAGCAGTGGGAAGACATAAAGTGCTAAAAGCAAAAAACTGTCTACCATGAATTCTCCATCCAGCAAAACTGTCTTTCAAAACTGAAGGAGAGAGTAAGCCATTCCAAGATAAAGAAAAGCTGAGGGAGTTCATCAGCACTAGACTGGCCCTACAAGAGATGCTAAAGAGAATTCTTCAGGGTAAAAGGAAAGGACACTAGACAATAGATCGAAGTCATGTGAAGAAATAAGGATCTCTGGTGAGGGTAACAACATGGATAAATATAAATGCCAGGACTATCGTACTTTTGGTTTGTAACTCGTTTTTACTTCCTACAGGATGTAAAAGGTAAATGTATGAAATCTGATGATAAATCAGTGGTTTTGGACTCATAATGTATAAACATGCAATTTGTGATAAGAACTACATAAAGTTTGGGGGACAGAGGGGTATAGGAACATAGTTTTTGTATACTACTGAATTTAAATAGATATCTAAGCAAACAAGTGTGTTATATATTTAGGATGTTAAGTTTAATTCCCATGGAAACTACAGAGAAAATATCAGAGAATATGCAAGCTCATAGAGACAAAAATTAGAGTACGGTTGCCAGGGGTGGGGGCAGGGGGAATGGGGAGTTCTTGTACAATGGGTGTAGTGATTCTGTTTGGGGAGACTGGAAAGTTTTAGTAATGGAAGGTGGTGAGGGCACCACAAGATTGTGAATGTGATTCATCCCACTGAAAGGTGTGCTTGGGTGTGGTTGAGATAGGAAAGTTTATGTGGTATATATGTTCCCACAATTCCAAAAAAGAATGAGCAACTAAAGGGACAATGCCAATTAAGTTCGATAGATGATCCTGGATGGGATCTATCAAGGGGGAAGAAAAGGCTCAAAGGGACATTATTGGGACATATGAAAGAATTGCAATATAGTCTGTAAGCTTTATAGCAATGTTAAATTTCTTGAACTAGATAACTGCACTTAAGGTGGTTACATAAGTGAATGCCCTTGTTCTTAGGAAATGTACATGGAGGTATGATATATATACAACCAATACTCAAGTGTTCAGAAAATGGACTGATAAATAGATAGACAGATAGATAGATGGATTGATAGAAAAATGAATTGTTAGATTGATGGATAGCTAGCTAGAATGATATGGCAAATGTGACAAAATGTTAAAATTGCTGGATCTGGGTGTTTGGGTGTCTAGGGGATAGGGGTATGTTGGAGTTTTCTGTGTGGGGTTTGTATTTTTTGTAATTGTCCTGTAAGTTTGAAAGTATTTTAAAATAAAAAGTTTAAAATAAAAAAAAAAACAAAACACCACACAGCATGGATGAAAGGCGGAGAGTCTCAACCCAGTATATTTAAAAGTCAGTGCTGAGACACTCATCTCAGTTGAACAATTTGCTGCGATAATGGTATTTACTAATGCCCCCTCACAGCAGATATACCACCAGATGGTAAATTTTATCCACTAAATGTGGTTTTGAAGAGTTCAATTAAACAGTCTTCTTGTGGCTTTACCATACGGCAATTATTGCACTAAATATGTGTATTCAATTTTTAGAAATTGAAATGTAATTTAAATATATGAAGGGAGCTCATACTTCATAGAAACTTGTAGGTTGAATACTGAAAAAAAAAATTGATCAGATTGTATTATGAATCATCACCCCTTAATGAGTGAATTTTATAATTTCTGGATTTGGATGGATACATGATGGCTATTGTTCTTATTTTTTTATCTTTAAAAATATTTTCAAATAATAAAAATTATAGTGGGGAAAACACCCTTACACTCATTAATCTGATATAACTACTGTCATCAATAGATATTTTATTGGAGAAACTTCTACACATTTTCACATATGTGTGTGAATATGTGTGTGAGGGTATGTGTGTACACACACACACTTTGACCTTGTTGCAATCATTTGACTATGTTGAGAACAATACATAGAAAAGGTCTTTTAATTAGTGTGGTAGTTTGTGTCTTTTGTGGACCCCAGAAAATTAAGTTCTTAAATTGGTCTATTACTGCGTGTGGAACCCTTTGATTGGATTGGATTCAGTTGAGGGCCAATTTGATTGAATTGCTTCAGTGGGGAGTAGCCCAGGGTGGGTCTTGCTAGTGTCCTTTATAAACGGAATGAATATACAGAAAAAAGGCCACAGGCACAGAGAAAAACTCTAGAAGCTGAGAGAGAAAGCCACAGATGGAGCGGCCAGAAGCCAACAGCAGTGGAGCCCAGAGGCGAGGGCAGAGACCAGCAGATGCTGCCATTGTGCCCTGCCACGTGCCTGATTGCCCACAGCTGCAGTTCAGGGAGAAAGTATCTCCTGATGAAACCTTGATTTGGACATTTTTCTCAGCCTCGAAACTGTAAGCTTTTAAACTAATAAATCCCCATTGTAAAAACCAGCCCATTTATGGTATATTGCCTTGGCAGCCTTTAGAAAACTAAAACAACTAGCTACCTAGTCTTCTTACTGTTTATAAATTATTGATTGACACAGCATTCCATCTATTGAGCATGATGTTATATATTCACACTGCTTCTGATTTCTTACCATTATGCATATTATTACACTGAATATTTTTATCCATATAGTACTTTCCTTAGATTGAGTAATTTCCTTAGAATATGCTTTTAGTAGAATTGCATGTCAAAGAGTTTACAACATTAGGCATTATCAGAATCCCCCCATTATTTTAATTTGTATTTCTTTTGGTGCTACCAAACTGAACTCTTTCCTATCTGTTTACTAAACACATAATCTCCATTTGAATTAGCTCTCCATGGCTTTTTTTTCCTACTAATAACTTCTTTCTCTGTGACTGTATAGGCTAACACTATATATAAAAGGGAAAATTAAAATCAACCATACTTGCAGTATCCATACTGTTAACATACTGGCCTACTTCCTGCTTTGTGTGCACATGTAAAGGTGTATATATGTACATACAGGTATATTTGGGTCACGGGAGCTCTTTAATTGAGGTATGCTTATGAAGTTCTTATTGAAAACAAGTCCTTTCCTGATTAAAGGGAAGGGAAGCAGTGATATTTTTCCCTAAACTCTCCCCTCTTCTTTACTTCCACAAAATATTTAATGGCCTCCTTTTTCCCACTTACATTCCTTTTGGCAAATGATTGCACCACAGCCCTTTCATGTCTTGATCACACTCTTTTTTTGTCTTTTCCATGCAGCTTTTAGAGCAGTGGTTCCCAAGCTCAATATTTGGACCACTGCAAGTTCATAACAAACTTTTCACCAGTCCATGACAAAATTAGAAAAACAAGGAGAAGTAACCTAAATTAATTTAACTTAAAGAATTGACCCTATTTGCAGCACGAATGTCAAGATTTTAGTAACCCACTATAGAAATAGCCGCTAGAATTTGAGAAAAGTAAAGACAAATAAAATGAAAATTTGGATAAAAAGTATAAATAGGCAGTTCACAGAAGGACATGGATATTGACCCAAACCAAAAAGATTCTCTGGCCTCAATGGTAACCAGGAAAATTTAAATAAAAGCAACAGTTGTGGTGGTGGTGGTGGTAGTGATGGTGATGGTGATGATGATAATTACATAATTACCTTATGTAATTACTGTGAGAACTAAGTGAAAGAAGAAATATAAAGTGTTGTACAATATATCACATAGAATAATCATATAATAAAAGTTACCTAATATTACATAAGTAGTAGTATTGCCATTTTTTCCATCATCAGAGTGACTGCAACTAAAGAGGTAATAATATTGAGTGCTGGAAGCATCCACTGGGGAGAGACGCTCTCATACATTGCTGGAAGGGAGGAGGAAGAGTGTGAAATGTTATAACTTGGTTGGAAAATAAAATGGTAGTCTATTCAAATGCAATAAAAATCCAGCAATCCTTCTTTTTTGGTAGGACCTAGGAAAATGTCTAGACTCTTTCAGTAAGGGTTGGGGGTGGGGAAGGGATGTTGAAAAACCTATATGGATGGTATTATCCTTTTTTTGCCAGACAGTCTTTTTTATTCTTGTTTTTTTTTTTTTTCTTTATTAAAGGAGTTGTGGGTTTATAGAACAATTATGCATAAAATACAGGATTCCCATATATCATCCCACCACAAACAACTTGCACTGGTGTGGAACATTTGTTACAATTGATGATAGCACATTTTTATAATTGTACTGTTAACTATATTCCATTGTTTAACTTGGGGTTCACTGTATAGCATAGTTTTGTGGATTTAAAATTTTTTTATTCTGTACCGTATATACAATCTAACAGTTCTCCTTTTAATCACATTTGCATATATATTTCAGTGCTGTTAATTACGTTCCCAATGCTGAGCTACTATCACCACTATCCATTACCAAAACATTTCCAGCATTCCAAATAGGAACCCTGCAGATTTTGAACCTTAACTTCCCATTCCCTATCCCCATGCCATCCCCTGGCAACCTATATTCTAGCTCCTGACTCTATGAGTTTGCTTATTCTAATTGTTTCTAAAACAGCAAGATCAGATAATATATGTCCTTTTGTGTCTGGCTTGTTTCACTCAACAGGATGTCTTCAAGTTTTATCCATATTGTTGCATATATGAGGACTACATTACTTTTTATGGCTGAATGATATTCCATTGTATGTATATACCACATTTTATTTATCCATTCATTGGTTGATGAACACTTGGGTTGCTTCCATCCTTTGACAATTATGAATAATGCCGCTATAAACATTGGTGTGAAAATATATGTTTGAGTCCCTGTTTTCAGTTATTTTGGGTATATATACCTTGTACTGAGATTACCAGGTCTTGCGGTAGTTCTGTTATGAACCCATTTTGTTGGGAAATAAATGGGCAGATCCTATATATGTGTGGATATGTTTATATATATTTGTGTGCAAATAGACAAAAATATGTAGGAATAGTCATCCCTGTGATATCAATGATTACCTGGTAAAATATAGGGGTTAGAAGGTGGAGGGAGGATTTTGCTATACATGCATCTTCATATCATTTGACTTGTTGTAATAAGCATGTGTTATTTTTATTTTAATACTACATTTTAAAGGTAGAAATAATATTGCATCTTTTATACTTAGAATAGTAAGAAAAATAATCTCAAAAATAACCATCAAGAAATAAGAGGCTTGTCCTTTAGTCTGAGATATATCCTTTCTTCTTTTGGCATGAAAAAGTCTTTTCTTTTATGAAACTGCAGATATAGTAGATGATGGAGTTTTTGTTCGGGATATCCTCACTTGGCTGAATATAAATATTAGCAATCCTATGCCAATTACTCTCCCCCCTCTTTTTTTTTAATATTTACTGATCCATGAAATTCAGAATTCTGAACCATAGTCCTAAAATGCAGGCATCATTCTCAATGCAAGTTTTAGCAATAAGTTAGAGGAATATTTAGCAAAAATGTGATGTTAAGATTACCTACAGGTTATCAATGGGGCATGGTGGTGAGGGGGCAGGTATTATATGTAATATTTTGTATTACTTCCCTAGGGCTGATATAACAAAATACCACAAACTAAGTGGCTCAAAACAATGGAAATTTAGTCTTTCACAGCCTGGAGACTGGAAGTCTAAAATCACGGTGTCGGTAGGGCCATGCTCTCTCTAAAAACTTGTAGGGGAGAATCCTTCCTTGCCTCTTCTAGCTTCTGGTATTTGCTGTCAGTCTTTGGTGCCCCTTGGCTTGTAGTTACATTACTTCAATCTCTATCTCTGTCTTCAAATAGTCTTCTCCCATGTCTGTCTGTCCCCTCTCCCCTTCTTATCAGGACATTTGTCCTATTGACTGAGGGGCCCACCCTGCTCCAGCTTGACCTCATCTCATCTGCAAGGCCCTATTTCTAAATAACGTCATATTCTGAGGTATTGGATGTTTGCCCTTCAACACATCTTTTTTGGAGAACACAATTCAACCCATAACGTGCTTAAAATGTGCTGTGTAACATTCACAAATGTATACTTTCACATATAGCACTGTAACTCTCTTTAAGGCAGAACTCATCTGAGGTAGAATAGAAACTTCTTGGATATGATTTGAGAGAATGCTAAAGGACATGTTTCCCCCAGATACCTGCCCAATTCCCTATCCATTTACCTAAAATTCCTATTTCGTTGGTTATTTGGGTTAAGGCAGCATTTCCCAACATGTGCTCTGTCTCTGTGGGATGGTATCCTAAGAAATTCCACACGCACACACACACACACACATACACACACCCAAGAAAAGAAAAAGGAAAATGGCTCTGCAGTCTAATAAGTTATGGAAATGCTGAGTACTTATCTTCCTCTTGTGGATGAACAAATTTCTTTAGGTTATTAAAGGCTCTAAAAGTCCTGCAGAAAAGGCACTTGCTTAACTTTGGTTCACTCGCCATTTCCCCAATAGATTTGACCACAGAACTCGTTTTTCTTCTATAATAACTAATAACACAGGGAACACATCTTGAAAAATCCTGAGGTTTTCTATTAAAATGCTTATATCCCTGGAATGGATATATGACTGGGTCATTAATTTTTAATTTTACTCTATCAGAATTTACTCTATCAGAAAATAACAACCAGTACTTTGGATATTTGAGGAAGGATGGCGATGTGAGCCCTCCTCTTTCAAAGACTGGGCAAGGTAGGGAGGTCTGGTTGAACTGTGAAGTCAGGCTAATCCCAAGAGCACTGTATTAGTTATCTGTGCTGTATAACAAATGACCACAAACGTAGCTGCTTCAAACAGCACATGCTTCTTGTCTCACAGTTTCTGTGGGTCAGGGGTCCAGGCATGGCTTAGCTAGGTCCTCTGCTCAGGGTCTCCCCAAGGCTACAGCCAAAGTGTTAGCTGGGCTATGTACCTTTCTGGAGTTCAGCATCCTTACCAAGCCCATATGGTTGTTGGCAGAATTCAGGTTCCAGAATTTTTTGCAGGCTGTCACTTCAGTCCACTCTTAGCTCCTAGAGTCCGCCCCCATTCCTTGCCATGTGGCCCCCTCACAGGCCTCTCAGCATGGCACCTTACTTCTTCAAGGCCAGCAAGGGAGAGTCTCTCCATTCTGCTAAGAGGAATTCTTACATAACATCATGCAACCAAGGGCTTGGCATCCCATCACCTTTGCCATCTAACATAACCTAATTAAGGGAGTGGGTGGGAGTTAAGAGGTCTAGGGGAAAGGTAAACAGAGGAGAAGCATTCGGAATATAGAGGTGACAGGCTTTCAAAGCTGACTTCCCTAACTCATGACTGGTCTCAGTGGGGCCCTGCCCTGCAGCCTGTATTTGATTTGCAACTTTCACACACTCAGTGCTCTCTTAGAATTCCTCATTCACCTTCGATATCACTCAGGATCAGCATTGAGATTCAGGAAGCCTCCCAGGTAGACAGGTTTGTTTACCCAGGCTGGGTTATGTAATACTCTGGCCTCTTTTGTAGCTTCACCTCTTTCTGGCATTAGTATGCGCTCAGCAGAGAAGAGATACAAAAGCATTGCTCAAGAAGAAATGAAAAAATACACACATCGTTAATTTAAACATGTTTTCCTTGAATACTATATATATATATATATTTTTTTTTTTCCCCTTCAAAACGACAAGGCAAAGAATCACTCCTTGTACGATTTTTATCTTCCTTTCCTCCCCAAAGCATGTAACAATCCTATAACACAATGTACCATATAATTACTAACCAACTACTAGGTTATGATTCTGCTGTTCAGCTGCAGAAATTAGCACAAACATATATTCTGAAAGAAACAAATTGGTTCCAAGGAAAATTAATAAATGTGTCCTCTCTTACTAGATTCCTGTCAAGTTTTCGTAGAAACATGTGCTTACAGAAAACTCTCAGTGCCTTTGCTGCAGGCAGACATCTTTTTTCTCTGTGCCCGAGGATGGTCAGCTGCTCCGGGAGGGTGTAAGCCTGAGACCTGTCCTGTGGAGCTTTGCTAATTACTTGCAGAGACCAGAGGAATCTAGCTGGAAGTCAGGGGTCCTGGGCTCACATTCCCACCTCAACTGTGAGTGGGCTGTGTGGTTTCAGACCAGTAGATTGAGTTTCACTGCTGTTTTCTTGACTGTAAAAGGAAGCTCTTTGCAATTCTCAAGTGCTCTAAGCTCTGTTTAAAGAACAGCCAGTTCCAGTGTGTTCAGCAGTCCTGGAGGTAGTAAACTGGTGCTGGAGATTGGACTAGTTGAAGGGTTTCTGAATGTAGGACTTTTGCTATCTACATAATATGTACAAGATAGAAAGCACTCCTTGGGGATAAAGAGTATCACTAATTGATTCCTACTTACTCCTATTGAAATCAACCAAAATAATTTTAACTTTATATTGAAGAATAGGATACATATAGAAAAGGGTACATTAATTGCACAGCTCAATGAGTTTTCACAAATTGAACACACCTATATAATCAAAACTCAAAAAAAAAAAAAATAGAGCATTCCCAGAGAAGACCCCTTATTCTCCCCTCCACATGAATAACCACTGTCTTAACTTCCAACACTATCTATCTGCTTCACCTGGATTTGTACTGTGTAAAAATGGGATTGTACACTATGTACCCTTTTCTGCCTGACTTCTTTCACTCAACATTATGTTTGTGAAATTCATCCATATTTATTTGAGTATATAGATCATTCACTTTCATTGCTGTATAGTATTCTACTTTAAGAATATATGTTTCTTTTTTTTTTCCCTTCTACTGTCAGTCAGCATTTAGGTGGTTTCTAGCCTTTGGCTATTATGAATGGTGTTCCATGAATATTCTAGTGCTTGTCTTTTTAATGGATGGATGGATGCGTGTCTGCGGAGAATAAACCAAGGAGTGGAATTGCTGAGTCACAGGCTGTGCTTATATTGAACTTTTGTAGTGTAGCAGTTTGGTATTATTTATGAATCCCAAAAATAGATATTGGATTATGTTTGTAAGTTGATCTGTTCCTCTGGGTACATTAGATTGTATTGGATTCAGAGGTTTCACTTTTTCTTGATTAAATCATGATTAAGTCTTTAATTGGCCATGTCAGTAGGATGTTGAGTCCCTGCTCCCTTGGTGGGTGGAGACTCACAGAGAAAACTACATGGCAGAAGAGAAAGTTGGAGTTTTGAGCTGGAGTCCTGGGAAGTAAACATGCAGGAGAAGAACACAGAGGAATAGAGATGGCTCCATAGACACGGCAGAGGCCCCGGGAAGAGAGATGAGCTATTTGCCTGAGTGTTTACAGCTGGCCTTGTGGAGAGAGCAGAGCAGCTGAGCCCAGAGAGAAACGAGTCCCAGGAGAGAGACAAGACTTATCCCACCCTACAGCTGATACTGGAAGAAGCTGGGACCACAGAGCCTTAAGAGGAAGAGGAAGCCTGAACCCTCACAGACGTCAGCAGCCATCTTGCTCCAACACGTGCCAACAGTGAGGGAAGTAACTTATGCTTTATGGCCTGATAACTGTAAGCTTCTACTCCAAATAAATACCTGTTATAAAAGCCAACAGATTTCTGGTATTTTATATCAGCACCTTTGGCTGACTAATACATGTAGATACTGCCAAAGAGTTTTCTGAAACGGTTATACCAATTTGAGGTCCCATCCCAGTCGTGTGTGACAGTTGCTCTACATCTTTTTCATTTTAGCCATTTTGTGTAATAATATCTGCACAAGGTTTTAATTTGCATTTCCCTGATACTAATGTAGCTGGGTATTTTTTCATATGTTTGAAGGATACACTCTTTTGTGGAGGGTTTGTTCAAATCTTTCACCCATTCATCTATTGGTCTATCAGATTGTTTGCTTTTTCATTGATTTGTGGGACTATTTAGATATATGAAATGTTTTGGATATTATAGAATATATGTCAGCCAACTATCACTTTACTTAGTCACAACTCCTCCACTGAGCATAGTGCAGCAGGAGATACACATAAGAAGCAGTAGTTAAGGTCCTTGCTACAAGCCAGCTAAGATTTGGTTGAGGGATAAGGTAGCCCTATGGGCAGCCAGTGTGTAACAGCTTGAAGCACGCATGCGTGAGATGAAGTGCCTTGTTGAGAGGTGAACTCCTCTGAATACTACTGGAATCAGAAGATGTAGTCTGGAGAGCATGCCAAGGGCCACAGGCAAAAGAAGAAGCCAAGCTGATTCCTGGAAAATAGATGGAAAGTGGCGAAGCAGAGACAGCCTGAGCAAATGCAAGGGGATGGCAAGATTTTCATTTGCTCCTATGCAGTGGGGCTCCCAGTCTAGTCAGGATGGGGAATTTGTGATGCGGATGTATACACATCCAAGCCTACATGAAGGTATGTTCTTACCTGAAACCTCTTCCATTATAGGACTGTAAAACTAAGGCAAGGAAGGAGACAATGAGAAAAGAGAGTCCAGCCTTCCTTAATCTGAAATGGTTGGAGAGTACATAAAGCCCATGTCAGTTTTACTATAAATTTGTATTTCTTCTTGTGAGTTTTCCATCAGATACTTTAAAATCATATTTTTAAAGGCATTTAATTCTCCACACCTTTCTTTGAAATTAGCACATCAAGTATTCGTGAGTAAAGATTACAGGAGAGAGACTAAATGAGTCTATTGGATATGAGAGATCTTATTCTTCTCTGAGTAGGTAGTCCCTAAAAAGCTAAGCTCACCATGTTTTGTTTGCATCCCATTGAAAAGTAGTATGATGTTAAACACTGATGGAGTGAGTTCCACCTGCTAGGGCCTGGTCTGAGCATGTCAAATATCTACATTCGTTTAATCTGCTCAACAACCCTTTGTGTTTAGCACGATTATCATCAGCCTATTGACTGACGGGGAGGCTGAGGTACCACCAAGTTAAAGAACCTTGCCACCAATGGTATCAACGATAAGCAGAAGAACAAGTATTTAGAAATGGGCAGTCTGGCTCCAGATTGTATGCTATAAACCAAGAGTTAACAAACTCTTTCTTTAAAGGGCCAGAAAATAAATATTTTTGGCTTTGCAGACCATATAGTCTCTATTACAAGTACTCAATTTTGCCATTTTAGCATGAAAGCAGCCATAGACAATATGTAAACAAATAAGCATGGCTATGTTTTTGATAAAACTTTATTTATAGAAACAAGTGGTCGGCTGGATTTGGCCCACAGACCATAGTTTTCCCATCCCTGCTCTAAAACGCAATGATATACTTTAAGTGAGATCTTTTCTACTATCTTCTAGCTCCTGTATCCTGGTCACACCTCAGTGGTTCTCAGTTGGGGCAATTTTACCCCCAGGGTTCACCTGGCATTTTTGATTGTCAACCCTGGGGGAGGATTGCGACTAGCATCTTGTGGTTAGAGACCAGGGATGCTCTTAAACATGGTGCAATGCCCAGCATAGCCCACACAACAAAGAATTATTCGACTCCAAATGTCAATCACCATGAGGTTGAGAACCCCTGGACTAGTTTAATCAGATTCACCTTTCAACCTGTCGAATGCCCCCTCTTCTCTGTTTCTTCTCAGCATGACTGTATTCTTCTATCTTTGCTACCTCCTAGATAGATCAGCCCTTCCTAATGATGATGATGGTCGGGGTGGGGAGTGGGGGTGGTGGCTGACATCTTATGAGTACCCATTATGGAGTGGACAATTGAACAAACAATAACATCCCATTCACACAATAGCCCATTTCATTCTAAAGTAAATTCATAAGGTAGGTGTTATGATTTTGCCTCTTTATATGAAGAAATATCAGTGCCTTTATCCAAAGCCTGGATTGTTCCATTCCACCACACTACCTCTTTCTTATTATTGCAAAGAATTGTATCATGTTTTATCAAACTAAAGACTTCAAGGTTTGGATAGCCTCGGTGAACACCAGCTATACCTAGGAAACAGCGCTAGACTTCTGTATTCAAGTTTTATTTGTAAAGTTGTGTCTCTAACCATCATTAGCTCAAAAACTGCTTTTGTAAGAGCCTGGGGTTGAAAATTTGATGATTGCCTCCTTTTTCCACATCAGGAAATAAGGTCAATGGTCAACCCCATGCCTTCACTGTTGATAATAAACCTTCCATTAGTGCATGAAGATATTTCCCCTTTTTTACCACTTTACCTCCTGCTTAATGTGCCTTGGGATGGAGCTCCCACTGTCCTAAAAGGGAGTAACCCATGGACACAGGCTGAAAACAGAAAGAGCACTGGAAGAGCACAAAAAAAAAATATGTGGTCTCTGGAGGAAGCCAGAAATATGGGACTAGAACAACAGCCCAAAGGCCAACCAGGAAAAACAGTGGGACTTGAGGCTTATTGTTGTGTTGCCTTAGTTTTGTTCATTCATCCAACAAACATTCATTGGGCCCCATGCTGCATGCCTGGACACAGCAGGGATCAAAACAGGCAAAAGGCTCAAATGAAAGAACTTATAAAGTAAAAGTAACTTCTATCGTATTTTTGAAATGTAATAAGTGCTATGGAGAGAAATAAACCATCAAAAGAGATGGGGAGTGCCGGAAGGGAGATTGCACTTGTCAGTAAGATAGTTAGAATAGGACTATCCATGAAGGTGACTTTCAGTAGATTTGAAGGAGGCAAGAGAGCAAGCCATGGGGATATCTAGGGGATAAAGTACTAGGAGAAGGGGACCATAAGGGAATAGTTTCCGAGTCTGGAGGTTACATGGTAAATTGGAGCAATGCAAGGAAGCTCATGTGGCTGGCCCAGAGTGAGCATAGCTAGAGGTTGGAGCAATGAGAGGGGAGAAGGTAGGTCATCAGGAGGGTTGTGGCTTTCACTCTGGGGAAGATGGGAAATCATTTAGCATGTTCTGAGAAGGGCAGTGAGAAGAGCTGCCGTACGTTTGAAAAATGGATCTTTCTGGATGCCTAGTTGAAAAGAGAATGCCCTTTCTATGGGAAGAGTAGGATCTAGTCATATCCATTTCTTTCTCCTTTGAGAGTTCTGTCCCCCCCTTTTTTTCTCCAAGCCAGAGAAAAATCACTTGTATGAGAGTCTGCTTAGAAGTTAGAAGAGTTTTCCTTATCCCGATTTCAAGACCAGAAGAGACAATAATGCTCATGCCAGCCAGTTCTTTTGTTTTACCAGTGAACAAATCCATAGCAGTTCATTTAATGTTTATTTGGAACCCATAGTCTGCCCAGCTTTGTAGTAAGTACAGTCAAGATGAAGACAAATAAGCCGTGCTCTCGAGGAACATCCAATCTATCTGATGAGCAAATCAACAATTTCAAGAGAGCATATGTTGTATGACAGAAGCCTGCTTGGTACTCTGGACACATGAAGGAGGAAACCTCATTTGGCCTGGAGGTCAGAGAGAGCTTTCTGGAGGAGGTGACAAAAAAAATCAGTGTCCTGCTTAAATTCTGTGCATGGACTGCAGTCTGACCAGCTCTCCTGCCTCATCTATCCAGATCTCTTCTTTCTACAATATGGTACTTTCTAGGAGGCAGAAGATTACCTTCAGGCAAAAAGAACTCCCAAATACAGGGAGTTTGTGCTTCAATTACTTAGAAAGGCACAAATAGCCTGAAAATTGGTCCTGTCACTCCTGTGACAGAGTTGCAGGTTGGCAGAGATGGGAAAGAGATTTTAGAGGGTACTGTTATCCTTTGATTCTGTGAACCTTCTCAGTCACAGAGGGGCCACCCTTTCCTGGCATTTAGACTTGGTTTTCTCAGGGTGATCGCAATCATTCTGAGAATAATTAATATACTGTTATTTATTCATAAAGCCTCCCAAAGACCAGGAGAGTGCCAATTTAATAAACACAGTAAATTCAAATCAACTGTCCTGTTTTACTTGTTCTTGACTTTTTTGTTCCGTTCTAAAGACCTCAAGCAGTTTGTTGCTGTTAATTAATTTACTCAAATCCCTTGCATGAGACTTGAGGATATTAATATTGTCCTTCATCTTACAGAGGAGAAATTGAAGTGAGGATTTCCCCCAGGCCAGGCTGTGGAACAGGCAGAGTTGATTCCCCTGCCCTCCCCCTTTCGAGATCACTTTTTATACTGTCTTCCTGCCTCTCCACAGTTGCCCAGTGTATTAGTCAGCCACAGAGGTACTGATGCAAAGTACCAGAACTCTGTTGGTTTTTTATAAAGGACATTTATTTGGAGTAAAAATTTACACTTACAAGGCCCTAAAGAGTCCAACTCAAGGTACCATAAGAGGTATTTTCTCACCCAAGTCAGTTGCCACACGTTGAAGCAAGATGGCAAGCAATCTCTGCCTGGTCTCTCCTTCCTTATTCTTAAGGCTCCATGGGCCCAGCTTCTTCCAGTCTCAGCTGTAGGCTGGCATAGGGCTTTTCTCTCTTCCCAGGGCCGCAGGATCAAAGTTCTCTCCTCTTCCGTGTCATGACAAAGTTCTCTCCTCTGGCATCTATGGAGCTCTTTCTCTTTTCTCGCGTATCTTCTGTGTGTCTTCTTGAGTGAGTGTCCGTTTATATAGCCCACCAAGGGGGCAGGGACCTAAATTGAGTTACACCCTACTGACATGGTTGAATCAAAGCTCTAATCTTAACATAATTTAATCAAAGACATCCCAGCTGAATCTAATACAATCAAAGGGTATCACACCCAGAGGAACAGACCTCTCAAATCCAGCTCACCACTTTGTTGCTGTGAAAAATGATTTGTGCTTCAGTGTCAATAAATGGTACCTATAGTTATAATGACTGGCAAAGGGGTAATGAATTTAAAAGGACAAGTCCTGTCTCTCAGGTTTTAGTCAAACTCATTCATGGAGCAAGATGCAAACTCCAACGTCATCTTGCCCAGGGTGGGTAAATTAGGGCCTGTGGGCCAAATCCACCCTACTGCCTATTTTGGTACAGTCTGTGAGCTAAGAGTGGCTAAAAACTATTCAGAAGAAGAAGAAGATTTCACAACATGGAAAAATTATATGAAATTCAAATTTTGGGGTTCATAAATAAAGTTTAGTTGGAAAACAGCCATGCTTACTTATTTTTGTATTTTCTGCGGCTGCTTTCCTGATACAATGGCAATTGAGTAATTGCAACAGAGACTGTCTGGCCTGCAAAGCCTTAAAGGTTTACTATCTCGCATTTTACAGAAAAGTTTGCTGACCCCTGATCTAGTCCCACAAAAGGGTCATCAGCTTGAACACTCTCCATGTTGATTAGTTCATTACCTTATTAAGCCAGCTCCTCCATTGTCACCTGATTATCTTTATTAGAAAGTTCTCCCAAACATCCAAAGAGAAAATCTGCCTCCTTGAAACTTAGCCCCATTGGTCCTAATTTCTTCTGGAACAGCAAATATGAGACTGATCCTTCTTCGATATGACAACACTTTAATCATGCCCATTCGGTTCTCCCTTGTCTAGGTTATCCATCTCCAGATCTCTCAACTGTGCCTTACTGTTTCCAGATCCCTCCCCTTCCAGATCACCTTCCTTTGGAAGGTCATCTAGGCTATATCTACCCTTAGCTGCCCTCATGATCTTAGCTCTTTCTCTCTGTAAGTCTCATCACACTGGTAATTATTGATTCAAGATCTGCCTTCCTTGATAGCTTGTAAGCTTCACAAGGGTAAAGAACTTGTTTCCTTGTATTTTCCTATATCCCCAGTACCCAGCATGCTGCCTGATGCTGATGGCTCAATTATTTGTGGAAGGTTGTTGAATTACAAATTCATCAAAATCCCTCTTAAAATATGGCATTCAAACCTGGGTGCCCTATTCCAAATGCCACCTGAACTTGCAACTTCTGTTACTGCTGCCCATGGCCATACTATTCTTTTTAGAAATTACATCATATGTCCAATTCATCTAGAAATTGTAGACATGTAAAACCCACAGGCTTTTTTAAAAATGAGTGATTGTCAAGCCAGATTTCCTCCATTCTGTTCTTGTGAAATTGATTGATTGAAAATGTATATCTGTTCTTATTTAATTTTCCTTTGCTTGTTTCAGCACTTTGTTCCAGCATATTGAGATATTTTTTAATCTTAACTCTATTATCTAATATATTTGCTGCCCCTCTGATCCTTGAATTCAAATTGAATGGAGAATCCTCAGTGATTTTTGATAGCAAATATAGACTAGTGAATGGTCCTGTGACAAGACATTGTAACCTTCTTCCAATTGATCAAAATTAATGTACTGAAACACTGTGTTTAGTACGTATTTGACAGGAACTATTAGAATCAATACCTGAGGCAAAAGAAGTGAAGGGAAATGAGGACCGAACAAAAAGGGAAACGTTTTGAGGTTTGAGGAATTTAAACACTCCTGAATCCTCTAGAAAGTAGCTACCACATACTCTACTAAAATAAAGAATTGGCTTCTAATTGATGCACCCATATACTAATAAGTAAATTGATTCATGCGTTTATTATATGTAATTAATAGCAGCAATGGAATCAAAACCTGTAAAATGTGATATCTTGTCTCAGTCTCACTAATTTTGAGGATGCAAAGAATGTAAGAACTGGAAGGGAACATAGAGCTATGGGGGTAAATCTCTCACACTTTAGATCTGCATTCAGTCCCGATTAAAGGAAGAATGGTGGATATTTACCGGTTGAGTTTATAGCCTGGTAAGTGAACCTCGGTTTTCATTAAGGAAACCTGGTTGACTTATTGAGATATAATTTATTATCATAAAATTCACCCATTTAAAGTGTACACTTCAACAAAAATAAAAGAGTGTACACTTTAAGAGCTTTTAGCGTATTTACAGAATTGTGTAACTATCACCCTGATGTAAGTTTAGAATGTTTCCTAGATACCTAGGAGTGGAAGTGCTGGGTCATGTGGTAAATTATATTTAATTTTTAAAGAGACCACCAAATTGTTTTCCTAAGTGGAACCATTTTACAATCTCACCAGGAATGTACAAGGATTCCAATTTCTCCACATCCCTGCCAACACTTGTTATTGTCTAAACTTAAGTAGTATTTTTATTGATGCTAAAATGGCATGCACTTAAAAACTGATTGTTTTTTGCTATATATTATGAATTTTGATAGGGAATGTTGGAGATTATATAGGTTTGAAAAATTGCTATGAAAATTCCAGAATCATTTAAAATGTAAAAACCAGAATGAAAAAGAAAAAAAGGGAAAAAACCCACATTGATCCATAGATTACTCATGTGGACATAAAACCTATTATAGTGAATGGCAAATACTTGGGACTGTGAAAAAAACATGTCAAGAAAGCATGTTATTGTGTGCTTCGGATTTACAATGAGTTCATAGCTGCAAAATAATGGCTATACTTTTTAATAATAGCTGCACTGTGAGTGGGCTCATGGTCCTTAAATAAAGCAGTAGAGTGCTCTGACTAGGTCTCATGTGGAGAGATTTTTATCCATTTTTGTTGGATTGACTGTTAGGATAAACTCCTCGCAGGTGGGTTATGTTCTAACCCAGTGGTTATCAACCAAGCAGTTTTGCCCCCCAGAGCAGCAGGCAGTGTCTGAAGACAGTTTTTTATTGTCACAACTGAGAGAAAGATGCATCTGGTGTCTGATGGTAGGGGCCAGCTATGGTGCTAAACCTCCTACAATGCATATATGGTCCCCACAACTAAGAGTTATCCAGCCCAAAGAACAACAGTACCAAGGTTAGGAGATGGTGCAGGTGGGGTGGGGGTGAGAAGGGACAATTAGAATCATTTCAGTCATTTGTTTCCCTTATTTTGCTTCCAAAGAACATCTGCCAAGTCATGCCCTGACCCCACTCAGGGCATCATGAATTTTGAGGTGGTGGTGGTGAAAGCTGGGCTGTTCATTTGGGATAAAGATCTCCAGTTGATTCTGTTTCTCCTCTCTTTCTCCATTCCTTCTCTTTCCCACCAGATTGAAAGCTATTATTCTAAATATTTTGTAATGTCTTTGGTCCATCTTTAAAGGAACTTCATGTTTCCCATAAATAGGTTGGAATAATGGATATTTTCTTATGCCCATATTCTGCAAAGAAGCAGTCATTCACTTCTTTGCATTGGATATTTGGGGCAAGCCTCTGGGATATTGAAGCCCAATCAAAAAAATATCCATGAGTGTTTTCCAGAAAATTCAGGTTAAAATTAAGTTTGCACATTCTTGTAATAATTCTGTACTTGATTTTGGTGAGACTGACTTCACACTGAAATAATACCAGCAAACCCTCTTGAGACTATAAATTTTATGAGCATAGGCCCTGAAATCTTGATATATTCAACTTGAGTTATTTGGGCACCGTTCATTTGATGGAGCACCTGTGTATTTAGCTGAGCAGAACCTCTCCTCTGAACCATAAATCTTGCTTTTAAATGGCTGCAAAGGTATGATGCCAACTGACACAACTCAGTGAGGAGGAAAACTTGAGGTCGGGGACCGATGGTCTTAGGCTCAAACCCCAGGCCTGCCAGTGTGACCCAGGGAAAGTTGCTTAAGCACGCTGAGCAATAGTGTCTTCATCTGCAATGTGGGAATACTATCTATTTCACAGGTCAGCAAACCACTCCCATGAGCCAAAATAGACCTGCTGCCTGTTTTTGTAAAGTTTTATTGGAACACAGCCATGCCCATCCATTTATGGTATTGTCTGACTGCTTCTGTGCTACTGGAGCAGAGTTGAATAGTTGCAACAGAGACTATATGGTCTGCAAAGGCTAAAGTATTTATTCTCTGGCCCCTTACAGAAAAAGTCTGTCAATCCCTACTCTAGTTCAACGATTTGGCTGGACTTAAATAGAGGTAGTATGGTCGATCTTCATTATTTGCAGATTGTGTATATGCAAATTCTCCTACTTGCTAAAGTTTATTTGTAACCCAATATCAATACTTGCAGTGCTGGGAAGCGGCTGTGGCTCAATCAGTGGGGCTCCCGTTTGCCATCTGGGAGGCCCCGGGTTCAGTTCCCGGGGCCTCCTGGTGAGGGCGGGGGCGGGCCCGCCCGCATGGCGTGGTTGGCTGACCCAGCGAGCACGAGCAGCAAGGGGGGGATAAATGAATAAATAAATAAAATCTTAAAAAAAAAAAAAAAAATACTTGCAGTGCTTTCGTGGTCATTTGCAGACACGTACAGAGGGGTGAAAATTTTGAGTTACCTGACACACATGTTCTCAGCTGAGGTCATATGAGGCAACGCTCTGTCTTCTTGTTTCAGCTCTCAGGCTGTAAACAAGTATCCTTTTCACGGTCTATTTAGTGCCACATTTTCACATTTTTGTGCTTTCTATTGGTGATTTTGCTATTTAAAATAACCCCCCAGGCATAGTGCTGAAGTGCTGTCTAGTGTTCCTAAGCTCAAGAAGTCTATGATGTGCCTTACAGAAAAAATGTGTGTATTAGATAAGTTTCATTCAGGCAGAAGGTATAGTGCTGTTGGCCGTGAGTTCAATGTTAATGAATCATCAATATATATTAAGTCAGTTGTCTTTAAACAGATAGCAAACATAAAACAAGTTTATGTATTGATGGGTTGATGAATATGCTGTGACCAGCGGTTTACAGGAACCTATGTGTGAGAAGATATTTAATCCTTACAAGAGCCTAGATTGGTATAATTATCATCTTGTGTTTGAAAAAGAAGTATTCAGAGAGATTAAGCAACTTCCTCACTGCCAAATAGGAGAGCTAGTGATAAAAATATAAATACTGCAACTGTTTTGTTTTTTCTGCCCCTCCTATTTAAACAACACATTTATACCATATATGCCTTCTGTAGGATGGTTTGTGAAGCAGCTAAAAAATTTGCTGAAGGTTTGAGCAGATGTGATAACCTCAAAGGCCAGAGTATAAATTGAAGTTGAATGTTTACTTTTGGCTGTTTTCTAAAAGCTTTTATATTCATATTAATTTGCTGCCACCTTCCTTGTACTTCACACTTTATCATCCCTTGTTTCTCCTCTTTCCTTAACCTTATGTTTCCTTCCTTCCACTTTCAAGTCCTACCTTCTCTTTCCTAATTGAGACTATTTTGTAAGGCAGAGTAACGAGTATCCCTGCATCTGTGAAACCAAAGAGCAGATGGTTGCAAGGAGCAGCTGAATGTTACTATGCAACTCTTCTGAAGCTAATTGTCGCTGGCTCTTGATTCCATGGCACTCTTCATATTCATGAAACACTGTAGTTCCTAAAGACAGGCTACTGCCTTTATGGCATATTATTTTAGGATACATCTCACAGCTCTGAGGAATATCTTTAAGGATAGAAAACCAACTTCACAGTCACTTCTTATGACAGGTTGTGGGCAGGATGGGCATCTAACGTGAGGGGGTGTGTGCCCCTTTAGATGGCCATCTGGCACCCGGGGGTGTACCTCTATAGATGGTCATCTGGCCTGTGGGGGTGTGTTCCCATAGATGGTCGTCCATAGTTGGGGAGTCCTATCTAGCTCTTTAGCACACCTTCATCATGGGAAAGTGTTTTCCCCTCTACTGAGCTTCAGCAAACTCCCTTTGCTTTTCCATCTATTGACCTTTGTTCTACTCTCTGAGCTGCCTGGAATAAAATCTAATCCCTCCTCTTCATGGATGCTCTTCAGAGTGTTTGATGAATCTTATCTCCTCCAAAGCCTTCATTTTCCTATGATAAATACCTCACAGTCCTTCAAGTGTTTCTCATAAGACAAGATTATGGCCCTTTATTATCCTCAGGATACTTATAGTGACCCATTCTAATATATCAATGTCTTTCTTTTCCAGGTAATACTTTTTTCCTGAATTAAAAGAAATGAATGTTCAATACAAAAACTTGGACAATATATAACTCCCTAGGGAAGGAAGGAAGGAATGAACAAACAAAGAGAGGGAGAGAGGGAGGAAGGAAGGAATGAACAAACAAAGAGAGGGAGAGAGGGGGGAAGGAAGGAAAGAAATCATCTCTTATCCCACTATTCAGAGATTAGTCCTTATTTTCCAGGCTTTGTGTGTGTGACTGTATGAACGTGTGTGCACATCTGTTTATCTATGTCTCCATCTGTAGCTGTGTCTTTATATATCGGCATAGTGATCAGACTACATGAAACTTTATATCTTGATTTTGTCCCCCTCACAAGAAATAGTATTCACGAGCATGGTTTTTAAGGACTACAGTTTACTCTAGCATGTGGATACATGAGAAGTGATCAGCGCTCTTCTTAAAGTGTGACTGATAGAGCCCACCATAATGTTCCCATCTGAATGGACCATAGTAGAGTGCAGTGGGGCATGTCCTTGCTTTATCTGGCGTCTTTATTTCTATTGTTATGTGTATAAACGTGGATCTTGAAATGAGCTTACTTCTCTTAGTTCTTGAATCAAGTTTCTCCTCAGCATCTGAGCACCTTTAACCTCTCAATCTGCAGAGGAGCAGTCGTGCAGATGTGATGGCTTAGGTATATAAACTATAAAACATACCAGAGACAGAATAAAGTCGTTCAAAACGAAAGCTGTTGCTGTGTTTGATTCAAGTTGTCTTGCGATATTTGTGTGTGTGTGTGTGTGTGTGTTTTCCAAGCAGTAAGAAGTTTTTCAAGTAGTTCCCACCACCCTATTTTCAATAATTTTGTGTTCTGTTCCTCCTCAGTATCTATTCCTTTCAAGATGATAAAGTATCCATTTAGATGTCGCCTTTTTCTGTTTTGAGCACATAAATGTAAGCCTTTGAAACATTTAATAGCAAGGTTTATCTCCTGTATTGCAACTCGTTTTGGATTCCCAGACATTCTGCGTGCTCAAAGTAAACAGGAAATACAGGTTTTTTTGTGTGTTTTGATACTCTAAAGCAAGAGATCTCAATCTAGGAGTCATAGATGCCTCAAAGTCAATGAGTGTTTTAGAAGGAGATGCTCTATAAACCCCTGGAAAATGGAATGCAAGTTTTTGTTTGAGCATTATTTTTCCTAGAAATAGGATTTATGGTCCTTACTAGATTTTCTCAGGACCTACGATGATTGTTTAAAGAGTAACTTAGTAAGACTGTCCTCAAAAAGCTTGATTTGGGGAGTGGATATAGCTCAAATGGTTGAGCACCTGCTTCCCATGTACAAGGTCCTGGATTCAATCCCCAGTACCTCAAAAAAAAAAAAAAAAAAAAAAAAAAAGCTTGATTTACCCAGTGATGGCATCATCAGGGGGGAAACAATGGCTAATATGGGGAATCATTTGAAAATGCATTAAACTTTAAAGGTTGATGGCTTTTTTGGTAACCTATATTCTAGATTCTGACTATGTGTTTGCTTATTCTAATTATTTCATATCAGTGAGATCATATAATATTTGTCCTTTTGTGTCTGGCTCATTTCACTCAACATGTATACAAGGTTCATTAATGTTGTCACATGTAGCAGAACTTCATCTTTTTAATGGCTGAATAATAGTCCATTGTATGTATATACCACATTTTGTTTATCCATTCTTCCATTTTTGGACACTTGGGTTGTTTCCATCTTTTGGCGATTGTGAATAACGCTACTATGAACATCAGCATGCAAATATCTGTTCGAGTCTCTCAATTCTTTTGGCTCTATACCTAGACATTGGATTGACAGGTCATATGATAATTCTATACTTAACTCTCTGAGGAACTGCCAAATTGTCTTCCACAGCAGCTGTACAATCTTACATACCCACAAGCAATGAATGAGTATTCCTGTTTTTTTCATATCCTCTCCAACACTTGTAATTTTCCATTTTTGGAAGCCGTTTGAGTGGGTGTGAAATGGTATCTCATTGTGGTTTTGATTTGCATTTCCCTCATGGCCTATGATGGTTGAGCATTTTTCTTTGGATGTGCCTTTTGGCCATTCTCTTTGGAGAAATGTCAGTTCAAGTCTTTTGACCATTTTTTATTTGGACGTCTGTCTTTTTGTTGTTAAGATGAAGGATTTCTTTATATATTCTAGATATTAAACCCTTATTGGATATGTGGTTTCTAAATATTTTCTCCCATTGTGTAAGTTGTCATTTTACTTTCATGATAAAGTCCTTTGAGGCACAAAAGTTTTTAATTGTGATGGGGTCCCATTTATTTTTTTCTTTTGTTGCTTATGCTTTGGGTGGAAAATCTAAGAAACCATTACCGAACACAAGGTCCTGAAGATGCTTCCTTTTGATTTCTTCTGGGATTTTTATGGTTCTGACTCTTAAATTTAGGTCACTGATCCATTTTGAGTTGATTTTTGTTTATGGAGTAAGATAGGGGTCTACCTTCATTCTTTTGCAAATGGAGATCCAGTTTTCCCCGCACCATTTGTTCAAGAGACTGTTCTTTCCCAATTGAGTGGCCTTTGTCCTCTTGTCAAAAATCAGTTGGCCGAAGTGCTGGAGAGGATGTGGAGAAATAGGAATACTCATTCACTGTTGGTGGGAATGTAGAATGGTGCAGCCTCTGTGGAAGACAGTTTGGCAGTTCCTCAGGATGCTACATGTAGAACTGCCATATGATCTGGCAATCTCTCTACTAGGAGTATATCCAGAAGAACTGAAAACAGTGACACGAACAGACATTTGCAAACCAATGTTCATAGTGGTGTTTTTCACAATTGCCAAAAAAATGGAAACAACACAAGTGTCCATCAACCAATGAATGGATAAACAAAATTTGGTATATACATACGATGGAATACTATGCTGCTGTAAGAAGAAATGAAATTGGGACACATAATATGGATGAACCTTGAGGACATTATGCTGAGTGAAATACGCCATACACAAAAGGACAAATATTGTATGGTCTCACAAATATAAACTAAATACAAATAATAAATACATAGAGTTAAAATGTAGAGTATAGGTTACTAGGAGATAGGATGAGGGCTGAGAAAGGGTACTAATGCTTAATGTATGTAGAATCTTTAATTAGCTTGATTGTAAGAGTGTGGAAATGGATAGAGTTGATGGTAACACATTATAGTGAGTAGAACTAACAGAGCTGGTTTATAAATGGGATTGTGGCCGAAAGGGGTAGTCTAGGGATGTAAATGTCAATTGAAAGAAAGCTAGACAATACTCTAGGGATAAATACCTAACATAGTGAACCTGGAGGTGGATAAGGATTGTGGTTAATAGGACAAGAATGTTCTTCTATGAATGAGAACAAACGTACACCGTTATTACTAGGTGGTAAGAATATGGTGATGCATGGGGAAAATACAATTAATGTAACTTATGGACTATAGTTAACAGCAATATTGTAATATTTGTGTATCAATGCCAAAGAAGGTACTATATCAACACTGTATTAGCCAGCCAAAGGGGTGCTGATACAAAATACCAGAAATCTGTTGGCTTTTATAAGGGTATTTATTTGGGGTAGAAGCTTACAGTTACCAGGCCATAAAGCATAAGTTTCTTCCCTCACCAGTCTATTGCCACATGTTGGAGCAAGATGGCTACAGATATTCAGCCTTCCTCTTCCTCTTAAGGCTCCATGGTCAGGCTCTTTAGGCTTTATCTCTCTCCCCAGGGATCTATTCTCTCTGTGCTCAGCTGCTTTGTTATTTCCACAAGGCCAACTGTAGACTATCAGGCGAAAGGCTCTTCTCTTTTCCTGGGGCCTTCTCTTCTTCCTCACGACCATGCTCCTCTGTGTGCTTACTTCCTGGGGCTCCAGCTCAAAAACTCCAAACTCCCTGCTCTGCAGTGCGGTTTCTCTGGGAGTCTCCGCCCACCAAGGGGGCAGAGACTCAATGTCCTACTGATGTGGCCCAATCAAAGCCTTAATCATTATTTAATCAAGTAAAAGTAAAACCTCTGAATCCAATACACTCTAATACACCCAGAGGAAAAGACCAGTTTACAAACATAATCCAATATTTCTTTTTGGAATTCATCAATAATATCAAACTGCTACAAATGCTAAGGGTCCATAATAGGCAGGGTATGGGATTTTTTTTCTTTTGGACTAAGGAAAATGTTCAGACATTTCCTGAGGCAATGACTACACAACTCTGTGATGAAATTGAGAGCCACTGACTGTACACTCTGCATATACTGTACATGCAAGGGACTGTATAACACAGTGAACCATGTGGTGGAACATGGACTGTGGTTAGCAGTACAAATATGAGAGTGTTCTCTCATGAACTATAACAAATGCACAATACTAATACATGATGTTAATAATAGGGGGTATATGGGAAAAATGTTCCATATGTATGCCATGCACCATAGTTAGTGGTAATAGTCTGATGATGTTCTTTCATAATCTGTAACAAATATTTGAGAACAATGTAAGGTGTTGGTAGAGGGGTGTTGTGTGGAAAATCTGCACATTATGCATGACTGTTTTGTAAGCTCACAACTTCTCTAATAAAAAAATATGTATTTTAAAAATCAGTTTACTGTAAATATGAGGGTTGATTTCTGAGCTTTCCATTCAATTCCATTGTTCTATATGTCTGTCCTGTGCCAGTACCATGATGTTTTCATTACCATGGCTTTGTAAAAAGTTTTAAGATCAGGAAGTTTAGATCCTCCAAATCTTTTCTTTTTCAAGATGGCTTTGGCTATTTGGGCCCTTTACCCTCCCATATAATTTTTTTTTATTTTTTTTTATCGGGCGGTCCCGGGGATCGAACCCAGGTCCCTCCATATGGGAGACGGATGCCCAACCATTTGAGTCACATCTGTCCCCCACCTCCCATATAAATTTGATGATTGGCTTTTCCATTTATGCAAAGAAGGTTCTTAAAATTTTGATTGGGATTGCATTCAATCTATAAATCTTTTTGGGTAGAATTGACATCTTAACAATATTTGGTCTTCCAATCCATGAATACAGAATGTCCTTCCATTTATTTATGTCTTCTTTGATTTCTTTTTTAAATGTTTTCTGGCTTTCTGTGTTTATACATATTTTACATGCTCGATTAGATTTATTCCTAGATATTTGACTCTTTTAGTTGCTATTATAAATGGAATTTTTTTCTTGATTTCGTCTTCTGATTGTTCATTTCTAGTGTATAGAGACACTATTGATTTTTGGGTGTTGATCTTTTACCCCGCTACCTTGATTAGATCATTTATTAGCTCTAGGAACTTTGTTGTGAATTTTTTCAGGATTTCCAGTATTTAGGATGATGTCATCTGCAAACAAGTAAAGTTTTATTTCTTGCTTTCCAATTTGGATGGAAATAAATTTCCATCCAAATTTATTATAAAAAAATAAATTTCTTATAATAAATAATAAGAAATTTATTTCTTTTACTCACCTAATTGCTCTGGCTGGAACTTGCAGTACAATGTTGAATAACAGTGGTGAAAGTGGGCATCTTTGTCTTGTTCCTGATCTTAGAGGGAAAACTTTCGGTCTTTAACCATTAAGTATGATGTTAGCTGTGGGTTTTTCATATACGCCCTTTATCATGTTGAGGAAATTTCCTTCTGTTCCTAGTTTTGTGTTATCATCAAGAATTTTGTCAAATGCCTTTTATGCATCAATTGAGATGATCATGTGGTTTTTGTTTCCCTCCATTCTGTTATTGTGGTATACTACATTAATTAATCTACTTATATTGAACCAACCTTGCATAGTTGGGATAAATCCCACTCAATCACTGTGTATAAGTCTTTTACTGTAGTGTTGAATTCAGTTTGCTAGTATTTATTTGAGGATTTTTGTATCTATATTCATAAGAGATATTGGTCTGTAATTTTCTTTTCCTGTGATACCTTTATCTGACTTTGGTGTGAGGGTGATGTTGGCCTCCTAGCATAAATTAGGGAGTGTTCTCTTCAATTTTGGGGGGAAGAATTTGAACAGGATTAGTGTTACTTCTTCTTGGAATGTTTGTTAAAATTCCCCTGTGAAGGCATCTGGTCCTGGGCTTTTTCTTTGTTGGGAGGTTTTTGATTACTGATTCAATCTCTTTACTAGCTATTATTATTTTTGAGACCTTTTATTTCTTCTTAAGTCAGTGTGGGTAGTTTGTGTGTTTCTAGGAATGAATTTATCCATTTCATCTAGAGCAGGGCTTCTTAACCATTTTTGTTCCACGGACCCCTTTGCCAGTCAGGTGAAAACCATGTACCCCTTACTGAGTCTACACTCTACTGTGTATTATCTAATAAATATATCACACCTCTCCACAAGAATAATGTTTTTTTGAATTTCAATTAAAACCCATGGACCCCTGGTTAAGAACCCCTGATTCAGGGTATCTAACTGTTGGCAAACAGTTGTTCCTAGTATACCCTTTAGTCCTTTTTATTTTGATGGGATTGGTAGTAATATCCCCTTTTTCATTTCTGATTTTAGTCATTTGTATCCTCTCTCTTTTATTCTTCATCAGTCTAGCTAAAGGTTTGTCAATTTTATTGATCTTTTCAAAAAACTAACATTTGGTTTTGTTGAGTCTCTCTATTGTTTTATTATTCTGTATTTCATTATCTTCACTCTAATCTTTGTTATTTCCTGCCTTCTCGCTTTGGGCTTAGTTTACCCTTCTCATTCTAGTTCTTCCAGTTTTGAGGTTAGATATCTGATTTTAAATCTTTCTTCTTTTTTTAATGTAAGCATTTAGAGCTATAAATTTCCATTTCAGCACCGCCTTTGCTGCATTCTATAAGTTTTGGTATGCTGTATTTTAATTTTAATTTTCCTCAAGGTACTTCCTAATTTCCCTTGTGATTTCCTCTTTAACCCATTGGTTGTTTAAGATTACCTTGTTTAATTTCTACACATTTGTGAATTTTCCATTTTTCCCTCTGTTACTGATTTCTAGCTTCATTCCATTGTATTCAGAAATGATATACTGTATGATTTCAATATTTTTGAATTTTTTGAGACTTGTTTTGTGACTTAATATATGGTCTCTCCTGGAGAATGATCCATGTACACTAAAGAAGAATGTGTATTCTGCTGCTTTTGGGGGAAGTGTTCCATATATGTCTGTTAGGTCCAGTTGGATTAGAGTGTCATTCAAGTCTTCTGTTTCCTTTTTGATCTTTTGTCTAGATATTCTGTCTGTTATTGAAAGTGGTATATTAAAGTCTCCTACTATTAATGTAGAACCATCTATTGCTCCATTTAAATCTGTCAGTATTTGCTTCGTATATTTTGGGGCTCTGCTATTAGATGCATACATATATTTATAATTGTTCTGTCTTCTTGTTGAATTGACCCCTTTATTAGTATATAATGACCATCTTTGTCCCTCATAACAATTTTTTGACCTAAAGTCTATTTTATCTGATATAGAGTAGCTATCCCTGCTTTTTTGTTTGTTTGTTTCTACTTGCATGGAATATCTTTTTTCCATCCTTTCACTTTCAACCTACTTGTATCTTTAAATTTAAGGTGAGTCTCTTGTAGACAGCATATAGTTGGGTCATGCTTTTTTTATCCATTCTGCCACTCTCTGCATTTTGACTAGAGAGCTTAAACCATTTATATTTAAAGTCGCTTTAAATATAGGACTTTCTTCTGCCATTTTGCTATTTAGCCTTTGTAAGTTTTATACCTTTTTTGTCACTCAATTTTTCCAATAATGCTTACTTTCATGTTTATTTGATTTTTTGTATTATACCATATTGAGTCCCTTCTCATTCCAACCTAAATACATTTTTATGTATTTTCATTGTGTGCACCATGGGGTTAAAATTTAACAACCTAGGTATATAACAATCATATTTAATCTGATACCAACTTGACCTCATTAACATATACATTCACGGTTCCTATATTCCTCTATACCCCCACCTTTTTTTGTACTTGCTACAAATTTTATCCTTGCACATTATATGTCCAAAACCATAGATTTATCATTGCTTTTCATGCCTTTGCATTTCAGCACCCATAGGAAGTAAGAAGTGGAGTACATACCAAAAAATACAGTAGTACTAGTATTTATCATTACCTGGATGGTTTTCTTTATCAGAGTTCTTTATTTCCTTATGCAGCTTTGAACCACTGTTTAGTGTCCTTTTCCTTTCAGTCTGAAGAAATCCCTTTTGCCTTGCTTATAGGACAGGTCTAGTGGTGATGAAGTCCCTCAGCTTTTGTTTATCTGGAATTGTCTTAATCTCTCCCTCATTTTCTAAAGGAGGTCTTGTCGGATATAAAGTTCTTGACAATTGTTTTCTTTCAGCACTTTAAGTATTTCAATCCACTTCCTTTTTGCCCCCATTGTTTCTGATAAGAAATTGCCGCTTAATCCAATTTGGACTCCCTTGTACATAACATGTTGCTTTTCTCTTATAGCTTTCAGAACTCTCTCCTTATCATTTTCATTTGGCAGTTTTCTCAGTGTGTGATGAGACATTTTTTTTTTCTTCAAGTTTATCCTGTTTGGGGTTCTCTGGCCTTCTCGGATATGCATATTCACATCTTTTGCTACATTTGGGGAGTTTTCTGTCATTATTTCTTTGAGTATTCCTTCTGCCCCTTTCTTTCTTCTCCGTCTGGGACCCCCACAATGCATATATTGGTATGCTTGATGGTGTCCCAGAGGTTTCTTAGGCTATTTCTGCTTTTAATAATTCTTTTTTCTTTCTTCTCATCAGCCTGACTCATTTCAATTGTCTTGTCTTCAAGTTCACTGATTCTTTCTTCTTTCAGCTCCAATTGGCTGGTGAGACCCTCCTAGGAATTTTTTCATTTCAGTTATTATGGTCTTCAACCCTAGCAGTCCTGTTTGGTTCCTTTTTTAAAATTTCTCTCTCTTTGTTGAGATTCTCATAGTTCATTCATTGTTTTCCTGATATCCTTTAGTTCTTTCTCTGTGTTTTTCTTATCTCCTTGACAATATTGAAGATAAATTTTTAAAAGTCTTTGTCTGGTATGTTCACAGTCTGATCTTCTTCGTGTTATCTGGATTTTTGTCCTCTTCCTTTGGCTACACCATCATTTCTTGTTTTCTTTGTTTGGCTTGTAATCTTTTGTTGTACACTGTACATTTTAATATTTTAAAATGTTAACTCTGGGATTTATTCCCTGCAATGTCTGTTTCTTGAGTTTGTAACCAGTGGGTAATATGACAGAGATTTTCTTGTGTCAGCTCTCCTATCAGGCAGGTCCATTCAGGCAAATGAAAGATTCAGGGTCTTTCCTGTCTTTTCTGGGCCTGTGTCTTGTCATGGGCTTGTGTTTGCTGGTGGCCTCAGGAGTTCTCCCATTTACAAGAGTTTGAATGCCCCATCTACTTCCCAAGAGTCAGACCTCCCTCTCCTGGATGTCCTATTGCCAGACTTAAATCTAGTAAGCTTTTGCCCCAGGATGTCTCCCTCAGTTGTTTCTTACACTGCTTTTGTTTTCTCATGCTGCTTTTGCATGAAGGCAAATCCTCACTTGTGGGCACATCAGAGAGGAGTTTCCCAAGTTAGTCTTTCCCAGTCATAATAAGTCCAGGGATCCACAAAGAGAACACTGGCTGTCTTCAGACTTCCCTGGAGAGGGGATGAGGGAGGGACCAGGAAGGGGACCAGGAGCTTCTTCCATGCTCCCCAAAGCTATGATATCTTGGCCTGTACAGCAGATGTAGCCTTTCAACAGTGCTCCACAGTCCTGAGGAAGTTTACCACCTTTAACTTCCGCCTTTGTCTGTGGCAGGTTGAGACAATGGCTGCCCTCAGAGCCCGGCCCCCAGTGATCCAAAGCATCTAATCAGAAGCTGTGATCAGTGATTGGCCTCTGATGACCTTTTTATTTTACTTGTCTCTTGGTATAGCAGATTGATCTATTGATAATTTGCTCTTAGCATCCAGCAGTCTTCTTCCCCAATTATTTCTGAGATTCCCTGAAAGGTGTTTTGGGAGTGTCAAGAATAGCCCCTGTCCCTAACACATGGCACCCCGACTCCTCACACATGGCACCTACCTTGTTTCCCTCTCCTGGCATTCCTTTCCTGATGCCCATAGCTGAGGTATTGATGACCTAGAATGCTGTGAGGTGGCCCCTCACACATATCTCTGGTGTTCATGGCAAGTGATCCACTGGGCATGGCCCTCACTTCCATGTGCCAATGCCACAGCCCTAAGTCCCAATGTGGAACTTGGACCATCGATGCCACTTTGTGCCCCCTTCAAAAGGGGGACACAAGGCATCCCCCTCATGATTTTCACACCCAAATCTATACCCATCATTTTGACACCAAAGTCTCATTCTTTATGCCCTATTGTCCCACAGAGTTTTCAGTAAATATAGCTACTTGAAATTTGGCCTGTAGGTTCTATTTCTCTCCCCCTTTCTTTTTCTCTCTCTCACCTCTCTTCCCCCCTTCCCTCTCACTACTTCTCCCTGCCTTCCCCTTTCCCCTTCCCTACTCCCCTTCCTCTTTCCCTCTTCTTTCCAACCCCCCTTTCCTCTCCCTCCCTCCCACTTATCCTCTCTCCTACTCCCCTGGGTCCCCTTCCCCTACCTCCTCTACCCTTGCCTCCCTTCCCTCCTGCTTGCCCCTCCCCTTTCTTCCCTTCCCCCTGCATCCCCTCCCCCTGCCTCATCTCTCTGTGCCTCTCCTCTTCCCTGCTTCCCCTTCTCCCAGCTTCCTCCTCTCAAATTTCTTTCCTCCTTTCCCTTCCTCTTCTTCTCTGCCCTCCCTTTAGGTCTTCCCCTTCTTTCCAGCCTGCTCTTCTCCTCCCCTTCTTCTTCCTCCCCATCTCTTCCCTTCTCCCCCTCCCAGAAGTCTCTGAGCTTACCCAGAGGACTAGACTTTTAGACAAACATTTGCTTTTTTCCCACCCATCACCCCCCTCAGGCCCACCCTCTCATGTTCTCTGAGCCCCATTCAGAGTGATTGCCATGTGGCTCAAGCCAGGACCCCTGCCATTATAACAACATACAACACAAGTATTTACCAACCGGCCTTCCCCTACCAAAGTCTTAGCTGGGTCTCAAATACCTTCCCAGGCCAAGAGGGGAGGGAAATGGGAGGGGCAGCTGGACATGATATTGCAGGGAGAGAGGCAAGTGCCAAACTCAGGAGATCATGCCTATTCATAGGAACTTAAAATTCAGTTTTTCTAAAACAGTAAGTAAGCAAAAAAAACACAAAAAAACAAAAACAAAAAAAAACTCGTATCTACATGAAGATACCACAGGTGGACCAGGAGTTGATGACATCTGCCTTAGAGGAAACTGAGGCATGATATGGTTTTCAAGACAAAATGCCATAACATAAATCCATAAATTTCAGAGCACTAAGCTATCCTAGAGTTTGTATGATGGGGGAACTCTGGTTTGACAGTGTAGCCTCACGGGTAGCAGCACAGGTCTGGAGCTCAGATTTCCTGAGTTCTATGCCTGGCTCAAATCCTGCTGTGACATTGGACAAGTCATACTGCTTCCGGTTCCTCATCAATAAAATGGAGATGATCATAGGATCTATGTTTTGGGATGATTGTGGGGACCAAAGTAGTGACTATGGGTAAGGCAGTTAGAACAGTGAGCCAGGGGCCTAGAAAACACTCCATAAAGACTGACTACTCTCTTGACTTTGTTTTTGTTTTTCAAATAAGGCAGTTTAAGGGTTGAATGACTTGTCCAAACCCTTACAGGTAGTGAGTGGCCTATTTCATCATGGGCAGGCCATGATTAAGAATTTTCTTTGGACTGGCTAACTCAGGGGTCGGGCAAACCTTGTGTGTCAGTGGCCAAATGGTAAAATGTTAGGTTTTGTGAGTCATGCGTCTCTGTACTCAACACTGCCACTGTGATATGAAGGCCACCATGGTCAATATCTAAATAAAGGTGTGTGACTGTGCACCAGTAAAGCTTTATTTACAAAAACAGGCAGCAGATTGGCCTGTTTGTCAACCCTTGATTTAACTAACTGCAGAAGATGTCAGGGTAAGTCACACTCCTTAACTTGGAGGGAGAAGCAAAGGTGATCGTTTCTCTCTTTAAATCTTTTCTGTTTCTTAATGCAAAAGTTACAAAAAAGTGTATTATAGAAAAGTTAGAAATTATAGATAAGAAAAAACAATTGTTGAAAAATAAATGCACCTTTATTTCGCCACTTGGAGCTAACTAGGGTCTACATTTTGGTCAATATTCAGTGAACATTTCTCCAGTAGAAAGATGTTGTTCTTTATCTCTTCCCTTTGTAGGCCTCTGGGAGCTTAGTTTGTTTGTAACCTGCCTGGGAACATCAAGGTTTAAATATGATAATTAGCAGGCGAGGCGACTGCCAAGGCCTAATATCTAGGGCACTAACTGTCAGCAGAGACCTGGTGAGATGATGTATTATAGATTTATTATTTTCAGAGTCATCCTCTCTTTGTTAAATAGCAAACTTCCTTATGTTATTATCAGGGTAGTTGCTTTAAAACCATTCAATATCTGTGTGTCCTGGACTTGTGTTATTACCTAATGTATGTGCTAAAACCTTTTTTTTTTTTTTTTTTTTTTTGAGTAACTTTTTATTTTTAAAGAAGCTTTAGATTACATAAATGTTACATCAAAAATATACGAGATTCCCATATACCCTACCCCTCCCCATCCCACACTTTCCCCCATTAACAATATCTTTCATTTGTGTGGTACATTTGTTACAATTGATGAACACATATTGATCCGTTGTTACTAATCATGATCTATAGTTTACATTTATGGTTTACATTTTTTTAAAAAGATGCTTAGATTACCTAAATGTTACACAGAAATTACAGGGATTCCCATGTTCCCCACCTCCCACACCTCCCACAACCTCCCACATAAACATCTTTCATTAGTGTGGCACGTCACCTGCAATGGATATACACATCCTGGGGCTTTGCCACTAAGCATGGACCATAGTTCACATTGTAGACCACACTCTCTCCACACAGTTCTGCATGTTATATGCTGAAGTAAAATGGCCTATATCTGTCATTGTAATGTCACTCAGGATAATTCCCAAGTCCCGAAAAAGCCTCTGTATTACAACTGCTTTTCCCTCTCCCTGCCCCCAAAGCATCCAGTGGCCACTGGCTCCACCTCAGTTTTGCAATTTCTCCCATTGCTTGAATCACAATATGTCTACAACAGAATACTAGTAAGTCCACTCTAGTCCATAGTTCTTCCCCCAATCCTGAGGAGTCTGGGATGGTGATGTCCACTCCACCTCCAAGTAAGAGGGGACTTATATCCCATGGATAAGATGGATGGGATTATCCTGCCTGCAGCTGCAGACTCTCTCCATTCCCTGGGATGGCTGTTGTCCATCATCATCTCCTCGCCAGGTGACTTGGGTGAGTCCATTGAGCTGTAGAGGAGGAGTTGCAGCTCCACCGAGATTCAAGACCCAGCTGGCACATGGGCAGGCCAAAGGCTCCAGTCTCTGGAAGTACACCTACAAACTCCAGCACCACATATAGGTTTGACTTTAAGGGACTGATGGACCATGTGCAGGGAGGACTTATTTGAGTTCAATTCTGTCACTCTCAGGAGCACAGATTCCAAAGTAGAACGCACTGATAAGGCAGCAATCTCTGGAGCTACCCCGCCCCCCTTATATAGGACCTGAGTGTCTTCAGAGCCCTCAGGAGCCCCTCTGTTTGGGGTGATATCCACTTTGGTGTTCTATGAGATCCTACTGAGGTGTGTGTAAGCACTCCACGCCACAGAGGGCAGTGCCCATCCTCCACTGGAGGCACAAGCCGCCTCAGGAGCTGTTCCACGGCTGGAATTGGAAGCTCCACTTCCCAAAAACTGGGGAGTAAGAGACAGTTGGGCACCAATTTCAGCTACTGATTAGTAAATTTGGTGGGTTAAAGTAATCCTAAGAACAGCTAAAGTATGAACCTGTCCAAGTCAGAAAGAGGCCGGTAGCCACCATCTTAACTCTGCGCCTGACACGAGGGGAAGTGGGGCTGACTGAAAATCACAGTGCTGGTAGGGACCAGCTTCTTTCCATCTAGATCAGATTGCCACTCTAACCTTAACCCCAAGCCCACCTCAGACAGGGAGAAAGCTGGCGGGCCCTGCCCCAGCCTATCCAGATAACTGCAGGTACATTTAGCTGGCACAGACTGAATAATTGGAAGTCTACCAGGGCAACTGCAGTCATCTTGGACCTGAAGTGCATAGATTGCTGCCCACACCTGCAGCTCCATCCGTGCCCCAGGCAAGGGAGAAAGGGGCGTGAAGCTTCATCAGTCTCTCTGGGCACCTACAGTCTAGGCCTGCTTGAGTGGGATTATTCTACACAGCTGTGGCTCTGTCCCTACCCCTGGCAAAGGAGAAAGTTGGGAGAAGCTTCATCAGTCCTTGGGGGCAATGAGGGCAGCTTGAGCCTCCACAGCTTATAACACCAACTACATCCTTGGCTCCTACTACACAACCAGCAAGGGAGAAAGGGCAGGAAGCCCTAAACTAAGGAGAAAAACTGTACCCAGAATAAATACTTTAGTCAACCAGATGCCAAGACACCAACAAAAAATTACAATCCACACCAAGAAACAGGAAGATAGGGCCCAGTTAAAGGAACAAGATAAGCCTTCAGGTGACATAAAGGAGTTAAGACAACTAATCATAGATGTTCAAACAAATCTCCTTAATAAATTCAATGAGATGGCTAAAGAAATTAAGGATGTTAAGAAGACATTGGATGAGCACAAAGAAGAATTTGAAAGCATATATAGAAAAATAGCAGCTCTTATCGGAATGAAAGGTGCAATAAATGAAATAAAAAATACACTGGAATCATATAATAGCAGATTTGAGGAGGCAGAAGAAAGGATTGGTGAGCTTGAAGAAATGGCCTCTGAAAGTGAACATACAAAAGAACAGATGAAGAAACGATTGGAAAAACTTGAACAAGGTCTCAGGGAAATAAATGACAGCAAGACACATGCAAACATACGTGCCATGGGTATCCCAGAAGAAGAGAAGGGGAAAGGGGCAGAAGGAATATTTGAATAATGGTAGAAAATTTCCCAACCCTATTCAAGGACATAGATATCCATGTCCAAGAAGCATGACATACTCCCATCCGAAAAAATCCGAATAGACCAACCCCAAGACACATACTAATCAGAATGTCAAATGCCAAAGACAAAGAGAGAATTCTGAGAGCAGCAAGAGAAAAGCAATGCATAACATACAAGAGATACCCAATAAGATTAAATGCTGATTTCTCACCAGAAACCATGGAGGCAAGAAGGCAGTGGTATGATATATTTAAGATACTGCAGGAGAAAAACTTCCAGCCACGAATCTTAATCCAGCAAGATTGTTTTCCAAATATGAGGGCGAGTATAGAATATTCACAGATAAACAGAAACTGAGAGAATTTGTAACCAAGAGACCTGCTTTGCAGGAAACACTAAAGGGTGTGCTACAACCTGAAAAGAAAAGACAGGAGAGAGGGGCCTGGAAGAGAATCTACAAATGAAGATTATATCAATAAAAGCAATTAAAAGTGTCAAAAGAGTGGTGAAAATAAAATATAACAGATAAAAGCTAAATATTCAGGAATAAACGTAGCCAACAATGTAAAGCACTTGTATTCAGAGAACTACAAATCATTGTTAAAAGAAATTTTAAAAAGACCTAAATAATTGGAAGGACATTCCATGCTCACAGATTGGAAGACTAAATATCATTAAGATGTCAGTTCTACTCAAATTGATGTACAGATTCAATGCAATCCCGATAAAAATTCCATGAGCATTTTTCATATAAATGGAAAACATGATTATCAAATTTATTTGGAAGGGTAAGGGGTCCTGAATAGCTAGAAACATCTTAAAAAGGAAAAGCGAAGTTAGGGGCTCTCACTTCCAGATTTTAAGCTGTGTTACTTAGCTACAGTGGTAAAAACAGCATGGTACTGGCATAAAGACAGACACACAAACCAATGGAACCAAACTGATGGTTCAGGAACAGGCCCTTACATCTATGGTCAAGTGATTTTTGACTAGCCTGTCAAACTCACTCAGCTCGGGCAGAACAGTCCATTCAACAAATGGTGCTGAGAAAACTGGATATCCATAGCAAAAGAAGGAAAGAGGACCCCTATCTCACACCTTATACAAAAATTAACTCAAAATGGATCAAACACCTAAATATAAAAGCAAGAACCATAAAGCTTCTAGAAGAAAATGTAGGAAAATATCTTCAAGACCTGGTGGTAGGTGGTGGATTCTTAAAGGAGATAAGAGGAGGGCTGAGATGGACTACTGATATTTAATGTATGTAGAAGTTTTAATTAGCTTTACTGTAAAAGTGTGGAAATGTACAGAGTTGATGGTAACACATTATAGTGAGTAACAGCTGGTTTATAAATGGGGATGTGGCTGGAAGTGGTAGTCTAGGGATGTAAATGCCAATGACAGAAAGCTAGAGAATAATCTAAGGATGAATAGCACAGTAAACCCAGAGGTGGATGAGAATTGCGGTTGATGGTACAGATGCAAGAGTGTCTTTTGTGAGCTAGAGCAGATGTACATCACTATTGCAGGGTGGTGGGAATATGGAGAGGCATGGGAAAAATACAACTGGAGTGACCTATGGACTGTGGTTAACAGTAATAATGTAATATTCTTGCATATATACCAAAGATGTACTGTGTTGATAATGGGGGAGTATGGAAAATGTGTGCAAATGTACACTGTGGACCTGGTAATAATCGGATGATATTATCTCATAATCTATAACAAATATTCCACCATGGTGTGGTGTGTTGGTACAGGGGTGTTGTATGAGAATTCTGCACATGTGCATAACTGTTTTGTAAGTTTACAACTTCTGTCATAAAAATATATTTAAAAAATAACAATAGGGTGGGTTGGAGGAAAAATACACCAAATGTAAGATAAGGACTATAATTACTAGTGAGATTTTCAAGGTATTCTTTCATAATTTGTAACAAATGTCTCACGACAGTGCAAGGTGTTGGTGGAGGGTTGATGTATGGGACCCCTGTATGATGTTATGAATGTTTGCTTTGTAAGTTCACAACTTTTACTATACACTTATTGTTTATGTATGTTCATGTATAAATGATATAAAAAAATAATAAAGTGGATTGGGGGAAAATACTTTGATTAGTAGTAATATTTTGAGGATGCTCTTTAATCATTAGTTAAAAATGTCTAACAGCAATGCAAGGTATTGGCAGTAAGGGGGGGTATGAGAGCCCTGTATGATGTTATGTATATTTATTTTATAAGTTTGCAACTATTGCTATACACTTATTGTTTATGTATGTTCATGTATGAGTGATATACTTCAATAAATTAAAAAAAAAAAAATAGTGCTGCCCATCATGGCAACATTTTCAAATAAGTTCCCCTAGCATCTATATTTTTTTCATGTTCTCCACCTGATTCTTATGTACAACCAAGTTCAACATCAACTGAACTACAGTGCCTATTTTCTATTTAACTCTAATTCTCCCTGATATTTTAGTTCAGAAATGACCCTTAAATTGTTAGAAAACACACTTCTATTCTCAAGTATTTTAATAAGTTACAAAATTTATTTACATTCTCAAAATGTACTCCAATCTTTTCCTACATGTGTGAATCTTTTTATATTTGCAATAATGACATTGAGGATCATCCTATTCTGTACTTGAGCTCTCTGATTTGTAATTTATTTTCTGGTACTTCAATAATTGTGCTTTTATGTTAAACTATACTTTTATAGAAGAAGAAAAACAAAGTTTAGGGTAGCAAAATAAGTGTGTGCATCTGTCCATCATCAGTTATTTGGGGGGTCCAATCAGTGATAAGCCTATCAATTAAATGAAAAAAAAAATGCTTTACAGTAAAGATCAAAAGATATGTTGTAGACTCAAACAATCTTCAGAAAGTTAGGAAAACTGTCAAGCCCTTTGAATTTTGTGCCATGTACATTTGTACCTATTTTAAAATAAAATAAAGGTATCATTGCTTTAAAAAAAAAAAAAAGATATAGACGGACAGAATGGATTAAAAAAACATGAGCCATCCATATGCTAGTTACAAGAGACTCACCTTAGACCCAGGGATACAAATTGGCTGAAAGTGAAACGGTTGGGAAAAGATACTCCATGTAAATAGTAAACAAAAAAGAGCAGGGGTAGCTATATTAATATCAGAAGAAAGCAGACTTTAAATGTAAAAAATTTATAAGTGATACAGAAGGCCATTATATATTAATAAAAGGGACAATCCACCAGGAAGATGTAACAGTCATAAATATATACGCACCTAACCAGGGTGGCCCAAAGCACATGAGACAAACTCTGGCAAAACTGAAGGGAGAAATAGACATCTTTACAATAATCATTGGAGACTTCAACACACCATTCACATCATTAGATAGAACAGACAGAAAATCAACAAGGAAAAAGAGGACTTGAACAATATGATAAACAAGTTAGACCTAACAGACATGTACAGAATGTTGCATCCAAACTCAGCAGGTTATACATTCTTCTCAAGTGCCCATGGATAGACCACGATAGGGCAAAATTCAGCTCTCAATAAATATTAAAAAAAAATTGAAATTATACAAAGCACCTTCTCACATCATAATGGAATGAAATTGGAAATCAATAACCGACAGGCAAGAGGTAAATTTGCAAATGTGTGGAGGCTAAACAACACACTCCTAAATAATCAGTGGGTCAAAGAATAAATTGCAAGTGAAATCAGTAAATATATTGAGAAAAATGAAAATGAGAGTACAACTTATCAAAATTTATGGGATACAGCGAAAGCAGTCTTGAGAGGGAAATTTATAGCTCTTAAATACCTATATTAAAAAGAAGAAAGAGCTAAACTCAAAGATTTAACTGAACAACTAGAGAAACTAGAAAAAGAACAGCAAAACAATCCCAAAACAAGCAGAAGGAAAGAAACAATAAAGATTGGAGCATAAAAAATTAAATTGAGAACAAAAAAAACTATAGAGAAAATCAACAAAACCAAAAGCTGGTTCTTTGAGAAGATCAGTAAAATTGTCAAACCCCTAGCCAGACAAAAAAAGAAAGAAAAGAGAAAAGATGCAAATAAATACAATCAGAAATGAAAGGGGGGAAGTTACAACTGACCCCACAGAAATAAAAAGGATCACAAGAAGATATGATGAGAAACCATATGCCAACAAACTAGACAACTTAGATGAAATGGACAAATTCCTAGAAATGCACAAAGAGCCTGCACTGACACTAAAAGAAATACAAGAACTTAACAGACCAATCACATTTAAAGAGATTGAATCTGTCATCAAAAATCTCCCAAGAAATAAAAGTCTAGGACCAGATGAATTCAGCTTAGGAAATGCTTCTCCTAAGCATTTCAAAAAGAATTAACACCAATCCTGTTTAAACTCTTCCAAAATATTGAAGAAGAGGGAAAATTACCCAACACATTTTATAAAGCCAACATCACCCTAATACCAAAGCCAGATAAAGACACTGCAGGAAAAGAAAATTACAGATCAATCTCTCTATTGAGCATAGATGCAAAAAAATTCTCAACAAAATCTTTGCAATGAGAATCAAACAGCATATCAAAAGACTTATACTTCACAACCGAGCGGTATGCAAGGCTGGTTCAACATAAGAAAATCCATCAACATAATGCACCACATTAACAAATTGAAGGGAAAAAAGGCACATGATCATTTCAATCAATGCAGAAAAGGCATTTGGCAAAATCCAGCATTCTTTCATGATAAAAACACTTCAAAAGTTAGGAATAGAAGGAAAATTCCTCAATGATTAAAAGGTTTATATGAAAAAACCCACAGCCAACATTGTACTCAATGGGGAAAGGTTGAAACCTTTCCCTCTAAGATCAGGAACAAGCAAGGATGCCCACTGTCATAATTGTTATTCAACATTGTGCTAGAAGTTCTAGCTAGGGCAATTAGACAAGAAAAAAAATTAATGTCATCCAAATAGGAAAAGAGGAAGTAAAACTCTCACTATTTGCAGATGACATGATCCTATATTTAGAAAATTCTGAAATGTCTACAACAAAGCTACTTGAGCTAATAAATGAGTTCAGCAAAGTGGCAGGATACAAGATCAACACACAAAAATCAGTAATATTTTTATATACTAGTATTCAACAATCTGAGGAAGAAATAAGGGGAAAAGTCCATTTATAATAACAACAAAAAGACTGAAAAACCTAGGAATCCATTTAACCAAAGAAGTACAGGGCTTTTATGCAGAAAACTATACAACAATGCTAAAAGAAATCAATGAAGACCTAAACAAATGGAAAGACATTCTGTGTTCATGGTTTGGAAGAAGAAATATTGTGAAGATGTCAATCCTACCCAAACTGATATATAGATTCAATGCAATACCAATCAGAATTGCAAGAGCCTACTTTACAGAAATAGAAAAGGCAATTACCAAATTAATTTGGAAGGAAAGTGCACCCGAATAGCCAAAAACATTCTTTAAAAAAGTGGCATGGGAGGAATTTCACTGCCTGACCTTGAAACATATTACAAAGCTACAGTGGTCAAAACAGCATGGTACTGGCATAAAGATAGACATATAGATCAGTGGAATAGAATTGAGAGTCCAGAAATCAACCCTCACTTCTACGGCCAACTGATTTTTGACAAACACCAAGTCCATGTTAATGGGACAAAACAGTCTGTTCAAGAAATGCTGCTGGGAGAACTGGATATCTATAACCAAAAGAATGAAATAGGACCCCTAACTCACTCCTTATACAAAAATCAACTCAAAATAGACCAAAAAACCTAAATATATAAAAGGTTGGATCATAAAACTACTAGAAGGAAATGTAGGGAAACATCTTCAAGACCTTGTAGTAGGTGGTGGTTTCTTGGACCTTACACCCAAAGTGTGTGCAACAAAAGAAAAATTAGATAAATGGGACCTCCTCAAAATTAAACACTTTTGCACCTCACAGGACTTTGTCAGAAGGGTGAAAAGGCAGCCAACTCAATGGGAAAAAATATTTGGAAATCACAGGTTTGATAAGGGTTTAATAGTCCTGATATATAAAGAGATGTTACAACTCAACAATAAAAAGACAAACGACCCGATTAAAAAATGGGCAAAAGACTTGAATAGACATTTGTCCAAAGAAGAAATATAAATGGCAAAAAAACTCACATAAAAATGTTCAACATCACTAATGATTAGGGAAATGCAAATCAAAATTATAATGTAATATCATTTCACACCTATCAGAATGGCCACTATTGAAAATACAGAGAACTACAAGTGTTAGAGAGGATGTGGAAAGATGGGAACACTTATTCATTGTTGTTGGAAATGCAGAATGGTACAGCCACTGTGGAGGACTGTTTGGCAGTTCTAAAGAAGTTGAATATAGACTTTCCACATGACCCTGCAATACCACTATTGGGTATCTATCTAGAAGAACTGAGATCAGTGACACAAATAGACATCTGCACACCGACGTTCATAGCGGCATTATTCATGATTGCCAAAAGCTGGAAACAACCCAGGTGTCCATCAACCTATGAATGGATAAACGAACTGTGTTGTATACACACAATGGAATATTATGCAGCTGTAAGAAGAAATGAAGTCATAAAGCATATGGCAACATGGATGAACCTGGAGGACATTATGTTGAATGAAGCAAGCCAGACACAAAAGGACAAATACTGTATGATTGTATTACTATGAACTAAATTATTGTGTAACATATTGTATTAGTCCAATTATATAAAATTTAAATATAAATCAATTCATAAAGATGAAATTTAATTAGTGGTTATATAGGGCTAGGGAAGGCATGCTAAGGGGTGTGGAGTTTTTCTTTTTGGAGTAATGAAATAATTCAAAAATTTTTTGTGTTGATGAATGCACAACATTGTGATTATATAAATGGCTTATACACTTTAGATAGATTGTATGGTATGTGAATAGATCTCAATAAATAAATAAATAAATAAATAATTGTGCAAGAATAGCCAGAAATAGCAGCTATGCACAGCAGGGAAAACAGAGAGAGATTGAGAGGTGAAGAATTTTCTTGTTTGTCTCATTTTTTGTCTATTATTATTATTGAAATTATGAAAATACTCTAATAATGATTGAAATAATGAATGCACAACTATGTGATTATACCAAATACCATTGATTGTACACTTTGGATGAATTGTATGCTTTATTAATATGTTTCAATAAAATTGATGTGTTAAAAAAAAAAACTAATCTGGAGGCACAGGCATGTTCTTATCTTTGTTTTCATCATCTTATGTCTCTGAGAATCATTAATCACTATGATTGAACAGTTGCTATAGATTAGACACCATACTAAACACTGTGCATGCACCTCATTTCATTGAATCCTTCGAAAAACCTTTATGAAATAGATCTACTGTTCTCATTTTACAGACAAATAAACTAAGGCTTCCCCAGGTTTAATTACTTGTCCAACATGACACAGAGAGTAAGTGGTGGGATTGGCATTTGAGTGTAGCTCTGTGGACCCCACATTAGTCTGTATACTTGATAGAGCTTTATGTAGTGCTAATTATCCCCCTTCGTTTTGGTTTCAGATGGTGGCCTTCGTTGGTGTAGGAGAAGGTAAAATCCCAGCTGCACATTACCTTCTCTTACTTGACGAGCAGAGGCATACTTCAGACAGAGTTCAGTTATTTGCATAGTCATCAGTACACTGGAGAAGTTTCTTCCCCACCCCTGTGCTTCCTTCCATCACATTTGCCATGCAATTTTGCATGTGAGAGAAACTCTCTCTCTTCTGGAGGATGCTGAGTTCTCCTTTCCACCTTTGTTGATTGAGACATCCCAGCCTTGCTCTCCTTGGCACTGGCTCCTCAGGTTATGGTTCTGGAACCAACCGTATCTGCAACATCATGTTACTCTCTGGTGCTAAAAATAACCGTGATCCTGAGTGAGACTTCATATATAATTCATGATTTTGATTTACTAATCTTTCCATTAAGCCAGAGAACGACAGTTTTGTTGGCTGCATTCCAGTCTCCATTATCTTAGACATTTAGAGCTGAGAGTTTACATTAACTAGAATATCCTTCGTGTGTGTGTGTGTACGTGTGAATATATGTGAGTGTGTGCTTATTGAGGGCCTTAGTTATGTCAAAATCATTGCTGCTTATGCCAACTTCCTTCATCTTTCCTCTAACCCCTGACTTCAGACCCATCACACGAATATAATATCTGAAAGAAGCAAACATGAAATGCACATGGATGTTGACAAACATACAGGACCAGAACGCAGAAAGAATAGCTTTGCCTTTTTGTAGAGTCCTTAAATTAAGAACCTATCTTCAATGAATGAGGAAGGGCAATAATTTGAAGGCAGTCCATTCATTCATTTTTTTATTTCTTTATCTCCTCCTATGTGCTAGGACCTGTGGACAGGATGATCAAAATGATGCAGGGACTATAGATCAATCCATTTCCCCTCCAATAGCCCCATCAGTTGGTCAGAGTCACCTGAAATTTGAAAAGACACTTGGAAGAAAATGAAAACATTTTAATTGTTTTACAAGATGGTTCTCTGAGATCTGCAAGACCCCTCATCCTTGGCAGTCATTTTGACTTCTTTGACTCCATCACCTTCCATGAAGACTTCACCATCACCACCATTTTCCTTGGGCTTGACCAGCTCTCCGAAGCAGGAAGGGAGGATGACAATTTGATAACATCAGTAAATGATGGAGGAGGCCCACTCTGTTGACAGAGCCCTGATGCTCTGCCATCAGATTCCACTGTCCATTGACTCCAGAATTCTGACACCCCAGCCCCAGTCCTCCTCAAATAGTGATGATATCCTTTTGGTGGCAACACTAGCTTGAGTTCAAAATATTGCCACTTAGACATTGTGATTTACAGTTGTTTACCTGTCATTCAAGTACTGATCGTCCCACTTACTGCTGAGCTGCCAAATTTCATTTCTCAGTATAAAAGAGGTCGAATTTTTAGGAGTCATATCCATCATTTTGGAGGGACCAAGGGCATTAATAAAACCAGAAGTGTACTCAAAGTCTGGATTATAGCTTCCATTATAATGACGTTTTTAAAATCATATGATCAATATTCAAAGTTACAACATTGATTTCAACTTTTTTTAATCACACATTGAATATGTACTTTTAAAATAGTATGTTATGTTTTGTGCACAATGTTAACTATAATTCTGGTTTACTCAATGTCCTTCCTTTCACCTCTTCTAGTAATAACACCTGTCTCTCTTGTGGGGCCCTAAGTCCATGCGGTTTCCATAGGGCTGACACTCTCCCACTCCACTCCAACCACAAGGTTAGGCAGGACCAAGACCTGGCCAATGAAAATATTGCACACTGCTAGCTAAATGATTGGTTCAAGGAAGGGTGTGGCCTGTGTCAAGCCAAGCAGTTTCCTCTTTAGGCTTTTCTGAAGTTTGGGGTAAAAAGCTCTTTCTTTTTTTCTGAGGATTGCTAGCTTTGAATAGGGCCACCACATGTGCACTCAAGGGGTCCCCATTTATTAAGGACAAGGAAAGTCTTGAGTTACCTGTGGTCATCTTTTCCATGATGTGGGGAGAACCTTCCTGAAGATGAGACCTGCACAGAAGAAAGCATTGCTTAGAGATTAGTGTAACAGACAGGTTCATGACACCATCTGAATCCTTGGATTCAACTGGGTTGCAGTTTAGCTGTACTCCTTGAACTTCTTGATGATATGAGTGTACTAGTTTCATATTGCTGCTATAAGAAATTACCACAAACTTAGTGGCTTAAAACAACACAAATTTATTGTCCTATAGTTCTGAAGGTCAGAAATCCAAAATGGGTTGGCAGGACTGTGTTCTTTCTGAAGGCTCTAGGGAAGAATCCATTTTCTTGCCTTTTCCAGCTGCTAGAGGCTGCCCTTGTTTCATGGCTGATGGCCCCACATCACTCTGCCCTCTGCTGCCATCATCATATCTCTTTCTCTGACCCTGACTCTCCTTCCTGCCTCCCTTTTTCCACATAAGGACTTTTGTGATAACATTGGGCCTGCCTGGATAATCCAAAATAATCTCCCCGTCTCAACATCCTTAGCTTCATCCCGTCAGCAAAAGTCCCTTTGACCATATAAGGTAGCATATTCTCATCTCTTGGGGGAGGACATTATTCTACCTACCACAATGAGCAAATTCATTCCTTTTTGGTTTAGGATAGTCCTGATTTGGATTTCGGTCATTTGCACCAAGAGTCTTGAAAAATGCTATATTAATGACATTTTATGGCAATTTAAGAATTACGATGAATAGAAGACTACTTATATAGATATTTGAAGTTATATAGCATTTTTTCTTTTGGAAAGAAAGGATTGCACACACACACACACACACACAAAACACCACTAAATTATACATGTAACTTTAAAGGCTCCAATATTTCCCTGTCTTTTAATCTCTTTGTATCTGTTTAAAACCTCTTTTTCCAATTCTGGTATGCTATCAACTGGGAATTTTCTTTCTCATACTCTTGTTCTCATTCAAGTTCACCTTTAAAATATCTTGCTCCTCTAGACTATTATATACTACAGAGACTTTCTACAATATTTTCCTTCCTGTTATCCATTTTTCTTCTTTCATCTCAACTATCATTCTTCTGATTTTTCAGAATATTCATCTTTTCCATTCTTAAATTTAAACTGTTCCCCCTTGTTCATTGTGTTTTTGAATAATTTTTTTCTATTTGTCTCTGGAGATTGGAAATAGGCTCAAAGCTTTTTTAAAAAGAATTTTGTGCTTCTGTTTTTCTAGAGAATGTTTTGTGATAATTCTCGTGGCTGGCATCAAATAAACATGAATTCCCATTTTACAATAAGTGAGTAAATAAATATTTCTCTTTCAGAGTTGTTTATAATTTTTTCTGTTTGTATGCAAATAGCATAGCCTTATATTACTTTCTGAAAAGCTTATAAAATCATATTTTTATTCCTTAAATACCCATCCATATTTCAATCTCATCTTTTCTTAATTGAAATATAATTTTACCAGTCTATTTTGACTTTTTGTTCTTAAGAGTACGTTGGGTAAACTCCATATTTATTCAATAGCATTTGCCCATAAAGCTTTTATCTATGGCCATTTAATGAAAAAAAAAAAAAAGTTTTTTCTTATTGTACTAGTATGCCAGAAAGAACTTAGAGTTTTAATTTTTGTTCACTAAAGATCTTTAAAGCAAACATATAAATATGTAACAGCCAACAAAAATACTATCTGTTAAAACATAACGTTATTTATCTATAAGATTCTATGACAGTTCTTCCAGTTCTTGTTCTGGTGCATACAGGGTTCATTTCTCCCCCCTTTCTTCTTAATTCATGTAACTTTTCTCTGTATCTACTTGAATGGCATGCTACAGCATAGTACATGTAACCGTGTCCCAGCTTTGCTTACTTGTGGAGTCTCCTTTTTGGTTTTGTTTTGTTTTGTTTTGTTTTGTTAGTTTATACTGAATAATACAGCTACAACTAGTCTTGAATACATTTTTAAGTAATTCCTTGGGATAGATTTCCAGGAGTGGTAGACCAGGCCAAGCAATATGGTCATAACTAATTATCTCTATTATACTTTTACTGCTGTCAGAATAAATAGCCAAGAGAGTAAATAAGACTTTTTTTTCTTTCTTTTTTTTTTTTTTTTTTTTTTTTTTTTTTTAGTAAATAAGATTTTGATTGAAGGAAGCTACCATGAGGAGGGAAGGAAGGAAATGAGATTATTCTATGTCATATGAACAAAATTAGATGGAGAAGTGTCTATTCTTTTTTGAATTAGACTAGGATGTGAGGGATGCTTGAGAAAAGAAAGGAGGTGTATATATTTGGGATGGATGTTTCTGGTTTTTGTGATTACTTTCTTTTTCTTAATTGTTCCTCCCTTCCAGTGTTGCTTGTCATTCTTCATGGTGTTGTGCCATTGAGGCTCTCTGCCTGCCCCTTGTCCACTCTGCTGCCTCTTTTCTGTGCTTCTTCCCCTATCTGAGCATCCCCAGTGCTGGCCTTTTCAATCTCTTCCTCACTTACTGCAGATTTGGCCTCTATGTTATATATATCTGGAAAATTCTATAGGTGTGTGATAACCTGATTATCATTCCTACAATATCTTCGCCTCCTCCACATCTTTACTGCCACTCCCTTGTTGCACAACCTTATGCTTTCTCCCTTGGATGACGTAAATTCATTCCTGACTGGTTTCCTTGCTTCCCATTGGCTTGGCATAACTGGTGGTTTCAATCCTCACTCATTCCTTGCAAGCTCTGCCTCCCTTTGCTGGTCACTTAAACATTTATAATTCTCATTTTATGTACTTAGGATCATGAAGGAATAGCCCATTTCCCCTGACATAGCATATATGTGACAGTTATTTTACTCTTCTGGTCTTTCTTTAAGTTGCCCCCTGCCGCCCCCGGCATTCCTGCTGTCACAAACAAGTCTAATCATGTCACTCCCAAAGTTTAATAACTTCAGTGACTTTCCAGGACCCAGAGAATAAAGTCTAATCTCTTTAATAGAACATACCAAGCGCTTCATGGGATCACTCCAGTTCACATTTCCTGCCTCATATTCTGCTATCAATCCCAAGTCTCACTATCCCTAGTCCCATCATGCTCCTCACCATTTCCCAAACATGTGAAGCCTTTTCAACCTTTTATATCTACACATCCTGATGTATTTCTTGTTGGACTTGCAAGCCCCCACTGATTTTTTCAAGATCCATTTTAAAACAACTCCTTGTAAAGCCTTCACAGAAACTTGAAGTCTCCCCATCCTCCTGTGATTTTGAATCTTGAGAGTGAAGCAATAATATGAGAACCAAGGCAGTAAGTAGTGTGTGGCCCAGGCCTTCTTGTTGTGGTGCCTTCTGTTCAACCTCCAGATGCCCTTTCTCATTCGGGGTACCACCTTTGAACCACAGAAATGGAAAATGATTTGAGTGACACTTTTTTCAATTCTTCCAGAGATGGTACACACTAGTACCATTTTATACAAAGACGAACTAAGTCATTATATATGATGCATACTGTAGTGTGGTAGGACTTAATTTTCTCATGGAGCTCAGATCAAATGCCTGCTATAGAGCATTTTTGTATCTGTCAACTTTCTAAGCCTGACCTACCTAGCTCTCATTGATGCTGTGAGCACCTAGTATTCTTATGAAAAATTCCATTTGCACCCAAGATGATTAGAGTCAGTTTGGGTTGCTAACAAATAAGACCCTTCTCTGATATACTACTATCAGAGATAATATATTTGTTACTATGTATGTTTGTTGAATGATTAATTGGGTGAATAATCAAATCTTTGAAATTCCTCTATTTTCTTGTAATCCTATACAAAATCAGTCACTGCACCCATTCATTTGTTTTTAAACTGTTGCTCAGAGTCATTGCTTTCTTTTCATTCCCTCGGCCTCCATCCTTGTCTAGGTTTTCCTCATCTCAGCCCAGATTCCTTCAGTCATCTGCTAATGTTGCCATTTGCCTCTTTCAGATTCTCTTCTTCAATGATATTAAACCCAGATAGATTTTTCTCCAAAATAAAAGGCCATATCTTTTTACTTCCAAATATCACACAATTGACTTTCAGATTGAGTTTGAACTCATAAGCCTGGCACTAAGGCCTCCCATGATTTGGCTACATTTTCCTGGTCTAGCCTTATCTCCACCATGCTGCCTGCTTCCATCACTCTACTCAGATAGGACTTGTCACTTTTCTGCCTCCCCTCCCCCAAAACCTATATTACTACTGTCTTCTAAAGTCCTTTAGAACCACACCAAAATCTACCTCCTTCAAAAAGCCTGCTTGACTCTTCTCGACCCAAATACTCATCCTTTCCTAACTTTAACTCTTACCCACCATTACTGCTTTGCCCACATACTAGTAATGTGTGCTTATCAAGTGGAATTATCTACTGGGACTCTCTTCGTTAAGAACCATTGATGATCCTGTTAAGTGTGCACTTAAGTGGATGGCAAAGAAGACAGACTGTTCCAAAATTGTATTATTACCCCACTTTCTTTTCTTTTTTTATACCAAATTGCTAAATACTTCTTAAAAAAACCTAGAAAGACCACAGCAGGTCACTGCTGGCCATTAACCAACCTAGTAATGAGCAAAAGTCTTTCCAAGTCACCGTGGAGGCTTTGGCATTGTCAGTGGAAGCAGAAAGGCCTCCTGTATGTGTCTGGGGAACACGTTGAGATCACCTTCTGCCACTGAAGCGTGGGGGTAGAGGGCAGGGTTGTCTTGATGTCAAAAGCTGTGTCAGACTTGGAGCATCATGCCACCCACACCCACGCCATTAGGTGGTGAAGATGATCTTGAATGGGAATCATTTGGTTGAGAGAGTTCAAAGACTGCTCAAATTAGTTTATCTAAAGAAGGGAGTTGTCTTCCATTTACACTATGCAGTCACTCAGACAAAGGAATCAAAATGTGGTCCAGCTTCATGGCAACAGGAGAAGGAAAGATGCTGGGACTGAAAGCTCTCTCCTTGTTTCTCTTCATCTCTCTTTGTCCCTTAGCAACCACAAGCTCTCTCCCATTTCTACTTCTCTCAGTCTCATTTTTTCAACAATTTTGTCCACTTGCAAAGGGCTCAAAAGGACCTCCAGCACCATAACTATATAGCTCCATCACTCACTGCTGAGTGACTGTATTTTCTGTGACACTGATTTCAAAATTCCAAGTGAAAGGAGTGGCTAATCTTTGGTTTGACAATGGTGGTTGGCCATAGGCCAGGTGTTCATTCTTGGTCCAGAGAAGAACTGTGTCTGGGACTGAGGCCATGTGTTATCAAAAAAACCCAAACACCACTTTGTCTTGTCCCCTTGTCCCTTCAAAGGGGTTTTGAATGTTATCATAAATTGGTCCCAAACCTTCCACCATAAAATTTAAATGTGGGGAATGTGTTCAAGATTCATCATTGAGTAAAATAAAAGGAGAATAACTAAAGTTTAAATCCTAGAGCTGTTTCTTTGCCTTCTTCTAATTTTAGTAGCTAGTTTACTATGAAATAGAGGAGAAACCATCAATTTAATCTTCATGTTAACATGTTTCTAATATGTCATCACTATGAAGTGAGGAAAAAGATGAATTAATTTTTACAATCACACGTACTGTATGCTACGTGGTTAAAAATCAACCATATTAGAGGCTGACTGCAATTTGGATCTGTAACTTCAAGAGACCATATGGAAGAATTGTAGGGGGTCTTTGGAAAGCAAAGCAAATGATGAAAGGGAAAGAAAATTAAATTGTGAGTTTCAATTTAAGGGAGATGATAGGCTTTTTTAACCCGCAGAAGAGAAGACAGAGTAATCATGTGAGGATTTCCTTAAACATATGAAGGTGAAGCAGACATATATTGAATTCATCTCTATTGTCTTGAAAAAATATGCAACAGAATGTAGGTGTTAATGATAGCATAAACTCAAACCTTTCAGGGCTGTAAATGTATCAGCGAGAACAGAATGTGGGATCATAGGCAGAGGAATATAAATTAGAGGACTTCATTGAGGTTGCCTCAAGCTCTGTGAGGCTGAGGTCAGTTCTATGATACTTGGTAGAAATGGGGGAAAGAAGTAAAGGAATCTTAAAATCATGTTTTTCTTAATGAATTATTCCAAGTATGGATGAATGAATTGTGCTCTTCAAGGGGCATTCCAAGGAGCAGCAATAGTCCCCAACCACTGAGTATTCTTTTGCAGTGTGAAACTTACAAACTAAGGGTGAAAGCTAAATTGCTCTCCTCAATAAAGTGGGATTCTGAGCATCTCTGTGAGAGAAGAGAGAAAGGAGAGATGGGGTAGCTGGAAGCGGGAAACTTCAGTTAGAGAAATCAACAGATTTCTAAGTAGTGTGTGGTGTGGGTTCAGGTTCCTCCACCCCTTGCCCCCAAGATTACTCTATTAGATCATTACAAAATATTTGTCTCTGCTGACTGGGTCATAGAGTTGGATCTATTTTAGGATGCATAGAAAATACTAAATATAGCTTCAAGGTGGGATTGGACAAGAGCTGAGGTCACCTGTGAAAGGTGTGCTAATGTGAGATTAGTTGTGCTTATCTACCCAACGTTTAAATAAGTAGACTTTTCAATGGAGTATTAGGAACAAGTAAGAACTTGGGGTCTAAGATAGAGTCCAAGGCTGGGATTCCAGACAGATTTACTGTATGACCATGGGCAGAGCAAATAAACTCTGTGCCTTAATTCTTTGTTCAAATGGGGGTAATGCATATTCCTCCCCTTACCTTAGAATACAGTAATGTATGATCACTTAAAAGAAAACACAGCTGTTTGGTATCACAAGAACAATCCTGCTGTCCAATAGTGAAACCCATTAAGAGCTGAGCAAGCACCAAGCCCTGTGACATAGCCGATCACGTCTAGTGATTCTTGGGGTGTGGTCTGGGACACTCTGGGATCCCCAAGACTCAGTCAGGGTATTTTGACAAGGTCAAAAATACTTTTATGATAATACTAAGAATTTATTTGTTTTTTCCAATCTCATTATTTCATGACTACCTAGGAGGTTTCTGGAGGCTACATGATATGTGATATCTAAATAGATCGAATGCAGAAGCCGATATGAGAATCCAGCCGTCTTCTTTAAGCCGGACATTAAAGAGATTTGCAAAAATGTAAAACAGTGCTACTCTTCTCAACATTTTTTTCATTAAACATGTTATTTCTATTAGCATGCAATGGGTTAATTCTTATTTCTAAATAATTCATAAATATTTAAACATCTTTCAGTATTAATTTCTAACACAGTAAATATCACTAGATATAACCCACATGACAAAAATATCTTTGGGGTCTTAAATTATTTGTTTTAGTTGACTTTATCTTTTAGGGCAGTTTTAGGTGTACAGAAAAATTGCGTAGAAAGTACAGAGCATTCCCATATACCAACTACCCACCCCAACACACACAATTTCTCTTATTATTAACTTCTTACTTTAGAGTGGTACATTTGTTACAATTGATAAATCAGTATTGATGCATTATTCTTAATTAAAGTCCATAGTTTACATTAGGGCTCACCCTTTGTGTTGTACAGTTCGATGGGTTTTGATAAATGCATAATGTCACATATCCACCATTGCAGTATCGTACAGAATAGTTTCACTGCCCTAAAAATGCCCCATGCACCACCTATTTATCCCCTCGTCCCTCCCACTAACCCCCTGGCACCCACTGATCTTTTTACTGTTTCTCTGCATTTGCTTTTTCCAGAATGTTGTACAGTTGGAATCATACATTATGGAGCCTTTTCAGACTGGCTTCTTTCATTTAGCAATATGCATTTAAGGTTCCTCCATGACGTTTTGTAGTTTGATTGCTCGTTTCTTTTTTTTATCACTGAATAATCTTCTGTTGTATGGATGTACCACAGTTTGTTTATCCTATGGAAGGACATCTTGGCTGCTTCCAGGTTTTGGCAATTATGCATAATGCTGCTGTAAACATCTGCATACAGGTTTGTGTGTGTGTGTGAACATAAGTTTTCTCTTCTACTATTTATAAGAGTGTAACAGGGTCCTGAAATGAAAAGTTTCTCTATCACTTCATGCTGGCCAGGTAACTTTTGAGGAGGATATCTGTGCACATTCTAACTTCCCCGCTCCTTCCGTGGTCTCATGGTGGGTGGTGGGACCTTCAGTAGAATATAGAACTTTGGGTTCATTGTCAAACTGCTCTGAGATGAAGTTGCTCTGTGAGCTTGGTTCCTTAGGCAATACTGTCACATCCAATCCTTGCAACATGTCCCATTCCTATGCCTTTGGGATTCTCTAAGGTCACTCATCTCTGGTCATAAGGTTGACAGCCTCTCAGGCTGAAGGAAGGGTCCTGGGGAATAGCTGGACGTGGCAACAAAGCCTGGCCATTCACAGTCTTCTTCTGTAAGTCTCTTGGAACATCCATATTCTGTATGTCCCATGCTAGACCTTAGTCTAGGCAATTTACAGATATTTAATTCCCACCACACCCTTATGAATTAGGTGTACTTATTACTCCGATTTTTATGAGGAAACTGAAGCATATGTTCAAAATAAATGTGCCTAAGTTCTCACAGCTAGAAAGTAGCGAGGGTTGCATTCAAACAGAAGTACTCTGGCTCCAGTGTCCATGGCATTAAACACTATATTGTATTGCCCTCCTGAGAGACTTGAACACTATGATTTTTCCCTTAGCAGTGTATTAGGAAGGGCAAGCTAACTGCCTTAACAACCTCACATTTACGAAATATTAATGCAAAAGTTGTTCTTTCTTGTTCCAATGCAAAGTGGGTCAGTGAGGCTACTTATGGTCACTCAGAGACTCAGGCTATAGGTCCCTGAAGTTCTCTCTCTGTTCAGCCAGGGGATGGGAAGAGAAAGAGTGGGAAACTGCACATAAGAGGCGTTTATGGGCCAAGCCGCACCAACACCCTGTATTCTTTGCCCTCAAGTCATTCACATGTCTAAACCCAACTGTGAGGGACCCTGGGAAATGTAGTCAAGGAAAAGGGGAAGAGTCTGGCACACAATTACACAGTCTCTTTCATGAACACTATAAAGAGCTTTGTAGGTTAACCAGTAATGCAGAGATTCTAGGAATAGTGCAGGGGTCTGAGCTCACAGGTCAATTGATAGCTTAGAGGGTCTACCAGTAAGTCTAAGTCCCTGACATGGAAGCTTCTTAGGGCCCAGGTCCTCAGATACAAATATATATGGGCCTGACATTAACTATCAAACATGTGAATATTATGGTTGTCTTAGTTTTCTATGGTTGCTATAACAAAGTACCACAAACTAGATGGCTTGAAACAACACAAATTTATTGTCTCACAGTCCTGGAGACCAGAAGTCCAAAATCTGTAGGGGACAATCCTTCCTTGCCTCTTCCTAGCTTCTGGTGGTTTGTAGACAACCCTTGGGCTTCAATCTCTGTCTTAGTTGTCACATGGCATTCTCCCTTGTGTCTGTCTACCCATGTCCACTTCTCCCCTTCTTATAAGTACAGCAGTCATATTGAATTAGGGCCCATCCTAATACAGTTTGGTCTCATCTTTACTAATCCCAGTGTCAAAGACCCTATTTCCAAATTGGGTCACATTCACAGGACCAGGATTAGGACTTGAAAATACCTTTTTGGGGGATGCAATTCAACCTATAATGATGGTTAACTCTAAGCAGTCCATATAATAGTGAAAATTAGAAAAAGACCTTATTTTCTCAAAACACCTCCATGCCATGTTCTAGAAAATTATTTTCTGAGCAAATAAACAAATCTATAATTAATATTTTACAAATGCTAAAGCTGCTATAGACATTTGCATGCAATTTTGTGTGTGTGTGGACATAAATTTTCTCTTCCATTATTTTTAATAGTGTAATGGGGATACTGAAATGAAAAGGTAAAAAAAAGTGAAAAAAGCGTACTATAAAAACCTAAAATTAACAAACTTTTGTACAAAAATATTATGCAAATGGAACTCTCTAAAACTGTACAATGCCTCCCCCACCCAGCTGTACATGGTAGTCCTGCCATTATATTGGCTGAGGACCTTACCCTTTAATCCTTAGAATTCAGCCCAGGTTCCTAGTTATCCTGCTAGAATGCCCTCAAAAGCGTGATTGAATCAAAGCTTGATTTTCTTTGTGTGTTTCTTTTCTGTACTCCTTTCATTTGGCCCATTTATTGTAGCATTACTCACAGTATCATTGTATCATTGCCTGACCTTATAGCAACTGACAAACAATGGATTTTTCCTGGAAAGCGGACCACCTAGTCCTAGAATCCCAGCTTCTGGTTTTAACAGGATTTCTTGTTTTATTTATTTATTTATTTTTAAACAGGATTTCTTAACCTCAGCACTATTGACTTTTGGGGCCAGATAATTCATTGTTGTGGGTGCTGTCCCACGTATTATAGGATGTTGAGTAGTATCTCTGGCTTCTACCAATTAGAGGCCAGTAGCACCCCTCTAACCTCCGGTGGCAACAACAAGCATGTCTCCTGACATGGCTAGATGTCCCTGGGGGTAAAATTATAGTTGAGAACAACTGGAGGCAGGTAGCAGCCTGGAGCTTAGCTCTTGTCTCCTGAAATCCGGTTAAATCGAGCATCTGATCGGGCTGTGGTGCCTGTTCCACTTCAGTTAAAGCAATGGAATCAAACCTTGGCTTCTGCTTTTCTTCATTCTCTAACCCACCCATCCCTGGGAATTTCAGGAGTAGACATGTCACTGCTCTTCTTAAAACACACTCTAGTGGCTTCCTTTTGCTCTTAGGATAGGGGCTGGTATCCCTCCAGTGGCCTGCAGACCCTCCCCCACCTCTCTGACCTCACCTGCTACTTCTCTTCCCCATTCCTTTTATAATCCAGTCCCTGGTACCTGCCCTGCTCCTTCCCTCCCTTGGAACTTTACATATGCAGATTCCCCTTTCTGGAATGTTCTTTCCAACTCCATTCTTCTTTCCCTAATTAATTTCCACCTATCCTTCAATATTCAGAGCTCATCACTTACTTCAGGAAAACTTCCTCTAACATCACTCCCCCTCCTCAAAGCAAGGTAAAAAAAGTCTTCAGTTTTAAAAGCTAACAGAATATTCTCCTAGTTTCTCTAGGAGAAACTAATTCTTATCTTTCTCTTGCTAGTTCTTATCATAATGAAAAATATAGACTAATGGCCAAGGAAGTAGTAACTTTTTCTCCCCCAGTAGAAGGTAAGTACCAGAAGGAGAGGGCCCATTGGGGTTGCTGTGTCCCTTACACATGGCAGACCAAATTAAAAAAAGGCGTTTGAGATTTCCAAGGGTCTATTTCATCATCTGATACCTGGGAGAAAAGATATTGCCCCCCCCCCAAAAAAAAAGATATTTACAGAAAAGAAACCATAAATTTAAATGTAAGAAGTATATAATTAAATATTTAAAAAACATATGATTTGGCAAGCAATTGACTGCATCTCAATTCTTATGTAGTTATGTTTAAATTACAAGAACAAAGTGAAGATTTTATTCTGAACAAAATTCAAAATTATAAATATTATAAAAATTCTTTTAAAAAATGGGTAACAACCAAGTATATTTAAAGTAGAATAAGTGTACATTTTAGTATGCCTGATATGATATGGGGGGGCATGGGGCTCCAAAGCAGAGTGCCCCCTGTAGTGTAAAAGTGCAAAGGAGTTGCATCTGTAGTTGCCACAGAATCTAGCATGATGCCTTCCTTGTAGTAGAAGCTCAAGGAGTAGTTTTCGAATGAATTAATCAATGAATCAGAACATGTGCTATATTGCTTTGAGTGGTATATTTTCCAGCCTGCAAATCATCTAGGAACTTTTTCACCTTCATTTCCCTTGAGTCCTGCAGGGGCAGTCCTACACCTTGGCTGGGTTCTTAAATCACCATACAAGTGAAGCATTGGTGATCTGGAGAGCACGCTTGGGGCCCTAGAGGTTCTCTAAAACCTATGTCAGCTCCTCCTTCTCCAGCATTTATAGCTCTTCCAAGAATTCCTTGGGAGGTCCAAAGCTCTCATCCACTGTGTCAACCCCCTCCGGTTCAACCATAGTGTTCATTTGTGAATCAGTGTGGGTTGTATTAATTTTCTGGAATATTCTCCTGGAACCTGGACATCCTGAGATATCAGGCCCCTAAGTTAGCAGGATGCTCCTTAGGCCTTAGAGCTCTGGGAAGAAACCATATCTGGAAGGCTTTCAGGAACAGGGTGTTGCCAAAAAAGAAAACAATCTCATTATTAGCCAATCTGAAATATACAGGAAGTCTAGAGGATGGTACCCAACATTACTTTTCCCCCTGAGTAACCCTTCCATCTTGACAGTCAGCCCCTGATGGGCAGTTGGGAGTCTTTCACTACTTGGTCTCCCTCCCTCTTATTCTTTCTACTCCTGCTCTCTTTCTGGTGCCTTTCTAGCAAGCACAGTGGGCCAGGTGGGTAGAAGCTCTCTTTCCTAGCTCTGTCCTGGAAGGAATCCAGTGAATCTCTCCAGACAGGATGATGTCCTGCACAGGACTTATGTTTTTCAGTTTCTTCAGGCAAACATCCCACCTGCTAACATTGATAGCCCCTCATAGCAAGAGCTCAAATGTTACTGGGTTTAAGCCAACAGACACAAAAGCCGCCTCCTCCCAGGGTAAAGAGGGGAAGGATTGAAAGGGGTAAGCGGGACACAACACACTGCCCTGCCACATTGAAAGCCCTGAAGAATCTGGCTTAGTGGTCCTTTTCCATTCCCCATGCCTCAGCGCTCTCCCCTCTTACCTAGCATTTCACGCTGGCCCATCCTACCAGAGCCCAAGGGCATCCCCAAGATCAAAGATGCATGGGAGATTCTACAGTCTTTTGTATACCACTCCTCTAACAATTGAGATGACATTTTGCTAGATAACTTCTGGGTGATGGCAGACAGTGCCTCAGTAATAATACCTCTCAAGTGTACCATGTCTGTAATTAGACTGTCCTGTAATTAGGGAGCTGACAACTTAGCCACAGCTTGTCACTAGCCAGTGACACAGCAGGACCCAGGAAGAACCATAGAGAAGTACATCTGTCAGCCAAATGATGAAGATCCTGAGGAAAGCCAAAAAAGAATAACATAATAATAACAACAACAAAAAGTCATAGAGAAAAGAAAATCACATTTCTTGATCAGAGACAAAGCTCTGGTGCCACAAGAAGAAAGGGATTGTGGATCTCTCTCTGTCCTCCTGCTCTGAGGGGTAACGTGGGAGAGGTGGATTTTAGTGTCTCAGGGAGCCAGGCACACAGCTGAATTTTGGTGGTGACTCCTGGTGGGATGAGAGAGAGGTCCCACATCATGTGCCGAATGAACCCATGGGCTTAAAAATGATCTCTTGAATTGGTTCCATGAGGAACGTTTGATTTGATTAAAGCATTCTTCCCAGGCTCCTGAGGAGCAAGTGGACTGATCCCTCTCTGTCCTGCCTCTAAACATGCTACTTCTACTGAATTCCTTGAAGTCTCCTTTGGTTCCTCTGCTCTACACCATCTCCCACAACCAGTCCTGCCATCATCCCAACTCCATCCTGTGCCTTCTAGTTTGGATGTCCCACATAGTTTGGGTCATCATCACCCCTCTCTCATCTGGACCAGCCACCACAAATACCCCTCACCCATTTCTCTACTCCAGGCTCTTTCCCTCCTTCATCCACACCCAGCTCTGTTGATAAATCTCAATTTCTGTGCTGTAACTGGCCCTGCAGTTCATATTCTAGAGTCAGTGATAGAGCCCCACTGCCTACTAAAATGGTCTTTAGTTTCTTTCTAACTCGGGGTTTGTACACCAATCAAAATACTTGTTCAGTATGCACTGTGGCTTCCTACTTTCATCTTTATGGCATTCTCTTTGTCTGGAATGGTCTTTCCCTGACCTTTTTCTCAATTCCCATGTATATTCCTTTAAGGCCCAGCCCAAAAGGCAGCCCTTCTTCAGGAGACTTGTCCTGTTTTCTAGCCCTATGTGTCTCCCTCCTCTGAACATTGTCTGCCCTTCCCCAGCCCTCATCTCCACCTCTCACAGGGTTTCCTTAGGCCATGTGGCTGTGGTGCTGAGTGAGGGAACTTGGGTGTGGTTGCAAGCTCAGTATGCCGGCAAGAAAAGTACCTCTGTTGAAGAGCTGCTGCTTCCACTTGGCTTGATTTGTGATCTCTGTCAAGTCACTTAACTTCCTAGAATCTCAGTATTAATATTTACAAATTGGGGGTAATAATCCCTGCCCCAGAGGATTGTGGTAGAGCCTGCGATGATACGTGTGGAATGCTTTCCTAAACTGTGAAGCATCATAACAGTGTGAGATATCATAATGACCATCTATCGTATACACCAGTTATTTATAGAATTGCCTTAATACAAACCTATCTTGGAGATATTGCAGGTTCGGTTCCAAACCACCACAATGAAGTGAAAATCACAATAAAGTGAGTCACATGAAATCACTGGTTTCCCAGTGCATATAAAAGTTATGTTTACACTATTCTGTAATCTAGCAAGTACAATAGCATTATGTCTAAAAAAAGAAGCAATGCACATAGCTTAATTAAAACGTGACACAGACATGAGGTGAGCACATGCTGTCAGAAAAATGGTGCTGATAGACTTATTTGATTTAGGGTTGCCACAAACCTTCGATTTGTTTAAAAAAAAATCAATATCTGTGAAGTGCAATAAAGTGAAGCACAATAAAACAAGGTATCATACTGTAGTTATCTGAATAATTTTTTTTTACCCCATCCTCCCACAACCAGTTGTTAACCCCCTGTATGGATCAAACACACATTCAGCTGCATGTAACAAGATACCTGATTCTTGGGTCTTAAGCAAAACAAAGATATTTAATTATCTCACAAGACAAAACATTGGAAGGTCAGCTGTCTAGGCTGGGTCTACAACTCAGCCGTCATCCAGGACCATGCTCCTCCTACCTGCTGCCCTCCTCTCCTCAACATCCTCTCGGGTTTCATGTGTATTGTGTTCTGGTTGCAAGATCATAGCCACAGCTCAAGGCTTTTTGACCTCATTTGGGGACAGGAAGCAGCCAGGGGAAGGGGGGAGTCATGATTTGGAGGTGGGCCCACAGTCAGCTGTGGAAATGGGCTTCATTTCCACAGAAAGGAGAGAGGGCATGCCTTGATGACAGAAATCAAGTCTTATTCATCTTAATTCCCTCTCCATGGTGCCTCGTGCCTAGTATTTAGTAGATGGCATATAGTAGATATACAATAATAAATAAAAATTGAACGAGTTAATAAAATAATAAAGTAATACATGAATGAGAGTTCAAAAACCTGGAATAACTGGTCTCAAGTCAGCTGTTTTTATGCATACATCTTCCTTAAAGTTCACCGTCATAATAGCTTTCAGGACTAGAGCAATTTATATATCAAGCAGAAGTGCTGTTATTCCAAGTGATTTGATTAGTTTTTGTCTAGTCAAGGGCCAAGGTGCAGGAACATTATGTCAGAAAGCAGCACACAAGTGAGTCTGGATCTGAGATGTTTAAAATGAAGTTGAAACATTAAAATGTGTTTCAGACAATTCTGATCCGTTAGGATTTTCTTTTTTTTTTTTTACGATGTTGCATAAGAACTCAAAATATTGTTACAGTGTATATCACAGTAAAAATTCATTTTCTGAAAATTATACACCAGCAGAAGCTTTTAAATGACCTCCTCCCCCTTTTCTTTCCATACCTCATCAGACAAGAGGAGATTCAGTGGGAAAGCAGTAATTACAATCCTTCCTACATTGACAGACTTTTGGTATCTACCTGAGCAAACTGGGCGAGAGAGGGTGGGAATAAAGATATAAAGGAAATGAAGTGTTCTTACAAGGCGTACCCGAAGGTACATGTAACAAATGCCATTCTTAACACGGAATAAAGTTCAGCTACTAGGAGGCTAAGCTAAGTGTTGTCTATTTTATAGATACAGACTTGACTGGTAAAAGTCTCCAATCTTGGATTTGTTTCCATAGAACCTCTCCTTGACTACAGAATTATCAAAGTAGATGGGATCTCAAAATGTCATCCACCCCTTGGCCTTTAGCAAGAATGACTTGTACATCTTCATTGTATGAGAGCAGAAGGGAACCTAAAAACGTATTTTAATCCATTCAGTTTACAGATGAGGCCAACTCAGAAAAGTTCAGTGATAGCCAAGGGTCACTTCTACTTATAGGTCTAGGATTGGAACTGAGAAATCCTGGTGCCTTCTTGATTGCTCTCTCCAGTGCCCCACATGGTGTCTCTAATATTTGAGTGTCCTTCAAGATAATCAAATATGAGAGAAAAAAAGGTGAGCTATATCAGTGGAATTTGAGACATTTTAGTTCACAAATCACAAATCCCTTTTCAAAAGTTCCCTTTCTGATGCTAGATTTATCCTCAGGAATAAAAAATGCAGGCTAATAATCCCTGCATTTAGTCGAAATTATTGTCATCACTTAGTTTTTCTGGTTTCACCTTTTGTCATCCCCAAAATGAGATGATGATAACTTCCCTGCCCAACTTACAGGGTTATTTCAAAGGACTGTTGGAACAAAATAATTTGGATAATTACAAATGTACAAATATACAGTTTTAACTCCTTATTTAGTGCTAATAAAAGTAATAAATTTTAAAACCAGCTTGCCTTGACTTCCAACCTTTAGTCCCACTCCCATAGAGGACTAAGACATGCATGCAAGGTAAAAAGTTAAGAAAAAGAAGGAAGGGAAATAGGGAGGCAGGAAATCCTTCCTTCACTACTCTTCTTCTTCTTCTTCTTCTATTTTTTTTTTTAACCTCATTTCTCAAAAATCCCATTGCCTTTAGATGCCTGGTCCATCTCTGAGAAAATTGCACCATTATTCACATGCAAAGACTTTTGTAGAAGGGGATTTAACACCTGTACTAAGCTCATCATATTTGGTGGCTCAGTGATGGGTCACAATAGCCCTTGGGGTTCAGGCTTATAGACCTGCCTTCCTGTGGATATCATCTAGGTATTGAACTGTCCCTTCAAATTCAACATGTCACAAGTGAGATCATCAACTCTCTACAAAACCAACTACATCTCAGGTATTCTCTGTCTCAGGGGTAACTTTATTTGCCTGTGTGTCCAAGTTAGACCCTTGGGACGATTCCATAGCCCTCTCCCCCTTTGTATCCCTATTTGCCATCAAATACGTAGTCCTGTGTGTCTGCAATACACTTCTCCATCTCTTTTAATTCTTCCATAGATTCCTTTTATGGTCTTCTTATGTCCAGTCTTCCCCTGTTAGCCCCTAAAAGGAGCTATTTAAAATATCCACCCGACAGATCATCTGCTTCAAGCCAATGACTCTCCATCGCTCACACTATGATTCTCCAACTGGGTTCATGTGGAGCAGGTACCTTAGTTGAAGAGAAGAAGGCAGCAAAAGGTATGCTGTTTGGCCTGGGATCTGCATTCTCGTTTCAAATAGGGAACCCCTACTCTGTATTTGCTTTGTGCCTTGAGATTCTTGGAAATAATTGCTTTGGGGATAAAACCATTTTGCTGTTAAAATTGTAAGCCCACTGACCAATAAATTACAGTCCATGACCTGGCATCTGCTGCCTCTCAAGTTTCATCTCTTTTCTGTCCCTTCTTCTCACCTTAGAAACAAGCAAGGTGAAAATGCCCACATATCTTGTGCAAACAGTACTGTTTCATGCCCTTGGCTCTTTTATTATCTCATGTCCTCCACTATGGAAGCCCTCTGCACCCCCATACCTACCTTTGGGTAATTAATTTTCATGTACCCCTTAAGATTTGGCATCATCATCTTCAGGAAGACTTCCCTCTTTCCTCCCTATTTGGCCTTTCTCTCCCCCACGGTCTATTGTCCATTATGTGCTAATTGTGATGTGAGGATGTGTTAGATAGTTTCGTGGAAAGAATGCTGTTTTCTGATATGAACTATATGTGTGACTCTAAGCAACTCACCTCACCTTTATGGAACATAGTTTGTTCATTCATTCATTTACTCAACAGTATTTATTGAGCCCTCCCTATGGAGCTTACATTCTTGTAGGAGAAATAGAAAATTACAAACAAACCATGGAGAAAAAAATAAAACAAAGAAGGAAGAATAAGGCATTCTGGAGAATGGGGCATTTCTCTTTGAAATAGAGTGTGATAAAAAGAAAAGCCCCTTGGAATATAGACCAGGAGAAGTCAAGGCATGCAACTATCTGGGAGAAGAACTTTCCTGGCAGAGGGAACGATTGCAAAGGTCCTGAGTCCAACTAGCAGAGCAGTCAAAAGGCCAATATGAGTTGGGTAGAGAGTGGCAGGATATGAAGTTAGGAAAGAGCAAGGAGCCATATCATATACACCATTGTGAGTGAGAGGGGAAGCTGTTGGAAGGTTGCAAGCATAGACATGCCTTGATCTGCCTGATGTTTTGCTAGCAGCCCTCTAGCTGTTGAGTGTAGAGGCGATGGGGGAAGCAGGGAGACCAGTTAGTAGTCCATGGCAGCTAGCCAGGAGAGAGAGAATGGTGGCTTGGACATGGCTGCTTGTGGTGGAGACAGTGAGATCTGTAAATAGCATGGGTCTATTTTGAAGGTAGAACTGAAAGATTTGATGATAGGTTTGGGGTGGAGCTTAAGAGAACGATAAAAGTCAAAGATGATCTAGATTTTGGAACTAAGCAACTGTAAGGATGGAGTTGACATTAATTGGGATGGAAAAGACTATAGGGAGGAGTTGTCTTAGGGGAATTGGTTTTAGGACGTAAGTTCAAGGGGCCTCTTAGATGTCAGAGGAGCATGTTAAGTAGGTCGTCTGGAGTGAGGAGAGAGATCCAGGCTAGGGATATAAATGTGGGAGGTGTCAGCATATGCATAGTGTTAAGGGCATGTGCAGAGACAGAAAAGAGAAGTTCTAGGTCTAAGCCCTGGGGCATTAGCAATGTTGAGAGGTTGGGGGGATAAGGCACAGTGGCAGTGGAGTAACAAAAAGATATTGAGACGGCTCAGGCACCAAGGAAGGAAGAAAACCAGAAGAGCATGGTATCCCCAGAGCCAAGTGAAGGCAAGGAAGAGAGAATGGTCATCTGAGTCAAGTACCATGAGAGCGGAGAATTGGCAGTTGGATTTAGGGACACAGAACAGCTGCTCATAAGGGTGGTGAGAAAGTGCAGATGGAGTAGATTCTAGATAAAGTGGGAGTCAGCGATAAGAGAACTTTTTTGAAAAGTTTTGCAAACAGAAAAATGGGGCATGGCTGAAGGGAGGTGGGGGGTGTCAGATTTTTTACAAAGATGGGATAAATAGCAGCATGATTGAATATTGATGGGACAATCCAGTAGTTTGGGAAGAAATGCTGATGTAGGGGAAAGAGCAGATAGGTTCTGGAGTGAGGGCCTTGAGCAGGCGAGAGAGGCAAGGATTGAGTGCACATGTGAGGGTTGACCTCCAAAGCAGGAGAGTTCACCCTTATGGACTGGAGGATGGTCGGACACATGGCTACAGAGGCAGGGAAAATCCTTGTGGCTCAAATATGTCCTATACCTGGTGAAGGGAATCAGGGTATTTTTAAAATAACATAAACCACTCCAACTCCAAGTGAGAGAGAGCTTATATCCCATGGATATGGTGGGTGGGATGATCCTGCCTGCAGATGCAGGCCCTCTCCATTCCCTGGGATGGCCATTGCCCATCGTTGTCTCCTCACCAGGTGACTTGGATGAGTCCATTGAGCTGTAGGGTAGGAGTTGCAGCTCCACCTAGATTTCATGCACACCTGGCACATAGGTAGGCGGGGTGGGAGGTGGGCAACATGGGAATCCCAGTGGGTTCCGTGTAATATTTTGGGTAATCTAAGCACCTCTTAAAATATATGTATATATATATATATATAAATAACATTTTTGCAAGCAAATACACATATATGCATATATATTTATATATCATTTTGCAAATGTTTGTATGTATTGTGAGAATTTTGATTTTTACCCACAATAAAAATAAATTTAAAAAAAAGAAATAAATAACATAAACCAGGGAGTCATCCCTGAGTCCTCTCTCTCCCTATCTCCTGCATCCAATTCATCAATAAATCCTGTTTAAAGCATATCCTGAACCTGATGACTCTTCACCACCTCCTTGCCATGGCCCTCTCCAAGACTCTGTCATCTCTTGCCTGCATTATTTCAACAAGCTCCTAAGTTTTCTCCAAGCTCACCTCTCTTAAGAGTGGCCATTCAAAATATAAATCAGACTTTCCACTTCTGTGCTGAAAACTGTCCTATGGAGGATGCCCATTCCACAATAAAATCCAGGTTGCATACCTAGGCTACTGCACCCCTCCTACCTCGGCTGACTCACTCAGTTCCATTCCATTTTACATAATACCCTCCAGCACACTGGCCTTCTTCTGATTCCTCAAACATGCGACAGTTGTTCCCTTCTCAGGAACTCCATCCTTACTTTGTCCTTGCTGTTCCTTCTTCGTGGAATGCTCTTCCACATGAATGTTGAGTGGCAGCCTCCTTCCTGCCCATCACATCTGTTTAAACATCACCTCCTAGGAGAGGTCTTCCCTGACCTTGGGATCTAAAATAGCCACTTCCCCTTCACTCAAAACTACTTTAATTCTCTGCATATCACTGCCTGCTAATTTTCTTATTGATGATATTTTCTTATTTTGTGGTTTATCATCTATTGCTCCTATTAGAATTTAAGTTCTATAAGAGCACAGACCTGCCTGGTTGCCTACGGAGAATGCCTGTTACATAGAAGAAACTCCATAAATATTTATGGAATGAATGGATACCTCACTTTTATTTACTCACGATTGTTTTCAGGACTGAGACCAGAGAGTGAAGATGGTATAGACCAACTGAGAAATGCAAAGGACTCTCTCTATTGGAATTTTCAGCAAAAGAACCCTCAGCTGCCAGGTTGTGTGAAACATCTGGTCCCATAGAAGATTCCTGCCACCAGCTTTAGATAAGGCCTTAAGAGTGATGAATTCCTCCCTCTTTCCTCTGAGAAACCCTCCAGAGCATAAGATACAACTACTTAGAGCTTTGGAGACTGAACAGGCAATAATATGCTTGATTTTTAGGGAAAAACACTCACCTCTGAACAATCCAAAGGAATGTTGCAGCCTTCAAAGTAGTGGGCTTAGAAGTGGCATCTTTTCCTAACAGTACTGCCAACTCTCAAAACAGCTGGAGAAATCCTTCTGGAGCTAAAGTTCATGTGCCTCAATTCATGTGTAGCCAGCTCAGAACTGGTGTCCAACTTCAAGTGCTCATCTTGTAAGGTAGGGATGTGCTATCATTTCCATTTTACAGGAAGGGAAACTGAGTCTCAGAGATGTTAAATGACTTATTCTGGAGTTGATGACTTTAGGTCTATTATTTATGAGTACATTCCATAGTGTTTGAAAGTGTGTTTGGTTTTCAGAAATGGCCAAATATGCCATGGATCCAAGTAAAGCAAATTAGGTAGATTCTCGTGCCTGGATAATACAGTTTTTGGGAGGAAACTTTCTGCCAGATGTAGAAGGGACCTTAAAGATTATCCCAGGCTAAAGATAAAACTTCAGAAAATCGTGTATTTACTCAAGATGCCGCTCATTGAATTTTGTTTTGTTCTAGGCAGATCCATTTCACCCTAGACAAAGAAACATCCCAATCACTCCCACATGCACCTGATACAGAGATGGTCAGAGCTGATAGACTAACTCTTCCATTCTCTGCCAAATGGGCTTGAAGGTTTAAACTGGCTGCATTGGCATGTTTCAGAGGAGCAGATCCTTCCATTTTTACACTAATGAGAAGCAAAGGAAGAGGAGGAGAATCCTTTTGCTTTGGAAATAGATACTGATCCATCAGAAACATACTGGATAATTAATGTATTGGAAGAGTTTGAAGCCCTGGAGAAGCCAGTTGTTTCTCTTGCTGGCTGCTATGCTGTGGAGAGTCAGCATCTGCATTGTTAATAACTGTACTTTCCAAATTGGCAGGGGCGGCAGGGGGACAGTTGGGGAGGGGGCATTGGAGCCCCACAACAAGCTCTAACAGGTAGACCAGATGTCTTGGAGGGTCACTGTCTCTCTACAAGTAAACACAAAGACGATTTCCTGTCATTTTTGCATCAAGTAACTAGATATTTGGTATCTGGAATACTTCTTGATTAATAGGGTAATCTTTTGAACAAGAGCATCCTTAGTATTCTGTTCTCAGAAGGAAAAAGTTTTTCAAAACACATTTTCCAAAGACATTGCTTTCTCCCTTTTTTTGCTCAAGAGCTAGGCTTGTGATGCCAGGTGTTGACTCAGAGATGAAGGGGGGTGTTGTGGCTACTCTATTGGGGAAGGGTAGAAAGCATGAAGGAGAAAAATAACTGGAGAAAATTTGGGGGGGGGGGTGTCACTCATTGCCATCCATTAGATATCCAAAGGAGGATGAGCAAACATTGGAGGATGCTGGGAAGGGGGCATGTTGGGGAGATGGATGAAGATCAGCAGTGCAGTCAGAGAAAGTGAGCAGCTCTAACCAGGGGCTGCTTGGCCGGTTTTGATTTGGCTGGGGATCTTATGAGCATAGCATTCATTCATTCAACAAATATTTATGAAGGTTCTTCTACAGCCAGGGAACTGTTCTAGGCATTTGGGATCCATCACTGACAGAAACAACATCCCTGCCCTTGTGGAGCTTTCATTCCAGTGGAAGAATCAAACAAGAAACAGTAAGCATAAAAATAAATTGTATTGCGTGTTAGAGAGTGATAAATGCTATGGAAATGAGAAAAGAAAAGAAAGCAGTTCCCTGGGGATTCAGTGTCCAGGACGTGGGGGCCTTGCACTTTTAAAATAGGCCTTTCAGATGTGGATTTTTTTTTTTGGAAGTGATATTTGTGCAAAGAATTGACAGGGTGAAGGAGCCGGCCATGCAAATATCTGTGGGAAGAGCATCCCAGGAAGAGGGAACTACCATTGCAAAGGGCCTAAGGTAGGAGGATGTGTGCTGAGTTTGAAGCACATCAAAGAGGCCAGTGTTGCTGGGGCAGAGTGGACTGGGGTGGGGTCTTACGGGTAAGGTCTGAGAGCTCAAGGGCTAGGGTGTGTTGGCCTGGTTGGGGTTTGTAGGGGTGCAACTTCAGCTCACAGGAGAACAGGGAGCTTTTTTTAGGGTTTGGATGAGATAAGTAACCTTATCTGACCCATGTTTTAAAAGCATCTTTGTCTAGTATATTGAGAATGATTGTGGCAGAAAAATAAAATATTTCTCTTTTTTCAACATATGACTTATGTGACAGGGTTGCTGTTTGAGACTCGAATGCAAAAGTGCTTTAAAAATGGTAAAGCGCTGTGCAGCCCCAAAGGATTATTATTTTACACAAACAATAGGGGGTTCAAAACACAAGATCCCCTCCCTCATTCACCTTCTCTGATCCGTGAGCAGTAACCCTGTTTATGAAATTAAACTAGTCTTTCTACAAGAAGCTAAAGAAAAAGTGATTCCATTTATTTTTTTAAAATGTTATTTTATACCCCAGTTTTAAAACATTTGGATTTTTTTTCAGATTGCTAATTATTTTATGTTTAATTTTTGAAAGACTGATTTTTTTTTTTTTTTTTTAACTTGAAGTACTAGGTTTGAATACTAATGACTTTAAATCCAGCGGCGGAGGAGGAGGGAAACAGAAGTCTGGGAACTTTAAACCTGTTTCTTTTTTCCAGATCCCCTTGGAGAGCTAGAGGAGGTGGCTAGATCTCTGATACTTGGGGTGGGGGGGGCACCCTTTCCTTGCGGTGGCCCTGCTCTCAAGTGAACGCTGCTGGGTGGGAGGACACACTTTGTGTGGCCAGCTGACCTTCAGAGGGTCTTGGGAGGATATCGTAAAGGGTTTTGTAGAAGAGGCCTTGAGGTTCCAAGAGAAAGGAGGAGGAAAAGGGGCCCAAAGAAGCGTCGAGCCTCCCAGGAGACAGAACTGAGTCAATGAAGAAGGGTGATTGTCCGAGGTAATTATGTAAAAGAGAGAGCTAGGAGTTCTAAATGGCTGCAACTTGGAGTTTACTCTGCTTAAGGTGAGTTGTTTGTGCTTCTGTGCTTCTGTTTTTCAGGCAAGGTGCGTTTTGTTTCTTTCCTTTTTCACCCACGCTCCGCTCAATTTGAAAAAGCAGCTAGCTCTGCCTGCCCGACCCCCACCCCCACCCCGATTGTCTGCCCTTCTCTTCCCTTGGATTTTGAACCCCATTCGATTCCTCCCCACCGCTGGCTTCTGGGACCCTCTCCTTTCGTCCTCTAGCAAGAAGCCACTGTGTGTATGGCCCCCCGCCCTGCAACCCAAATAAATGCCGCTGGTGCTCATTTTCGCCGACTCTCCCCGGGGGCTGCTGTCCAGAGACACACCTTCTCAGCCAGCCCAGCTGCCGCGTCTCGCCCCAGCGGTCCGGGGAAAGCAGTGGGAACTCTGCGCTCCCCAAACCAAGCCCGCTGCGCTGGGAATCTCCTTCCCCTTCCCTTTGACAAACGAGCCGGCCTCAACCATTCCTGCTCATTCGCAGCCGCTAGTTTGGTTCATGGAGCAAACCTTGGCTTCGGGCAACCTGCGGTTGCACCGCTTTCCTACGGTGTGCGGAGGGAGGGGGTGGTGTCCAGAGCCCCCCAGCGTGCCATCGACTGTTCCACCCAATATTTCAGATCTGGAGGCACACGCAGCGGGTGACAGGAGAGTGCGCCCCCCGCCCCCCCCCAGGCCCCGGCGGGTGAAATGGGGGTGGGGATAGGAGCAGGGACTCCGGTTGGGGAAGGAGGCAGGGAGGCAGCTGCAGTGCTGCGAGGGGTGCGTGCGCGTGTGCCAGGCTCGCCCGCCGCCTCCCGGCTCAGTCTGCGCTCCACGGCGCTGGGGCCCGCGGGGGCCCGCGGGCCGGAGAGCAGGAGCAGCGCCCCTGGCCTCCCCCCGGCGCCCGGCAGTCCCCCGGGCCCGGGCGCACGGCGCGGGACGCCCGATCCCCGCCGCGCTGCCCGCCCTCGCCGCTCGCGCCCGGCCCCGCTCCTTCTCCAGTGCGGTTCCCGTCGCGGACGCCCATCAATGGTCCTGCTCCGAGATGCACACGCAGCTCGCGGCCGGAGGGGGGTAGCAGCCGCCGTCTCCAGGTGCGCGCTCCCCCAGGCCGCCGCCGCCCCCTGCCGCCGCCGCTACTCGAGTCCCGGGCGCGCCGAGGTCCCGGCCATGGGGCTGTCGCGGCTGCCGCTGCTGGCGTGAGAAGGGGCGACTGAGCCGCCGCGCTCGGGGGGCCCCGGCTGCCTGCATGGATGTCTTCAGCTTTGTGAAGATCGCCAAGCTCTCGAGGTAGGGCATGCGCCGGTTCCATTTGCACACGGGGTCGCCACCGTGGGCAAGTTGGCGCTTTATTTTTCGGGGGGCTCGGGGAGAAGCAAAAGCTGGGGAGAACGGCGGGGCTTAAGATAGGCCCGAACCCAGGTGGCCAGGAGCTGCCGCGTTCAACTTCTTTCCCCCTGGCTGGTGGGGCTCCAGTGTCCACGGTGTAGACCACACACGCACACTCTCACGCACACACCAATGTTCACAACAGTTTGTTTGCCCTCAGGAAGGGACTCAGTGGTGCTTGGGGTCACCTGTGTAATTAAGGACTAAGATGCTTGTGAATGCTGTTGCCCCTGCTGCTAGGAAAAGCCAGAAGTGCTTGGAGCTGGGTTCATGCCTCCCCAGCAGCAGCAACAGAAAGTGGCCCTCTTCCCCCTCACCCCTAAATCAGCCCTCCACACCCGGGGAAAGTCAGCTGATTGGTTAACCCAGCTAAGGGTCAGGTGTTCAACAGTGACCTAGATGAAGATCATGGAGACAGAGAAGAGAAAGACCTTCGGTCTTTCTTTGGGTAACTATAGTCCTAAGCCTTGAAAGATTTAAAAATTTGCTTCCAAAGTGGCCATATTGTTGAAACCAAAGAAAAGAATCACCGATTCAGGCACGTTTCCCCGGGCAGTCTTAATAGAAGGTGGCACAGTTCCACTTTTTAGCCACATAGGTATTACCCGGCCCGAGCCTTCTTGCTGTGTCTTCTGCCAAGCTGCTGCTTCTGAAGTCTTCATTGAACCCACGGAGTAAGTAAGGTTTGTGTTTCCTGCAGTGTGCCATTAACATGGGAAGAGTCCAGTAGGAGAGGCTTCAGAAAACCATTCCCAACCTTCTCTGCCCAAGACCATGGAAGGCCTGGCCTGCTGCCCCTGGAGCTCTTTAGAGCAGTTACCACCACGACCTCAGGACGTAAACAGCAGGCTTTCCCCCCCAGAATGCAGCTTAAAGACCTCTTTGCAATATAGAAAGATTAATTCTAGGTTTCCCCTCATTCCTTAGTGTTAGGGTGAGACGTGTTGATGGCATCAGGCAGGATGAGCAGCCTCAAATACCGAGTCAAAAATGTATATTGACTTGACTTTGCCAAATTATATCCAGGCCATTGCAGAAACGCTCAGTTTGGATGTTGCCATTTGGATGTGTCCCTTTCCAGTATCCAAAGGTCTTTGCCTATTGCCTGTTCTTCCTGCCCATCTCCACCTACCTTCTCTACTCACACGGGTCATTCTTAATGTCACAAGCAGATTTCCCCAGGAAAAAGGCCACAGTGTAACTTACTCTGGGTAGATTTGAGGTATACAATCGATAGGTAAGCATGACTGTCTTAGAGCAGACCAGCCTGCAGGTGGGAAGACTGATGTTACCCAGTGGACAGTTATAGTGTGGCAGATTGTTTGGTTTCACTTCGAAGCCATGGAAGGCCATGGCTTCACACCACTCTTTTAACTTCCTCCTTGCTTTTGCCCATAGTTGTCAAATAATGAACCAAGGATGGGAAACAGCTGTGGGCCATAGTTTACTGCTTGCTTGGAGCCCTGTGTGATGGACCGAGAGATACTGCTTGAGGGCAAGGGAAAATTCTACCAATTGTTTGGTTTAAAATAACCAAGCTAGGTTTCAGTGTCCTCAAATGCTTAAACAACAAAATTAACGAACATCTAGAGGCAAGTTTTAGTCCTTAAACTTTGGAGTTTAGGAGAGGACGATGCCGTGTACCAGTGAAAAGATGCTTTATACTCATTTTACTAAATTCTAGGGGTGTCTTCATGACATTAACCAAATCTGAGTATTTTCAATACCTAAGCCAGGCTGTGGGGGATTAGTATCTTTTTTTTAAAAGAAAGCTCAGAAATTAGTAACCGAGTGTGAATTTCCCTTTCTATCGGTAATGTGATCCATAGAGGGTTTATTTTAAGGGGAGAAGGTACACGTGTTCTGAGCTTATGTGCCGATTCAGAAATCTCCCTTCTGCAGGAATTCTTCTTTTTTCTCAACGATGGTCCCTGAGCTGATAGAAACACCTTCAGAGGATCATCAGCCTGCAGAAACACATGTTTGCAGCTGCTTGTTTCTGTCCTTGAAGGATCAGTGTTGTGTGTGTTTTAAATAGTGTCACAGAAATCAAGTTCTTTTCCCAAAGGTGAAGTGTAAAAGTGCTTACACTGCAGGATTTTCCCGATTTCAGATGCATAATCTTCCTAAAGGATTTAGCTTTGATCAGCGTGGTTACTTGAGTGCTTAAAATTCTCTCGGTTTAGAGGTGAACACACAGTTACCCTGGCCTTTGCCTTGTCTTTGGTTCCTAAAAACTTCAGTTTCTAAATGTTTATTCAGACAGCATTTGCAGTAGAAAACATAACAGATATTTGCCGAATGTCCTCGATGTGCGTTAAGACAGTGATAATTGCAGAGAATCTCAGGGGAATGTTAATCCATATTGAAATTAATAAACGGCATGCTTTGACTTTTCAAAGTTATCTCCATTTAACCAGTTGTTCCCAGAATCTGTACCCTTTTAATCACATGAAAAATCTGAATTTGAATTGTCCCTCAAAAACTCAGTACCGTTTTATGATCATTTAAAAATAAAGTGCTGTCGAGCATGGGAATAGCTGGTAAGTTGCAACCCTTTCCGTCATCTGTTTGAGTTGTGACCCTTGATTGTGTCTATCGTGGGTGGCACAATATGTCATGGTTCTCTCTGGAGTTGTTTTTTCTTGTTCTTCTAATTTTCTGGTTATTAAACTGTTTGATAGTTTACACAGAATTTTACTTCACTGTTTCCTTGGTAACAGTTATATATCATTTCCATCCTTGTAGATGACAGCATTACAGATGATTGCCTTATAAACCAGTAATAGTATAAAAATAGGCATATATTGTTATTGTTACTGCTCTTTGCATCGACTGTTTCATTTCTAAAGCAGATGCACTCTTTCAAATGTTTATAGAAGAAGGTGGTACCATAGAAAAACATGATTATGCCCCCATTGCCTGAGGGAAGTGATTTAAAACCCAAAACTCAAAGGGGTGTTATTAAACAGAGCAGTGTTTTACAGTATCCAAGAGCCTGGCTTCGTTTCTTTTCGTTAAGCAAAATGGCTCACTTTGAGGTAATGATTGGCCCTAATTATTAATATGAAGGTTATTGCTTGTAGTAGCAAGTAAATTTGGGGGAGGTTTTATTTTACATTTTCTTGTATTTGTGGTATATAGCAGTGCCTAATATCTGTAGCAATAAAACATGCCAATTTTGTAACAAGTGTCATATATTTGTGGAAAAATAAAAAATATATTTCCTTAGATTTTTTGTGAAATCTAATTACAGACAGCTAAACTGTTTTATAACTGTATCTGCTTCAGAATGAACTATTTTCTAGGAAAAAGGGGAAGTTAAAGAAGAAATGTAAAAGGTTAGATTTTTCCCATTGCCTCTATTTTTTACCCAAATAATTGCACTAATATGGCTGATAATAGTGAGCTCAGGAGGCTAAACCCCAAAAGACTGTGGATTTGAATTTTATTAAAAATGCTACTTGCCTACTGTCTGAGTCCTTTCTGAGTTCTGCTGATTTTCATGGCTGTCGGGAGGTGAAGTGATGAACAGTTTCATAACAGAACCAGATTCCTGTTTTAGGAATATTTAACTCTGGTTTCCCAGGGGTTGCTGCTACTTTGCAACTGTGAAAGTCTAGTGGCTTGCAGAAGGCGTCTAGTTTCAGGCTTTGTACCATTTCAAGCTTCTCTCTCTTACTCTCGTTCTCCTCTGTGATGGGGGGTGCAAGTGAATTTCACCTTCTTGCTATCAGAATTTGATATAGACTATTAGTTGCAGTGAAACTTCCTTGTTTTTCCTTCCTTTAATTCACACTTTCTGCTTATGGACCTTCCAGCTTTTCATTCTCTCCCTTTACACACACACACACGCATGCATGCTTGCACACCTAATGCTGAGCATTATTATCCCACTTTGGGTTTGCCATGGAAGTTCAGCTGGGAGAGAATATACATTATTAGTGAACCAGAGATTTATCTTCAAGGAACCAACTTGAAGCTATTGATTTCATACTCAGCTCAATCAGAAAAATTGGGAGTGTTATTAGGAAGGCAAGAAAATTATGAATAGGTTATATCAGGGGTTGGCAAATTATGGCCCACTGACCAAATCTGGCCCACTACCTGTTTTTGTGTGGCCCAAGAGCAAAGAATGGTTTTTACAGTTTTAAGTTGTTCAAAAAAATCAAAAGAAGGATCATTTGAAATTCAAATTTCAGTGTCCATAAATGAAGTTTTGTTGTAACACAGCCATGTACATTCATTTACGTATTGTCTATGACTACTTTTGTACCTCAACGGCAGAGTTGAATTGATGCTACAAAGACTATATATATCTGACCTGCAAAGCCTAAAAATATTTACTCTCTGTCCCTTTCCAGAAAAAGTTTACTGACCCCTGGGTTACACATGCCTTTTCCTAAGTCCTCTTCTTTATTAGTATCAGCATGTGTGAGCACCTGCATGCTCAAATATACTCATGTCAAGCTTAGCATATTAAGTACTTGAATTCACTAATGTACATTCGCAACTCATGTAGACCTTATATTTATTGACCCTTCTGATCTCATACAGTTTAACTGCTGCTTACTGACCATTTGAAGCTGACATAGTTGCCCTATTGGTTGTTTGTTTCACTTGGGAAAATTTTGCATGCTTTTTCTCTGGTCACTAAGTTGGTCTGCTTTCCTTGGGCTAGAGTGTTGCTTCCCTTCCATAGGACTTTAAACTTTGTAGTTCAACATGGATGGAAAAAGAATGGGTAATAATATAATACTTGCTTATAACCTCAACCAACGTGTGCCTGTGAACTGATAATCAAGTCAACGGGAGAATGCCTGGTATTTTCTTACAGTACACTTGAGCCATCTGGACCTAATGGTTAATGACCTTCATTAATCTGTTCCAAATGGAAAGAAAACTGGATAAGTGGGTTTAGTTGTGGGCAGAGGGATAGAGGTAGGCTGTATCAATTTGGAGTTGAGTTTAACCCCACTTTCTTATGCAATGACAGAGAACATTGTAATGAAAAACCATAGACTGCCTTTAGTTCTTTATAACATAAAAACATTCCAAAAGCATGCTGCCTTGCTTCTGAGCAATTTAGGTCATTATGTACTTAAGCCCTGAAAATTATCTTGAAGAAATCTAAGCCTTAGTTTTAGATGACAAAGTTAACATTCCTATTTTTTCCTGGCAAAGAGATGAGAACAGCTTCCTGCCTGAACTGTTCCTTTAGAAATATATTTTCGAGCATGATTTAGAGTATTTGGCACATGACACATACTCTATAATAAATAATTGGCAAGTGAAGTCATACACATCCATTCTAACCCCAATCCTCGGTTAAACAACTCAACTAGTATCTTTTGTTAGTTAAAATAATCTACTAGATTAGCCCTTCAATTTTCAGTGGTTTAACGCAGTAGGTGTTTATTGGTTGCTCAATTGCAGGCCCAAACAGGTGTTCCTGATGGGGTGGGAGGGCTCTGCCCCACACAGTCAGGAAGACGGAGGCACTCTCACCTTCAGTGAGGTCCAGGATCGCTCGGCCCACCAATGTTCAGCTGACAGGTGAGGGGAGAGAAATGGTGGAGGGTGGGAGGTTTTTCAGGGCCGTGCCTGGAACTGAAGTACATCATTCTACCCATGTACTCTTGGCCAGAACTCAGTTATCTGGCTTTATCTGTGAAGGAGGCTGGGAAATGCAGTCCAGCTCTGTACCATGTCTCTAATGGATGTCTTGTGCCTTACCCTTATCATAATACTTATAACACTAAGTTTTAGATTGCATTTCATTCTCGATTCTTTAACCTGTCCTAAACCCAAGACTTTCTCCATGTGACACTGCAATTACTCCTGCTAGAGGTAATGTGTACTTCCTTCCTCTATTGACGTTGGGCTTGGCTGTGGCATTGCTTTGGCCACTCTTTCACAGAGTATCAGCTTGGGTAGAAAGCCTTTAGAGGCATTGTGCATGATGGGAACAATTGGCTGGGTTAGCCTGTTGTCCCAGAAGCTAGAAACACATGGAGCAGCAGCAGCCTGCAAACCTGTGAACATGAAAATAAATACTTACTGTTATATCACCTGAGTTTTGGGGAGGTTTGAGAAACAGAATTATTGCGGTGATGGTTGCCTGATGTACGTTGTGTTAGAATTGAGTCCAGTTTTGGATGGTGTAAGCATTTGAATTTGCTGAATTCCAAAAAGAGATTATGTTCTTGAACTAATCAAGTTCTGTGGGCATGGGGCCTTTTGATTGGACCAAGTCAGTGAGGTCTGACTCAAGTTGTGTCTCCACCCTTTCACTGGAACTTTATATAAACAGAGAGAGACACACAGAAAAAGGAAGTTGCCATTTTTGATCCTGCTATGTTGGAGAAAGGAGAAAGGAGAAAGGAGAGAGAGAGAGAGAGAGAGAGAGAGAGGACTCCAGGTCGTCTACGTCTGCAGAAAGGCAGAGAAGCCGTGAGAGGCTGAGAGAGCTCCCTGAGTCTGGAATCAGCAGAGCACAGAGGCACAGAAAGAGGCCCCTGAGGGGCTGGGCCCATGGAGCAGCTCAAGGCTGAAGAGAAGAGCCATATGCCTGATAGCCCACAGCTGAACTCAGGAAGAAAGTGGAGCAGCCAAGACTGAGAGAGGAGGCTCTGAAAGAGACTAGCCTGTGCCTTGTCATCCTCAGCTGGGCTCCGGGAGATGGTGAGCCTGGAGGGGAAGGCAGAGACCTCCCCAGAGATCAGCCACCATCTTGGTTTGCTACGTGGCGGAACATCAGGATCACCAGTAGCTGACTTCGGTGACGGAGCATCTCTGCTGATATCTTGATTTGGACATTTCACGGCTACAGAACTGTAAGTTTTTACCCTTAATAAACTTTCCATTGTAAAAGCCAACCTATTTCTGGCACTCTACATTGGCAGCCCTGTGGTAAACTAAGACAGATGGTATCTTCTTTATGAGTTCTTTGAAGGCAAAGACCCCTCACTCTGCAGCAAACCTCCCTGTTTAATAGTAGATATTAAATGTTTGGTGAATTAGTAATGAATCAGTGAAGCCCTCCTGCATTCCATGTGATGGCAGTATCTATCATCACAGATGCCCACTTCTGTACCTCATTCAACAGGTTTGACTGCTCCCTAGTTTGTAGGATCTGCTGACAATGCTCACTCATCATGCCCCTTGGATACCCAGCAGTGCCCTCCTGCCTGGCCCTCCAGTGTGGGACCCAGCACCCCCCATCTGGGTTCATAGCCTCTTATTTGCATATTTGTTTTCTTTCCCTTCCTTCTAGTCCTAAAAATTGTAGTCTTCCCCAATTATATACATTGTTTCTCTACTGCCAGGAGAAAATAGTAGATAATGATTGTAAGCTATTGAAAGATTTGATAACGAGAGCTTTTTGTAGTTAATAGTGCTATCAAAGAACCTAGGATGAGCATGTCTTGTGTTCAGCATATTGGGAAAATGAAGTAAAGAGCTAGAAAACAGAATACTCACTAAACTAAATAAAAAACATCTTGCTAAATTGGATGTGTTTGACCTTTTATATTGCCCTTTTAAAGTACTGCACTGAATGAACAAAATTTAAGAAATGAGTCTATAAGAATTTGCTTAAAAATTAACATGAAATTTTGGGTAGCTGTGAAAAAATTTTTTAAAAAACAAGAAAATGCTTTATGCAGTGATACAGAAAGAGTAAAAGAGTTCTGAATATATATATACATACATATATATGTCTGTGTGTATATATGTGTGTATACATATATATACATATATATATATATAAGCAGAGAGACAGAGGCATGAAACGGACTTGACAGAAAAGATATAAGCTCAAGTCTTCCCTGAGAGACTGTGATAAAGAAAAAGCATCCTTGTTTCTGCAGTATTCCAACCCTGGTTATATCCCCTTACACCCAGAAAAAAATAATTAAAGATAAAAAAAAAAATTTTATTCAAAAGACAAAAACATGATATTGGATTACAGTGTCTAGGCAATTTACAGATTGAACAATCTAAGAGTAAAATGATCAAAGGGGATAAACCAGAAATTTACAAAAGAAAATATGTGAAGAACAACAAAAGTTGAGAATTATTTTATATGTATCAGTAGAAGATGTTTTACTAGGATATTAAATGAAAAACATTTATAATCAGACAATCCTGGGGAATCTTGGAATACCACATATTTAAATTTAGACAGGAACTGAACTAATTTAAATCTTAATATCTTCACTTATATAGTGGCGATATGAGTAGTTATCCTTCTAAGAAGGCAAATAAACTATATATATATATATATATATATTTTTTTTTTTTTTTTTTTGAGGTACCAGGGCCGGGGATTGAACCCCAGACATTGTATGTGGGAAACCAGTGCTCAATCACTGAGCCACATTAGCTCCCCTGAGTTGGTTTTTTCATTTGTTTGCTTGTTTTTTTGTTTTTTGTTTTTAGGAGGCACCGGGAACCGAACCTGGGACCTCCCATGTGGGAAGCAGGCACTTAACTGCTTGAGCCACATCCACTCTCCTATATATATATATTTTTTAATCATTTATTTATTTATTTATTTATTATAAAGAAACTTTAGATTACATAAATGTTACATAAAAAATATAGGGGGACGGATGTGGCTCAAATGGTTGGGCATCCGTCTCCTATATGGAGGGACCTGGGTTCGATCCCCAGGACCTCCCGGTAAGGAAAAAAAAAAAATAAATAAATAAAATTTTAAAAATTAAAAAATAAAAATTATAGAGGATTCCCATATGCCCCACTCCCTCCCCCTCTCCCCCTTTCCCACATTTACAACATCCTTCATTAGTGTGGTACATGTATTACAATTAATGAACACATATTGAAGCATTGCCACTAACCGTGGATTATAGTTTACACTCTCTCTTATGCAATTTTGTAAGTTATGACAAAATATATAATGGCCTGTATCCATCATTGCAACGTCATGCAGGACAATTCCAATGTCCCGAAAATGCCCCTGTTTTACACCTATTTTTTGCTCTCCCTCCCCTCAGAGCCTCTGCTGGCCACCGCCTTTATATCAATGATACAAGTTCTTCCATTGCTAGAATAACAATAAGTCTATAATAGAATAATTGTAATTCTACTTTAGTCCATTGTTCATTCCCCAGTCCTGAGGATTTTGGGATGGTGATGCCCACTCTGCCTCTAATTAAGAGGGGACTTAGATCTCATGGGGCAGATGGATGGAACTATCTTGCTTACAGTTGTAGATTCTCTCTGTTCCTTGGGATGGGCATTGTCCCATTCATATGCTCTAAGGCATATATGAATGTGCTCAGGTTTTCCTGGAGCATTGTCACGGTGGGTGGAATCCACACAATAACTGAAAGAATATCGAATTCCCACCCTGGGGAGTTCTGCTACATTCTCTAATGGGACAGCAAGAATACCCTGAGTACAGGGACAGTGCCTAGTGAAGGAGGGTGGATCATTGAGCTGGGCCCTTGATATTGATGATTGTACTTATGAACCTTTTCTTTTGAAATTGAAACTTAGCCTAGTGTTATATGTTGCTCAAGAGTTACCTCCTTGTTCCTCAAATGTGGTATCTCTCTAAGCCAAATTCACCATATAACTGCACTACCTCCCCGCCCCCAGCCCCGGTGTAGGACATGACTCCCGGGGATGAGCCTCCCTGGCACTGAGGGATCATTACCAACCACCAACTAACAATGCACCTGGAAAAAGACCTTGACCATAAGGGGGAAATGGTCAATACAAATGAGTTTTTATGGCTAAGAGATTTCAAAGTGAGTTGGGAAGCCATTCCAGAGGTTACGCTTATGCACGTTTCAGCAGGATCTCATTGACTGTCACAGTAAATAGTGCCTCAAATAGTGGGGCTCCTAAGGGCTCTAGAGACATCCAGACACTATAGGCAGGACAGACACCTCAGGGGTTTGGCACCCTGCCGGTGGGACTTACCTTCGAATTTATACTCCCCAGTGTGACAAAGTTGGACTCATTTGTGGTTTCCCTACATATGGCTCTTCTGCCCCTTCTGTTTGAACCTATAGTTAGTACTAGACTTGATAGTTGTATTTCCAAGAGACTTAAATCTTTGGTCCATCCATGTACCAGTTAGGCCCAATCTCAGCAGAGTTGCAACACCTACTCTCCAGTTCATTGGACTCACCCAGGACAGCTAACAATGTGATGATGATGGACAACAACCGTCCCAAGGAACAGAGAGAGTCTGCAACTGCAAGCAAGATAGTTCCATCCAAAATATTTTTAAAACTTAGCAAAGCTCCTACCTATCAGTAAATGAGTGGTTACGCTAATACCATGATGAGGCTCCAGCATGCCTACATCTCAGTTTTCTACCTCTCAATTTCAGCATTCTTTCTTAATCTTCATGGGCCAAATTCCACTACCTTATTTCAGTTCCTTAGCATCCCACCTAGCAATAGCAGGCTGGCACTCCTCTAGTCCAATATTCACACTGACTGAGAGAAATCTTTCTATATTACAAAGTTAATCATCAAATACCACAATTTAAAACACAGGTTACTCCCCACTGGAGAATGAAGCCAACATTCCATAATATCAAACACAGCTCAACTCTCCATGGCTGACCTGCTAACATCTCCTTTTTCACCGCATTCTGCCCTCATCCACACTGATCTCTAAGATACTGAGTTAGATTTGCACCTTCACCAGCACACCATAGTATCCATACTCTGCTATTTATAAACCTGCTTCCCTATTTTGGAGTCTCTCCCACTGCTCCATTTGGACTTTTTTCACTCCCTTTCCTTCTGGAAAACACCAACCCTCTTTCAGGATAATAAGAGTCATCTCCTTATTGAACCTAATTCATAATATCCCTACAAGGACTATTATTGTGAATTTCTTTTTTTAAATTTTTATATATTTTTTAATATATTTCAACTTTAAAAGATAAAATAACAGACAAAAGGCAGCTTAACAAATTATAAAAGCATTACTCTAAAATGTTCTGTCCAGGCACATTTATTGTCCAGGATATATTTATTGTTAAGTGAAAACAGTAAATCACAAAACCATTTAAAAAGAAGGGGATTTGAATACACACACACACACACACAAACACACACACGTGACTAGAAGGATACACAAGAAACTAAATAGTAGTATTTAACTCTGTAAAAGTGTGGTATAGGGGGTTAACTGTGAGGGAAACACGGTAGATGGGGACATGGGGGGATTTCCAGGTCCCTGTCCACACTGGATGCATATCTATATTTTTTTCATTTTTGAACCCTGTGAATATAATACCTATTAAAAAATAAACCAGAATTTCAGAAAAGCTCCTAAGATAGCTTAGTTATCTTTGAATCCAATGATCCAAATAACACTATCAACAGGTTCTTATATTTTTCTGATTGTTAAAATAAGATACCTTTATTGAAAAAGTTTTGAAAACACCGAATATATAAAGGGGAAAATTTATAAATATTTGAAATTCCACCAGCCAGATATAATCACCATTAGCTCTATTTTCTTTAAACTTTAAATCTGTTTTATATAGTTAAGAAAATGCCACATATATACAAGTCTATACTTAAGTGTTTACAAAATATCACTTTCCCATATATTAAAAAAGCTTTGTAAATATAAACAATTACATATATCACACTTTACTTAATGATTTCCTATTTAATTAACATTTAGATTGTTTCCAGTTTGTTGCTTTGTATAATGCTGTGATAAATATCTTTATAGCTAAGTCTTTGGATTTCATGGGCAGATTTTTTATGACAATAATAATAGCATATTGAGTATTTCATAATCCATAAAAGTCAAAAGATATATTGAGATGCCATTTAAATGATATTCAAATTTTATGCTAAACTTATGGAATTCTAGTTCCTCAATGGTGTTAAAGTTGACAAGCATCATTTGTCATAGCAGTTAACGTAATGACAAGGTCTTGAAGGAATTGGTGATGGGAGAAGCTTGGGTAACGATGGTTGGAATCATCAGGTGGATTTTGAGCAAGTCACGCCTTTGTTTCCTCATTTGTAAAATGGGAAAATTATGGGATAGTCCCTCTAAATGTAATTCTGTTTCTAAAAGTTCATCATTTTACCACAGAATGAGGCAATTGTAAGAAATGCATCTATGAAAACTTGGCTTAAAAATAACGTGAAATACTATGCAGCTGTGAAAAATAAAGACAAAGGAAATGCTGTCTGCAGTGATACAGAATGATCTCTGGGATATATTTATTGCTAAGTAAAAATAGTAAGGTATACAACAGGCAATGTGCTTATATATAATGGAACAGATACCTAGGAAACTAGTAACAGTTTTATTAGAGTGGAAAGTGGTGGGGGAAGAGAGTTTACCTAGCAAAAGAAAGGAAATTATGTAAACAGGATTCCCAAAAATGTGACAAAATGTTGAAAAAAATAGCTTCAGACGAAAACATTAGTTTTCTGTTGTTTCTCTGACAACTCTGACTTGTAATGTCTTAGTTTTTTCTTTTTAGAAATGCTTACAGAATCAATGAATGAAATACAGAGATAGTTTAATAGATGAATGATATGTATAAAAAAGTGTAATAGAAATTTCAGAGCTATACAATTTTAATGGTAATATTTATTAGCAAATTAAGAAAAAGCTGGAGTGGCTTATCATTATAAAAGAATAGACTTGAGTAGAACTCTGAATCAAAATTCCCTCATGTTTTTATATCTAGATTAGGTTTCCTCTGAGAGGAAAATAAACAGAAAAATATTTTTCTTTTGTTCCCTGCTCCCCTCTACAACCCAAAGAACTTATTAGTCAGTTGATGCTTTTTATAAAACTTAAATTTTATTAATTTTTGACAGTGATCTGAAAAATCTTATCATCTGCTAATCTTCTGTTCACCATAGGGGGCAACTTGGTATTTTTTTTTTTTTTTTTTTTTGGAGTACCACTCTCTGGGCATATATTGATGGATATTTCCTTTAGGACTGTAATTTGATTATGGCGCCATTAGTTCATAATTTGGCTTTCCGGTTGAGATCGTGTTGACAGCCTAAAGACTAGAGTGCTATTTGACTAACTTGATGAAACACACAGCAGAGGCAATAAAGTGCCTAATCCTTTTCTACTGGTTAATCCTTTACTTTATCTCCCTTCAGCACTGATGTAGTCATGCATAACTCTGTAAACGTCCATTTATCTAGAATATAGTTATACACATAATCAAATATTTTACTCATTGTAAGTATATGTGTTAACATTTTTAAAAGATCATCTGAACACTGAGAAGATAATGGATCAAATTATACTGGACATAATTCATAATTTTATTGATGACCTAGAAGTTATTTCAAAATTTTTACTGTCTTCTAGGTCAGGGATTGGCAAACTGCAGCCTAAGGGCCAAATCCCACCTGCCTCTAGTTTTCGTATGGAGCTAAAAATGGTTTTTACATTTTTAAATGTTTCAAAAAAATCAAAAGAAGAAAAATGTTTCATGGCATGTGAAAGTTACATGAAATTCAAATTTCAGTGTCCATAAGTAAAGTTTTAGTGGAACACGGCCATGCTCAACATTCGTGTATTGTCAACGGCTGCTCTTCTGCTACAATGGCGGAGTTGAGAAGTTGCTACAGAGACCATATGGCCTGTGAAGCCTAAAATATCTGCTCTTTTACAGAAACTTTCCTGATCCTTGTCATAGATCATCAAATATCATCAAGTAGTTCTTGTTGGGAAGGGAATTATAAATGGAGATGTAGATATTGATTTAGATATGTAAATATGTTTTACCTTTCGGGGTTATTTGGAATTCTACACGAATGGGAGTTTAAACAATACCACCATGAAGTTATAGATGTTTCTCTGTATAAATGTTCCTACCGTGAACAGTTCTTTCTCTTCCCAAACTGATTTTAAACAACTTGAATAGGAATTGTGTTATCAATGTTTATACTCTCCTGCAGTGTTTGTTTTCTTTCCCATGCAAAAAAATGTAATAACCCCCACATGTCACGCAGTAAAGGAGTAAAAGCAAAAGTGCTGATAAACTGTTTCCCCTTTGTCCACTGCTTGCTTGTTATGGTTGGTGGATACTTTGAACACAAGTGTAGAAAGCACACTGGGAAAGTGGGCTTGCTTAGGAGGACAGACCAAACAGAAGGGGATGGGGATCCCCACTGCCCCTAGTTCGGCTATGTTATCCAGCTGCTACCAACTGTCCAGGAAGTGGACATCAAAACGCAACTAAAACTTGGGTAGCTCTTTAAAGACACCTATACTTAGTACTACATGTACAACCAAAATAGTTACTATATTTTCAAGTTTAAAATGTTGTTCTTATTATGCCTTATTATTATAAGCTTATCCATTAGGATGTTTTAGTTTGTAAAGTAAAGGAATGTTTGACTAATGGTGGCACAAGCAATATAGTCATTTAACTTATAGAATGTGATGCCTGGAGGTTGGCGGTTCCTGGGTTAGGGTTCATGGGCTTAGCGAGGTCAACAAAAACCCAGGCTCTTTCCCACTTTCTGCTCCACCCCTCATGCCTGTCACCTCATGGGTGTAAACTGGTTGCCACAGCTCCAGCCATCATTTTGTCAAAGACTGGGTTCAGAGGTGGGAAGCAATGGGTAGCTGGAGCACTGCAAGCATTCTCCTTGAATGGTTATTTCTTTTAATCATGAAGGGAAATCTTTTCCAGAAGGTAAGAACTCTCACTTAGAGTCTCATTGGCCATAATGGGTCATGTGGCCAACCTAGCAAAGGGGCAAAGGGTGATGAGATGCTCATTTCTGGCTTGGAACACTCATGGTTTATCCCCTGGAGCTGTGCCTTCCTTCCCAGAGAGCCTAACATTCAAAATCAGGGTTCTAGTAGCAAGGGAGAAGAAGGGAAGTGGAGTTGAGGAGGCAATCACCATGCTGTTCTTCAATAATTTTGATTTTATTCAGAAATTCCCTTGGAGAACAACAATGAGGGTATTAGAGAAGAAACACTTGAATGTGGAAGGTAGCTAACAAGCATCCATCTGGTCACCACACTCTTACTCCAGTAAAAATATATCACCCTGATTGCTTTATGGCCAAATTGAAAGTGTATTCATTAGGATGCTGTCAGCAGCAAATCAGAAAACACGGCTGAAAGTAGCTTAACTGGGAGAACAATTTATTATATCACCCAAGAAATTCAGAGATAGAGCCATTTTAGGGTTGGTTAACTTTATGTATTCACTCTGGCTGTTGCTATTCTCAGCATGTGGCTTGAGCCCCTCATGGTCACAAATTGGCTGCAATAGCTCCAAGTATCATACCTCCACACCCAAAAGACCTAAAGTGAGGAGAGGGGAGCAGGTTATATTCTTTCCATTCCCCATTCCTCCCTTTTTGAAAGTGTGAAAATTTCCCCAGAAACCTCAAGGCAAACTGTTCTGATGTCACATTGACCAAAATTTTCATGGTGTTTCATGTCTTCCCTAAATCCACCTGGCGAGGGGAATGGCCATGGCTGGTTTAGACTTTGCAGAGCTCAGCAAACTATTGTCTACGGACCAAATCCACCCCATCACTTGTTTTGGAAATAAAGTTTTATTAGAGCATAGCTATGCCCATTTATTTATATATCATTTATGGCTGTTTTTGCACTGCGCCAGCAGAGTAAAGTGATTGTGACAGAGATTCTATGGCCTGCAAAACCTATTTTTACTATTTGGCTCTTTATGAGAAAAGTTTGCCAACCTCTGGTTTAGAGTCCCAGTTGTTCTCAACTAGGTGGCAGGTGTTGAGAAATGCCCCAGGGGTGTTTTAGTTATTATACTGATGAGGCAAGGGGCCTGCAGGCATGTAGTGGGAAGAGACCAGGGATGCTAAGTATCTTAACCTGGGCAGAACAGTCATGCAAAATGAAGAATTGACCTACTCGAAATAGCAGTGGTACCCCACGTTGACAAACATTGGCTTATATTAAGAGTCCATTTCTGAGGTGGTAAAGGACCTTTTCTCCCCCAGCCCCATCCCAGTACTTGGCCATCTGATACCTCTACAATATTGAGATTCTGGGAGAAAAGAAGAACGAATGACTGTTGGTTAGGCAACCGATAGTGTCTTCTCTGGAGACTAGAGAAGATTTGCCAAATTGTTATCCAGAAAGGGATGGTTACGTGGGCACCTGCTAATTAGGACTGACTCATCGGGGATCACAGTGGTTGCTCTGGCAGGGGACAGCACACAATGCCAGTGTTTTACGGGAGTGGGCAGTACACTTCCCCGCATTCCATATTCTGTAGGATCCTCGGAGTTTCAAGAAATGAAAGGGTCTTTTCTTCCATGCTTCTCTGTAATGAACAAATTATCTCCAATAGTTGTATGACTGGAAGTACATTTTTAAAGATTATCATAAACAATGAAGTAATTGAAATTTTTTTATTGGTATATATGATAAAACCTATTGCTTTCTTTGGAAACTTTGCTGTTTGGGTGTTACATTGAAAAGAAATTCTCAATCATGTACTTGCTATTCTAATCATTTTCTCATTGATTGATGTAGGTTCAATAGTTCATAATAACAATTTCTCCATTACACTCATTTCCGCATCTACAGCCATAGCCACATTAAATGAAAGGCATGGGGATAGGTATGAAATATAGACTGAGTAGTCCCACAAGTGGGTCGGTGTAGGTACACACATGTTCCACAAATCTGATGCCGATGATTGCCTAGAATAGTGTAGTACTCTGATTTTTTTAAAAACCCAAACAAGTACTTAGAAATCTGTTTTTCATTGTTACCCAATATGCCCATACCCCTCCAACCATATGCACACACACACATACCCACACAGATAAAATGAAAGTTTCCCAAAATAACACTGACTATAATACACTCTGATTTTGTTCTGTTCTATCCCTTTTCCACATTTCATTTCTGCTGACTGCAGCCCACTGAAATGGTTTCATGACCTTCCAATAAATTGCTGCCCATGTTTGAAAAACCCTGGTGGTGTGTATGTGTGGTTTTCCCCTCCTGGGAACTCTTGCAGGAACAACACTCCTTTTCCTCTGGGGAACTTCTTCTTCCCCACCCCAACCATAGTATACCTGGTGGCTACTGATCATGAGACCATGTGGTCCAGGCTGAGCCTCTGAGGGGTCTAACCCAGAGTTTTCTGCACTTGAGCTGGCAAGGAAGGGTGTTGTTCCTCTTTGGTGACACTCCTTTAAGGATGCAAGCCCAGTGCTCCCTGTAGCTGTAAGGTGCCAGTCTCAGTGAAATCTGGCCTGAGAACCTGGGCCAGCATCTAGTGAAAGGCTGGGAGAAAACACCCTGGTGTTGTCAGTAACTCATTGAAAAAGAAAGATATAGACCTAATAATAATGGCAGCCCAGTTTTACTTAAGTGAAATGGTTAAGAATACATAAAGGAGAGCCAGTGTAGCTCAGTGGTTGAACACTGCTTTGCAAATACCAGGTCCCAGGTCAATCCCAGTACCTCCTAAAAAATACATATAGGCTACAATACATGTGTCATCTTGCCCTTGAAAAGACCTGGAAGTTTGCAGGTGGGAGCTGGCCCTGGAAATGTTACAGCTTTTGAGTTCCTGGGAAGGGGTGGAAGGAGGGTTATCTGAAATCTGAGGGCAAGTTGTAACAGCAGATGTGGATAGATGTGGCTCCTAACACACTCAGTCACTGACGGGGTTGTGTGTGTTTTGTGTGTTTTGTGTATTCCTGGGAGGCTTGGCCGGGTACAGTTTTCCATTCTCACCTAGCATTTCTCACAGAAGAGATTGTGCATAAGCAAACACGAAAGTAAATTTGCGTTATACTCAAATTGTTCCCTAAAGTATCAATCCCAGAGAAACAAATTCACATTTACAAAGCAAGTGTTCTAGCAGGACTGACTGGACCAAGAGTATTCCCACCAGGTACAAGTCAGGACAATATGGCAACTATGTGTCGCAACAAAATCGCAACACGTTACATGTAGATATTTTTGCAGAATGTTTTTGATCCGCCATTATTCTCAAACCAGGTAGTTTGCTTCCGGGCAATCAAGAATAGGCTGTCATTTGAAAGCTATTGTTGCTGGAGAAATATGCACCTTTCTTTCTGTTGTAGGTGCTCCCCTGTACTGTTTTAGGTGTAACATTTCCTCTTCTTGGTGACCCATACAACTCATCAATAAGCCTTGCTTCAATGGCTCCTCTATGGCTTTCCTTCCCTTAAATCTACATCAAGATTGCTCTTTTTTCCCTAATCTGCTCCAAGTTGCGGTTCTCTTCTTTGAGAGGAAGGCAGAGGGGCATTACACTCCTTAGAATACCCCAGTGCCCAAAACAAATAATAATCTCTGTTATGACGTAGGTCAGTTTATCTTGCATTATTTTTATTGCCTGTGCAGTGATTTTCAGGGCCTAGAACGTTAGCATTATTATGAGTGCTGATAATAGCAGTATTTTTCATGTTATTACTCACCAATGAGATTAGAACTGTCAATGTTTTAAGAGTATTATTACTATTGTTACTAACATTAATATTAGTATTGCTATTTAATTGTGCAATTTCAGTACTACTAATACTGCTTCCTACTATGTATATTACAATTACCTTACCACTGCCAACCTATGGATATATCACTCCTAACTAATGCCAATTGCTACTCGTGCTAGTGCTAGTACTGCTACTACCATAGCTACCTGAATTGCATTGAGGGCTCACTGTGTCCCAGGTACTTTGCTAAGCATCTTGTAGACAATAGGTCAAGTATTTGATTTTCACAACCTCCCAATAAATACAGGTTCTAGTGCGAATTCCGTTTTACAAGGAGGACACTGAGAGTCAGAGAGGTCAAATAACTAACTTGTCCAAGGAAGAAGCAGATTCAGAATCTGACCCTCACTCCAGAGTCCCTACTTAGAACCACTATGTATCCTGCAGAAATTAATGCCACTTTTCTGTGCTGTCATCATTTGCTGGCCATGGTCACATTGGGCTGCCTTTTAAAATAATAATACCCTCTCTCCTATGGTAAAGAGAATATTTACATTCTTTCTTGTATTTTATATATTTCTGAAGCTAGAGAATCAAACACAGATAATCTCATTTCTGGCAATCTGGGTATTAATGAAAGTGGTTTCCTCCCTTTAGTCTTTTAAAGCAGAATGAGTTTTATCACCACTACCAAAGGAAGTAGAGCAATTAGGTTTTCCAGAAATCCCAAGAAACCTTCCAATTACATATTCCCTTTTATCTTTTGAAGCTATACTGCCTTTGTACATTTTGTTTCTGAATTAAATGAGTGTGATCTACTCAAAAGAACAATAGCTGTCATGAGATATCAGAGAATAGTAAAAAATCTGAATGTGGACGTAATCTGAAATTGCAGGTAAAACCAGTAATTTTCCTCCTGGAATAATTGTTGGCATTCTGATGAATAGTTTTCAGTGGCATGTATGATTAACTCTAGGGCAGGAAGCAGTTTCTCATATTTAACAATGTTTACCCAATTGGTAACAGTGTGGAAAGTAGAATTACTAGAGGTGCAGTTGTGGGGTCCACTTTGGGTAACACCATATCAAGCCCAAGAAAATTGCTGTTGCTTTCTAAAACATGATTCAGAGCCTTGTAGGAACAGAAGCTTTGGAATTACTGTAATACCTTTTCCTTCGAATAGATGTGATTGCACGAAGTGTATTAGCTGGAAGATCAGATTCCCCACTCAGGATGCAGTAGTAAATTGAATCGAGGCTGTTCTATAAGCACATGCACTTTTTTGGTGACTTGCTTCCTGTTTATCGTTTTCAATGACATTTACAATTAGTGCCCTTGAAACTGAAGACCGGGAGTGCCAGGGAGAGTGAGTCTGTGTAGCAGTGAGTCAGAGTGATGATAACATATGCTTTTGGATTTCCTGCTCACCACAGACACACTGACGACAGCATTTGGGATTTAATCCCAGGCAAGCCTGGGAAAAGTCCTCTGCTTCCACTCCTAACCAGTGGTATGTCCCCTTCCCTGTAGTAAACCTGGTACTTTTGGGTCCAGGAGATTCCTTCTTGACCCAACCCACTATCTTATTATGTTGCAGAACAGTGGAATTTGATCTCTTTTTTTGTTGTCCAGTTTCAAATGTTATGATGAGCCCTAGAACATACCAGCGACACTCTTCACCTTTGAGAATTTCTCCATTACAGAAATGTCCAGACTGGCTATGTTAAGTAAGAATTTTCCTTTGTCATATTGTGACATATCTTGCTTAGTAACATCTCTTGATGCATCCTCCTTATGTCACATCATGGAAAAGGAGGAAGGAGGGAAGAGGGCACAATTTTTGTGCAAAGGTGAAAATGAAATAGGTGGTTATAAGATGTTTTCCGAATGATAAATAGAGCTATTAGGTTCAAATTAGGGACTTGAACCTTCCTAGTGTGTGGGTGCCCCACAGCAGAGATAGCCAGGAACTAATGATATTGGTGAGATTTTCCTAGCACTCATAGTTTGAGCAAGATAAATATCCCAGTTATTCCTTCTCCTTCTCTGGAGTTGTGTTTCTACCTGTGTTGTCTGCTCTTGGAGCTTAACATTGCTATTTTCTTTCTTTTATAAGTCCATTATTACTTGATCATTTTTGAGTGCCATAATTTTTCGCAGTTGAATTTTTTGGTCCTAAAGACCTTTTTGATCCTCCCCCCCCCCCAAAGTGGTGTTTTATACCTTGTGGCTTCAAAGTTTGGTTTTCATAGCAACTTTCATTCTAAGGCCACTTACCTGTGTGGATCATAGCCATTGGGGTTTAGTTCCGTGCCAGGCAGGGTTTCCCCTTGCCAACACGCTATTCCTGTTGCCTCAAAGGATAGCATTATGCAAAGAATGCCTTCCTGGGCTCCAGCATGAGCCTCTTATAAACACCATCAGGATTAATTACTCTCCTCTTTCCTAAGCAACCACTAAATGCTGACAGGAATATATGAAAGGTGTGGGCCTACCTTTGCCTTTTAGAAGCTTCACAGCAGCAAGAATGAGAGGTAGTTCCAAGTGAATTAGGATCATATAAGCAATTATCAGGGATTGCAATGTTTGGCTTAGAAGAGCTGTTCTTACAATCTCATGGGATTTGGTCTCACTTGCAGAAATGGTTTCGTGCATAGACTATTGCTTTCCTTTGGAGAGAAGCTAGTGGATGGTAGATTTTTAAGGGGAGCTGGTGAATGAATCTCAAGCCATAGCTACAGAGGTCTGGGAAAAAAACCCCAAGGGAACCCATTTTACTCAGGCTTTCAAAGACTTCTTTTGTGATTCAGATTTGGGAGTTGTTCCACACCTGGTGGAATGGTTCCCAAATGCTTGGGAAAGAATTCAGGACAGGGGGACCAGACCACTTGCATTATACGTGAAAATGATATGATTGACTTCCCAGCTGGAGCACCTTGTGGCCAACAGCTCTTGGGACCATATGCATGAACAAAGACAACTTGCTAAAATAGGAAAAAAAACTTTTAAAAGTATTTAGTCTTCAGGGAAAAATAGAACACATAATCTCTAATGGGTTATAATAATATTTTGAGTAAATCAGTATTTCTTAACATTGGGGGACGATTTTGCTCCCCCCCCCAGGGGACACTGAGAAGTGTCTGGAGACATTTTTGGTTGTCATACTGGGGGAGGTGCTCCTGGCATCTGGTAAGTAGAGGCCAGGGATGCTGCTGCACCTCCTACAAGGCCCAGGACAGCCCCTACCATGAAGAATGACCTGGCCCAAGAAGTCAGTACTGCCAAAGTAGAGAAACCCTGGTCCAAAGACTTAGAGGAGGGCAGAGCCCTAAGATGGAAAGCACCAAGGACCCTAAATCACTGCACAGAGCAGAGCACACCGCTTACCCTCTACAACTTCCCCAGACTGGGAGAGTGAAAAATAAAGATTGACTGAATTAAGCTACTGATACTTTGGGGTTGTTTTCTTATGGCAAATAGGCTCTCCTATTGGAGATTGAGAGCTAAGATTGTACAGCCTCTTCTAACCTGCAGCGTGAGTGGTATGCAAGCTTCTTGCGATGCCATCAGAGACAAAACAGTAAGAGAATAAAATTTTGGAAGTTTTTTCAGTGGTCATTTGAGGGGCTGATTTTATTAGAGAATAAGGAAATGTAAGTGGAATTTCTGAAAATTATTTTGCATACTTTTGAGATCCAAGGTAAGGGCACTGGCTATTATATCTTACTTCACTTCAAAGTGTTTCTCTCATCTTTGACAGAGCGCATCCCTAATAGATCTATTATACTTCTTGTTCATGATGAGGGTCGTATTTTGACACATGCATGGCGGTAGCTTTCTAATGCTACTAGACATTAATCTTAGAAGAGAGAGTAATAAAGCAAGAGGCTAGGAATGTCCATATGTGAGAAGAAGATTGCTGGAGATGGACGTAAGCAAGCAGTGTTGAATGCTTGATATTGAAGAAAGGGGAGAACAGTTTATATGTGTGATCTCTCTAAGTGAGAAGGAAAGAGGTGGCTGGAAAACAAAGATGTTGAGATCTTTTTCTTCAACTGGCCAATAGTTGGTGTCATTGGCATATATACCAAATTTCATGGAATCTAACGTACCATCAATTGTTATTCATCTTGTCATGTGTGCTCCTAGGAATTTAAGACGTAATGCTTGCGTAGGCCATAGGTCAGCAAATTGTTCCTTAGGTCAAATCTAGCCCACTGCCTGTTTTTATAAATAAAGTTTTATTGGAACACAGCCACAGCCATTTGTTTATGTATCGTCTTTGGTTGCTTTCACGCTACAGTGGCAGAGTTCAGTAGTTGAGACAGAGGCTGTATGGCCCACAAAGCCTAGACTATTTACAGGTATACCTCATTTTATTGTGCATTGTAGAAAATGCGTTTTTTACAAGTTGAAGGTTTATGGCAATTCTGCGTTAAGCAAGACTATCGGTGCCATTTTTCCAACACTTTGTGTCTCCGTGTCACATTTTAATTAAGGTATATGCATTGGTTTTTTTTTTTTTTTTATTATGGGTAAAAATCAAAATTCTCACAATACATACAAACATTTGTAAAATGATATATAAATATATATGCATATATGCATTGGTTTTTTAGACATAATGCTACTTCACACTTAGCAGACTACAGTGTAGTGTGAACTTTTGTATGTATAGCATGAGCTTCGTTTGACTGGTTTTATTGTGATACTCCCTTTACTGCAGGGAGCTGGGACAGAACCTGCAATATCTCTGTGTACCTTTACAGAAAAACCATGCCAAATGCTGGCTTGCATTTTATTTTATACTTCTCGAACTATTAGACTTAAATGTACATTTTAATCATATCGTACTTTTCGTGTGTATGTAAAATGTGAAATATAACCAAAATAACCGCTAAGGTAGTCCTCAAACTTTTATACATATAACATATGGAGCTTGGCCCCTCTGAACCACCTTTTTTGTTTGTTTTTTTTTAGAAGCTAAATTTTTTTTTAAGATTTATTTTTAGAGCAATTGTAGTTTAACAGAAAAATCATGCAGAAAGCACAGAGTTCCCCTATATTCACCCCCTCCCACACACATGGTTTTGAGTTTTGTCCATTCTTGGCCTAGAATTCTAAAAAGGAAACAGGGAGCTCCATGGCGTGGGTAGCAATGGTGGCTGAATCACAGGGAGACCACCAAGGTAGGACTCGGGGCCCCACTACCACTGGGTCAGTCATACTCGGTAGGGGACTTCCCTTCCAACAGAGAACCTTGTGGCTTAGTATTTCCATCTCACTGGGGAGGCTGCAACCTCCCAGGCAGACACTGGGGGCCTTGGACAAGTGGGGAAGGAGGAGCTAGTCCCCGAGGGCCTCATTCCAGATCTGGAAGAGGCGCACTGTGTCCCTGGGACCTGCCATCCCCGGAATCTGACTCTCACTCTGGCCAGGTGCACTGGGTGTGTCTCTAGTCCATTGGTTCTTCACCTTTTTTGTTCCATGGACCCCTTTGCCAGTCAGGTGAAAACCATGGACCCCTTACTAAGTCCACACTACACTGTGTGTTATTTAATAAATATATCCCACCTGCACCAACACGTCCCCACAAGAATAATGTTTTTTGGAATTTCAATTCAAGCTCACGGACCCCTTGATAAGAACCCCTGCATTGAGTCCAAGAGCTGAGTCCCACTCTCAGCAGCCAGAAGGCTGTGCGACATGGGCAAGGGAGGGAGGAAGTGTGGGCATCGAAGTTCAGTGTAACACACTTGGGAAGTCTGAGCAGGTAATGAATTTCTCCTTCTTAAAGAAAAGACTTCCAATGCAGCATCTGCTTTTGAGGAGGCTCTGGGAAACACTCCTGGCCAAGGGACCCAGATGACAGCTGGACCCCAAATGGAATCTGGTCAGTGGGTCACAAGGCAGAAGACAGACTCATCTTTCCATCCGATGACCACCATCACAACTGCCAGCCACACCACCAAAGTTAATAACCTCCAACCCACCCCCACCATTATCAACCTCCATAAAAGCAACCTCACCAAGGCCAACAGCCTCAAACTCACAAACTCAAAATGACTGTGACCAAAACCATTGTCACTATCGCAGCCACTGCTAAATGACCTTGATCTGTGCTAAAGCCTCTGCTACAACCCTCATGACCTCCAGCCACCACCCCATCACAACCATCCCCAAAACTACCATCCTCAAGTGCCCAAACCACCACCATCCGAATTGAATGGAACATCAGAAGTTTTCTTGCTCTATGCCCAGGAATCCTGGCCTTGATGGATTGCCTCAACCAGATCCCATGCCCTCCAGCTTCTGATTGGATTTGGCCAGCGGGAGGCTTGACAGAGAGCAGAAGGAGGAAGAGAGTGAGGGCAGGTACTTATTCCCTAGGTTTCCTCCCTGCAAGGCAGTCCTGGGCCAGCTACATCCCAAAGACCAGAACCCTTGTCAGGAACCCTGCTCCCAGAGATACAGGCTCCAGGTCTCTGAATCACTCTTCAAAGCAATAGCCGAAGTCCATCATTTCCTCCGAAATGTTTGCCTCAGTGCCATGAAAAGCACTGGTGATGGAGCATCTCTTGACCCAGTACTCCTTTGTTGCCTCAGGGCTCTTCTTCCCAACCTGTGGAAGCCCATTCGGTGTGCTTTGATGCTGATACTTTCTTGATAGTCCCAGAAGTGTTCAATGGATTTTTTTAGTGACAAGCAGGCCTCATATTCCTTCCTCAAGTGGTCTTTAGTTGTTTGTTGGCTGAAATCATAACCCCAGGAATAACCAACCAATTGTGTGTGCTCAGGCAACAATAATTCCCGGCAGGCAGAATTCGAAAGTGCCCTCCATTATAAGATCAACTCAGAGACATTAAAATATAAAAGGCCTGTGCTTCTGAGAATCTGGGAAATGGTTTGGGTTCTGGTTTCTTGAAGGGAGGGGAGAAGAGAGAATCCAACCACATGTCCCTGTGTATCCTTCGTATTGCAGGCACTACTTTATACTGGAAATTTTTTCTTTTCTCTTTTCTTTATTTTCCCAAGCTGAATAGACTTCCTCCCAAGGCTCAAAGTGCAGTGTCACAGAGACGTTTTTAATAAATCTCTGGATTTTAAGCTGCTCCACTCTTCTGGGCCACAGTAATTCAGATTGATTGCAGTGATGCTTGGCTGTGATGGGAAGCTCAGCTCCTGCTGCTCAGGCAGGTTGGCCCCCAAGCCCAAGTCAGCCTCCTGCCTCTGCAGCCACAGGATCCCTTGAGAACTTGGGAACTTAACGAATCCCTCTCCTCTTTCCTGTGTGTGACATAAATGCCCTGTGAAAGTCTAGAATCCCCTTACTGGGCCGAGAGGATGAGATCATTCTTTGAGTTGCTTTCCACTTACTAGCGTGGTTCAAAAGAGGTGTGCCTTGTGAGCAGGTGTTCCCACTTACTCTCAAATTTCTAGCTGGTAGTGCAGCATTTGAGAGAAGTTTCTCACAGTGAGTGGTTGTAGGAAATGAGGGTCTCTTAAAGCTGTTCTTCTCCGTCTCAGGGTACCCCCAACTGTTTGGGTGTAACTTTTTATTTCTCTGGCAGCTTGGGTCACAAGACTACATTACCACAAGTACAGCAGAGACTGGGCTGCTAATTTCCAGCACTCTCCTTGTGGAGGGGACCCCACAAACTAAAAAGGCAAAGGATTTGAGCAAGTGGGGGGCCTAATAAAAGCAACCAGCTTTGAATTGTGCCAAGTAAGGATTGGTGGTCCATGGTAGAGCCTTTCTACTGGTTGTACACCCCATTTTGGGATGGAAAAACTGTTTTATTTTTGCTGTATGATCAATGTAGTTATATAAGAAGCTTTCAAGGTGAAAAATAAAGCTTTTGATTTTCCTATCTTTTGCTTTCATGGGATTCTGGAAGCCTTTTAGAAAGCTGAGCTGTTTTATACCAAAAAAAAAAAAAAAAAAAAAAAAAAAGCCAAGAGAGAAATGGGTTGCCTTTTAGGGAAGAGCTTGATGTGTGTGCTTATAACTTGTTCAGGTTGAAGAGCTACCTTACAACTTGGCAAGATACTGGAGATAAAAGCCAGTTTTGCAAGGCTGCCGTGGTTACAGATTCAATTTTTCAGAGTCTAAACGAAATTTTAAAAAGCTGTCCTACACTCAGAAGCCAACACTGGGTTGAGCTGTTACTTCATGCATGGCGATGAGCATGGGGCTTCATGCCATCCAGTCCCCATGACATAAGGGCAACCCAGAGATCAGTTTCTTGGGCCTCATTAGCTTGTGGAAACAAGGAAGGGCCTATCAACAATTTCCAGAGACTTGGGGATGAAAGAAGGGCCTAACAATAGCAAAAACCAACCAACAGCTAGGGCCATTCTCAGAGCTCAGAGTCTGACCACAGAGGCCCCTCCACGCGTGGCTCCCAGACCTACTGCATGTCGCAGTCTTATTGCCTATTTACCCCCCTTACATCACTCCCAAAGACAGACAAATACTGGCTGTGCCCTTTAGTGCAGCTCTCTTCCCCCGAATGCCTGCTGGTCTAGAGAGCTACTAGATCAGGTCATGGTTGCCCAGTATTGGTAATGGCTTGATCCTCAGGGTTAGTCATATCTGAACCAATGCTGGGATGTCTGCGGAAGCGTCTGGGTTGACGCTGACCCAGCAGACTCTAGTTCCTTTGTTAAGGCTTTTCTCTAGGGCGAAGTTAAGTTCAGATCTCAAGTCCTTCCCTAAGGACCTCAGCTCCTGCTCTCTCCTTGGAAACTGCTTAAAGGAGACCTTCTCCTGTGCTCAGAATCACCTGGAGGGCTTGTTAAAACACAGCTCTCTGGGCCCTACCCCAGGGTTTCCAATTCAATGGGCCTGGGATGGGGCGTGCAAATTTGTATCTTTAATGAGTTATCAAGTGATGCTGATGCTATTGGTCCCAGGGCCACACTATGAGAACCGGTGCTCTAGAAGAACTAGAAGAGTCAAAAGGAGACAAGTTAGGAGTTTGAAGTGTGAGAGGGATCGACACTCCCCCCCCCCCCCCTTGCTGGCTTTGAAAAGGGCCATAAGCCAGGGAATACAGCCTGAATCTAGAAGCTTTGGGAAGAGGGCAGCCAAATCCACTTTAGAAAAGAAACCTTTCTCTAAAGGAAATAATGTCTGCAAAGATGTGGCTCTGCCTACAACCACTTTCTTATTTGCCACCATAGCAGTTTTAGCATTTCAAACATCTCCTTTGCTAATTATAGGCTCTGCTTTACATGCTTTACATTTGCTTAACTAAATGGTCCATTCAAGCAGCTTTCTTCAAATAAAGTAATTCTTTGGCCAAAACGTGTATTCAGTTTCTACCCAGAAGAACCTCAAACTGCCGCAGCTCTTGGTTTCAAAGATATAAAATCCAAACTGTGGTCTAAGCCCAGGCTCAAGGTCTTTCTGCCTTTTTTCCCTGACCTAAAGTCTCCGGAAGAAGGAAGGTTTTGTAGGACTTCGGCTTAAAATAGCCCTGGTTGTATGAGGCAGGTAATTGGAAGATATTAACAGATCCTGCACCCAGGGCACAGTAGTAAACTAAACCTGGGCTGTTCTCCAGCAGATATATTTCGGGCATGGAATTTCCTTCTTGCAACCAACCCCAGTGGGGTGCGGTGCTGGAATGCAGGCTACAGGTGGGCTTGCACATCTTGCTCCAGGGATCACCAGCTTTTTCCCTGCGGCTGTATGTCGGTGAAGCCTGAAAGAAAAATGACTTTAATATTCAGATTCAAGGAGAGCCAACCAAAGAGAAAGTCATCTGGAATTTTGAGTGTTGGGAAACAGTGTATCAAGAAATGCCCCACTTCTCCCTTTTTCTAAATCAAATTCATCCTGGCTTAGCCACCTCTTGGCTGCCTGGGTGGAGTGTGCAGGGGAGAAGGTTCCCACTCCATCCGATAGGACCATTGGGAATTACTCGGGCTGTTAGAGCGAGCTTCTGGTCTTCCACGTCTGCTACCGAGATGCTCATGGCCCAAGACGGTGTTTGAAGGTGGATGCTTTTGCCGATGGCCCCAACGCCTTCCTGATAAACTTGACCTCTAGACCTTTCTTGGAGCACACAAGGCCACAGAACTTGCTGGCCCTTCTCTAAGACACTGCTCTGATGGTCCCAGAAGACATCTGCTTCCTCTGAGACCCAGGCTGGAGCTGAGCCTGGGGCTCAGGGCTGCAGTGCACATGGAACCCACCAGTCCGCTGTCCCAGGCCCGGGATTCTAACTCACCTCATTATTCCCTTCTCCCTCAACCTGTGGAAAGTTCTCCAGCTCCAGACCTTCACATGCTTAGGCTTTAGAATGGGGGTTGACTAACTGTGCCTGTCAAGGGCCAGATAGTACATATTTTCAGCTTGGCAGGCCATACAGTCTGTCACAACTACTCAACTCTGCCATTCTAGCATGAAAGCAGCCACAGACAGCTTGTCAATGAGTGAACGTGGCTGTGTTCCAATAAAACTTTATTTATGGACACTGAAATTTGAATTTCATATAACTTTCATGTATCGCAAAATATTTTTCTTTTAAACTTTTGTCAACCACTTAAAAATGTAAAAACCATTTGTAGCTTGCAGATGGTACAAAAGCAGGCAGCAGGCCGAATTTGGCTCACAGGCTGCAGTTTAGTGACCCTTGCCTTAGAAAACCAAAGTTTCTTAACTCTTCTCTGGGGCAGAGTAAGCCCAGGTGGCCAGGAGAAGATATCAACAATTCCTCAGTAGGGTTGTTATTTATTTATTTTACATAATTTCAAATCACTCTTTGCAGTCTGGCCCCAGCCTCCTCTATACTCTGGCTTCCCTCTGGAAACTCTTTGCTCCTCTAGCAAATCTCCTCTGGCGGTGATCCTCTACCATCGGTTGTATCTCAGAATCACCTGGAGAGCCAATACAGCACACAGAGGCCCTCAGAAAGAGCCTGAACCGTTGTATGCTTACCAAGTTTTCCAGGTGGTTCCAGTGCCCACCAGATTTTGAGACCTGCTGTTACTAAGTTGTTTCATGCCTTTCTGCTTTTAAGATCTTCCCTGCCTGGAGTGGCTTAACTTCTTCCTCCTCTGCACACTTAACCTCTTACTTATCTTTTAAAAACTTAAGTCAACTGGTAGTGCTGCTGGGCACATTCCTCCCTGGTCTTTATCTGATTTTGAGCTCTCAAAGCAGGCTACCAATACCTTTATGATGGCACAATTTCCACACCTTACTTTGAATATTTAGTCACTTATCTTCCCAACCAGGCTGTAAGCTTCTAAACTGGACCTTGTCTTCTTTGATCTTATATTTCTAACCTTGCATCATACCAAGTATATAATACGGACTCAATAAAAGCTGGTGATAGGAATGAATGAATGACTATACCCAGAGCATGGAGGGTAAACAATAAGGAAACAGGCAGGAGAGGAACGGTTCTGGTAGAGATTTCAGTATTTAGGTCCTGTTTCTCTGTGATTACTGTGAACAGTGATCTCTCTGGGTTTATTTAGCCTCCTCTTAATTCCTAGGTCTAAGATGTCCTCTTCTTAGTCCTCACTCACTAAATGCTACAGACTAGAGGTTCTCAAAGTGTGGTCCTTGGACCAGCATCAGCATCTCCTGGGAACTTGTTAGAAATGAAACTCCTCAAGCTTCACCCCAGAGCCACTGAATCAGAAACTGTCTGTTTTCTGGTGACTACTCATGTTTGAGAACCACTGTGTCTAGACCACTGGTTCTTAAACTTGGTCGCACAATGAAGCCATCTGAGGAAGCTTTTAAAAAAATAAATAACTGATGCCTGTGTCCCACCCAGGGGCATGCCGGTAAGTGTTTAATAGTTGGCTCTCTGGAAAATCAAGAGCCATGATTTGAAGTATTTGCCTATTCCCATGGTGTCAATATTCCCACCATTGCTAATTCAAAGCTACCAACATGATGTCACTGAAAAGAGAGTTGGGAAGAAATGTGTACAGTCAGCTCTTGTGAGTTTGTAGGAACCAAGTGAACTTGAGGACACATTAGTTCCATCTGCAGAGATACAGATTAATGGGTCCAGTTTGTGACCTGGACATAGGGATCTTTTAGAAACAACTCAAAGAATTCTAAAGTTGGAGTGCCACTGCAATAGAATGCTTGTGAAATAAATTTAGCAGTGACTGTAACTCCCCACACCTAGCCACTGGCAAAATAGGTCCTGCCCCTTTAATGCAACCCTGTTTGTAATTTGGCATGATCAAAGCTGTTTCTGTAGGGATGTCACTGATCTTCTAATCAGGAAAAAAGTTTTATAAGAATTTTATCAGAGTATTTCCCCCAATTTTCTTCTCAAAACAGTTTGTATAAATATAAGACTGCGTGATATTAAAATCTGTATAATTAAAATCAAATTTGGTTTATGCTTAATAATTTTAATCAAATTGTTAGATGATAAAATAGTATGTTTGAGACAAGATAAAAATGTCCTAACTATAAAAGTTTATTTCAAGACAATGATTAATGTGACATATGTTTTAAAGTTGGCTTCAGAGATTCTACATTTAATTAATGTGGCATTGAAACACACAAAACAGCAGTATTTTGTATTCTGAACAGTAGAATAAACTAAAATTTGGATATATTGTTTGTCTAAAAGGCACAGAAAATATAAAGAAATGTGGTATTTTTAAATATCTAGCATGAGTAGAAAAGGTAAACCATAAGGTGATTTACTTTCATGTGGCTTGCCGTAGTCAAGTCTGGAAAATGCAATTTCTCAGATCCTCAGGAAGAAAAATGGCTTAATAAGAGCAACAAATACAAAATTGATTAAAATAAGAAATGAATCATTTACTCTAGTGTGACATTTGGTTTTCTGTGGCTGAATAACAATAAAAAGCCATTGTGAGTGGGTTATTTTTCATCCACCAAGATGAACTCACAACTAATGAAAAGATGCTATTAATTAGTGTCCATTAAATACAAATATGTCTGGAAACCTCACCTTCTGGATTATAGGTGATGGTGGTTATCTGGCTCTTAAATCTATTATTCATCCCAAAATATCCATTTAATATGGCAGGAGGGCAAGTGGGTACGGTTTTGATGAGCAAGGTTGGCCCTAAGTGGATGTTCATTAAGCTGGGCAATGGGTACATGGAGATTCATTAGCTTATTCTCTCTACTTTTATGTATTTTGAAAATTTCCATTATAAAAGTTTTAAAATATTCATTACAGTTTTATTATTTATACTTGGTGTGGCAGTTTGATATTATTTATGAATCCCAGAAAAGAGAAAGATTATGTTTGTAAACTAGCCTGTTCCTCTGGGTGTGATACCCTTTGAATGCATTAGATTCAGCTGACATGTCTTGATTAAATGACCTGTTAAGATTAGGGCTTTGATTCAACCACATCAGTAAGGCCTGACTCGGGTTGAGTCCCTGCCCCCTTGGTGGGCTGATATAAATGGACACTCACTCAAGAAGACATATGGAAGAGGAGAGGACTTGGTCATTTCATTCCTGCCCTGAGACAGAAAGGGGAAGGCTCAAACAGCTAAAGCCCTGGGAAGAGAGACGAGCCCTATGCCGGCCTGAAGCTGAGAGAGAGGAAGGCTGAACCCTCACAGAGATGGGCAACCATCTTGCTTCAACACATGGCACCTGACTTGGGTGAGAAAGGAACCTTGAGTTGGACACTTTAGGGCCTCGTAACTGTAAGCTTTTACCCCAAATAAATACTCTTTATAAAGCCAACAGATTTCTGGTACTTTGCATCAGCACCCCTTTGGCTGACTGATACAGGTGTGCCAGGAAGAGTAGAAAACAGTGCAAAGAAACGTGAAGTTGCACTTTCTAAGTAATCTGCCAGTCCACATTCATATATTTTTCCAGTGAATTAACATTACTGCTTTGAAGTGTCCAAACTTTGAAAAGAAAGTTTAGTAGAATACTTTCCAAAATGCTACTTCCTACCCTGTGTTCTTGAACTAGGTATAGTGAACCTAATTTAACCTTTTACTGGATAACTCAGGTTCATTTTATCCATTGGTTTGTTTTTTGCTGTCTACAGTGATGTCATCTTGGAGGTTGTTCCTTCACTCAACAAACGTTTACTGAGCACTGAAGATGGGCCGGGCACTGGGGGTATAGGCGCGAACAGAGGGGATGAGAATCTCTGCCCTCATGGTGCTTACCTTCTACTGGCTGCTGAGGTGTTTAGAGTGGTTTACGTGAACCCTTTGAGTGAGAAGAAACTCTGAATAGCTCACGGGCCCATAGTGGTTTCTGGCTCTCCTGTCTGTTCTTTATAGTTAATGTTGTTTGTCTGCTTCCTTTTTCTGAATTGTCATTCTTTTCTTAAAATAACTTTATTTCAAATTGAAAAAAAAAAAAGAAAACAGAAAAAGGCAACTCAACAAGTTATGGAAGCATTACTCCTAAAAATTTCTGACCAGGGACTTTTATCTCATCCAATTCCAGCTCCTAACTCAGTTTTTCCTCTAGCGTTCAGAAAGAACACAGATTAGTTAAATGTCATAGTCAAGGTCTCCTTTTTAATGAAAAAAAAAATGCTTAATCATATTCATATCTCACAAAACCAAACGCCATATTCTTTTTTGACCTTTAGCATTAATATAGTACCTACTTTGTTTTAGCTACAAAAACATTGCAATGTTAACTATAGTCTATAAATCACATTAGTTATATTTTCCCATGTATCACCACATTCTTAATACCTTACAGTAGAACATTCCTGCATTTATATTATTAACCACAATCGTCATCTACTGCCCAAATCATTGTTATACATTCCCTATATTATCTTCCAGCCGTCCTCCAAGTAATGTTCATCTCCCTAGACCACTCGTTTCAGCCACAATCACATCCATAAATCAACAGTTTGTTACATTCATTAGGATGTGTTTCCATCAAGTCCAATCATTACCACATATTTACATTTGACCTTATTAAACATTCTACATACATTTAGCATCGTCTTTCCCCTCTCATCCCACATTCCGTATCTCAACAACCTACACTTCAGAGTCCAGCTCTCTAAGTCTACTCATTGTATCCCCAATTACTTCTATGTTTCTGTGTTCTAGGTACCTGAGGTTTCTAGATGCATAAATCATTCTTCAGCATGTGACAAATACTCACTAAGCACCTACCAGGTGCCAAGTACTATTCTAGGTGTTGCAGATACAGGGTATAGAACATGAATATGGTGTTTGCCCTTATGCCTGGGCAAGGTCCAGGAGATTGTAATATCATGTGCTAGATGGAGAATCATAGGAAATGGTAGCTCATGCAGAATGGGGGCTGGGTTTGGGTGCTCAGGGAAGTCTGCGGCATTCTGAAGCAGATGGGGATGCATTTCATTGTGGACTTGTAAAGTTTGATGTGTTTCTGAGCCCTGCAAGTGGAGACATACAGACAGTTGGCGTTTCTGCTACCTATTGTTGCATAACAAACTGCCTTAAAACTTAATGGCTTAAAATAACAACAATTTATTTCTCACACTTCAGTGGCTTTGCTGGCAGTTCCTCTGCTGGTTTTGCTTGGGCTAGCTTGTATGGCTGCATTCAGCCAAGAGGTCAGCTAGGCTGGAAGGTCCAAAGGAAAACCTCATGCATGTGTTTGGTGGTGGATCCTGGGCCATTCAGGGGGAGCCTCCATGTGGCCTCTGGTCCTCTCAGAGGCTAGATCAGCTTCCTTCCTTACATGGTGGTCTCTGGACAGCTTTTCAAGAGGGCAGAAGCAGAAACAGCAAAGCTTCTGAAGGCCTAGCCTTGGAAGAAACAACATTTCAGCCACATTTTTTGGACAAAGCAAGTCACAAGAGCAGCTCAAGTTTGAGGGATAGGGACGTAAATAGATTCACACTCCTACTGGGAAGAGCAGCAAAGTCTCTCTGCAATAGGTCTGTTCCCCCAGGATGGCAAGAATCCATGGCCCTGTTTTGTAATCTATCACAGTTGCATAGATGGGTCTGAATCTCAAGACAGCCATTTGGATGGAAAATAGCGATCTAGAAGTTATCAATGGATAGATTAGAGGCTGGAAAGTCCTGGCTGCAGATTGGACTCCCATGGGGAACAGGGGAAGTTTTCCATATGGTCCATGTGCAAAAATGGTAACTAATTAGGCAATAAAAAGAAATCCCAACTTGTGGGAGAAGTCAAGGCCTCATGGAGAAATGAGGCTGACCGAACACCAAGGAGTAAAGAATACAAGCTCATTTCCTGAAGTGATTCCGTCAAAACTAGGTCAACAAATCAGCTTTCACTTCTACCTGCTAATCAGAAAGTCCAGTGCCCCTCACAGGGTTTTATTATGTTCAATAAAGAATTTGTAATAAAATGAACATTTAATGAATTCCTAAATAGCCTCTGTAGTGTTCTAGTTTGCATGCTTCCTAACCTAACCTTTATTTGTGTAATGGCATATTTGTTCTCTTCTAAGAATTCTTTTAACACTAACTGAGTTCAAGAACGTCCACATTTGCCATAAACTGTTGTGGACAAGATGGACTTCAGCCTGCTAGTCATCTGTTAGTATTAGATATGGGAGAAAGGAAGGAAGTCTCTCCTCAGGCAATTAGAGCAGAGCCTCAAAAGAGTCTTGAACAAGAAAATATTGCTTTGGGAGCTTAGAGACTTTACTATTTCTGAATGTTCAAACACTCCACTGTCCAATACAGAAGCTACTAGCCATGTATGGGTATTTATATTTAATTTTAAATTCATTGAAGTACAGACAATTAAAAATCCAGTTTCTCAGTTGAACTCATCCTATTTCAAGCGCTCAACAGCTGCATTTGGCCAGTGGCTACCATCTTGGACTGCGCCAATATAAAATACTGCTATCGACACAGAAAGTTTTCTTAGACAATGCTGGTCTGGCATTTCTTATCCATGCTGAGGATTGGAATTAAGGGTGGGGTGTGATTTGTTCTAAGATATACATCACCAAGCATCATGGGACAACTAAACAAACTTCTAGGAGGAGAATGGGGATAGGGAATAGCATTATGTTTAAGAGACCATTTGTCCATGAATTAAAGCAGTTTAGATGTAGGTTACATATTGATGGAATGGAAGAAGAGCTCACCCAGCTGGAATGAAGGGCCCAAACTAATAAAATCAAATTAACAAGGGTAAATGCAAATCTGTATATTGTTTTAAAGCACAAGTCAACAAACTTTTTCCTGTCAAAGGCTGGATAGTAAGTAAATGTTTTCCACTTTGCTGGCCAGACAGCCTCTGCTGCCACTACTCATCTTTGCCCTTGTAGCACAAAAGCAGTCATAGACAGCATGGAAAGCAATGGGTGTGGCTGTGTTCTAATAAATCTTTATTTACCAAAAATAGAACGTAGGCTGGCTTTGATCCCCCGGCTGTAGTTTGCTAACCCCTGGTGGTTCAAGCTCCCAAGGAGGAGGCATGGCATGAAAGCAGTTGACCTGACACTGTCCTTCGGGTCTTTACTTGACTGGTAGCTTGGTTTGAGGTAGTTGACTTAGGTAATGCCATTTTCATCTGCTTTGAGGCATATTTCATCCAAAGTCAGGGAAAGAAGACTCCCCTTGTAGGTCCGAGTGGGGATTTGCATTCAATCTGGATATTGCATGAAATGTCAGGGATTTGGAAACTGGATGAAAGAAGGATTATGGAAGGAACCGACATCTAACCTAACAATGGAGAATCATCAGAGATGGGAGCATAGCTATCTTCAAGTATTTGAAGGCCTGCCAGGTGACAGGAGGTGTGATTTATCTGAATAATTCTAGAGGTTAGAAATAGAACGTATGGGTCCATTTGAATAAAACAAGAACTTTAAAAAAATTAGAGCTCTTTTGAAATGGGCTGCCTCAGGAAGTAGTGAGTTTTCCACAATGGAGGGTTTTTAGAGAAAGGGTGGATAGTTATCTGTGAGCTGGTTGAAGAATTTATTCTAGATTTGGGTGGGAGGTTGGAAAGATAATTATCTAAATTACTTTTATACTGTCAGGTTAAGAATTAGGCTGCAAGTAAGAGAAATCTCAACTCAGACTAGCTTAAACAAAAAAGGTAATCTGTTGGCTCATGCAACTGAGAAGTCCCAGGATAGGACTAGCTTCAGACATGGCTGGATCCAGAGGTTCAAACGAAAGCTTCAGGCGGCTCCGGCTACAGAAATGGTGAGGCCTAGTGCCAAACGCAAATGCAGGGTCCCTTCTTTAAATATCATTACGAATTTCAAGAGGATAACAGCATTAAACCAAGCACGGGCGCCTTCAGTGCCCAGGACCCTGTGGGACGTTACAGGCTGCATGCCCATTTACCTGGTCTTCAGGTTCTGGCTTCATTAGCTCTGCCTCTCAGTTCTCTTTTTCTCTGGGCTTTCAGGGAGTCTATCTTCATGTGGTGGTGCCTGGAAGCTTTAGGCTAGTATTATCGGATTTTTATAGCTGCAAAAGAGTATTCTTCTCCCTTGGGGACACCAGCAAATGGTACCAGATAATCTCTGGTAGACCCTGCTTATCTTTGACTCCAAACACATGGTCACATGATATGGCCCTTTTGACCAGGTTGGGGTGACTTGTCCACCCCTGCACCTGAGAATAGGGTCAGCTCTACTCAAAACATAAAGACCAAGAGAGAAGGGGATAGATAGTGCCAAAAGGAACAAACACAGTTGGGTTACCTGAAGAAGGGGGAGTGGATGAAGGGAAGCTGCATCATAAATATTGTTGTTTACCAAACAACAATGATGAAGGGTGTGGAAGAAATGGCTCCCAAGCAAAAGGCTTAATCCAGAGATCATGCCAAAAGGAAAACTGGATAGATCCTTTTCAACCCTGAAGGGCTTGCTAAACTTATAAATCCTGTTTGCTCAGGTATGCAAGCAAGAGTTTTCCTGTCTCATTTATATTCAATATAAAATCTTTTATTCTTAGAACGAGCTACTTAAAAACTGTCTGTCAACATTCCAAGATCCAACACTTATTTCCCTACCTTGAAATTATTTTAATGCAATGAAGAATGTTTCCTGGAACCTAATTATTTTTCTCAGGCCCACCTCCCATGCAAAATGTTGTTCAGTTTCTTAGGGAAGAAATTATATATATGTAAATATTAGTCATCACTTTCTGACTTGGGCTGTCTTGCTGCTGAAGCAGCACATTGTTTAATAAGCTTTGCTCAAAAGTAGACCTTTTTGGAGAAAATATTGGTCAAACACCTAGAATGGTGAAGAGGACTAGGTAGCCCCAAGACTTGTAGAGTGTGTAATGGATTCATCACCCAGCACATCAGTTCAGCCTAGAATTTCATTCTAATCTCAGTTAGATCTGAGCTTGTTTTTCCTGTTGAGCTTGACACTTTGGGGGAACAGAGTTAACTAAACAATTTTATTTCAGTCAGTTTGTCAGAAGAGGCAGGGGACAAGTGATTAGAGTCCACCTCTGTCCTGGTTCCATGCTGATCATGGGGAAGCCTATCCTGAAGTTGGCTGTACAGAGACAGAAGTTAAACACCAGGTATCTGGAGATAGGTTTTCGGGATTCAAAGCCTGGCTCTGCTACTCACAAACTGTCTTTCTTTGGGCTGGTTAACTTCTCTGAGCTTCTGTTTTCTCACTTGGTAAATGTCACTGTTGCTTTCTATGGGAAAGCCCTTACCACGAAAACAGGAGAAAGTTCTTGCTTCCCAATGGCCAGCACACATGCTTAGTTTCACAGTGTACACTTTTCTGGGTCATTCGACCAGGACCCTAGAACAGAAAAATGTCATGGGAATCCCTGGACTTCTTAATATAAACAAGTTATTGATTGTTGATATGCTTGTCTAAGAGGATGCTGTCTCATCAACATCTAGTCCATTGATTAATATCCACCCAATATCCATCCTTCACCAGCATGGCTCACCGCCCATAAATTATGGGACATATATTCCCACTGGTTGACTTCCATCCAACATCTGTCCTTGAGAGGCTGGCTCATCTTCCACAAATCTATGAGGCATACACTCATATTAGTTGAAAGTCCAAGGTGATTGCTTTTTGCCTCAATTTTTCTATCTCCCAGACAAAAGTACTCACTAGAATAAAGAAATCCTAAAGGTATTAGAAAAAGAAGAGCTATTTCAAGGAAGAATCTTTAAATTGTGATCCATGGTCCCAGAGATTGATATCTGATCTAATAATTACCCCAAATATTTTTTTCCCAAAATACATCGATTTTGCCAATTTACAGGTTTGTGCTTACCTTTGGTAGCCTGTGTAGATTTTAATATAAATTTTAGATGTGTAAGAGCTTGATTGCTCCCTGCTGTCTTCTATGGAGACAACTTTAACAGGTCTCCCCAGCGAGAAGCATTCACATTTTGATAGCTTTTTAAGATGTACATTCCAGTACAGTATTATTCAGAATTAAACTAGAAGCAGTGAAAATACTCTTGGAGCTTTCAAAATTGACTTCTTGGTGCCTTCACTGAACTAAGTTAGAGATTAAAGTTGCACTGGAGCGCCTGTCTTTGGCTCATTAATTCTTGCCATGTTTACTATGAAATGGCAGGTCTTCTGGGACAAATCAAAGAAAGATTCTCTTTAAAAACTCAGAAGGGGGCAATTTTCTGATGATTTTTAATTATTCTTTACTGGGACTGATATTGAAACCAGAGAATATCACTTGAGTCTATTAAGGAAATAGATGGAAATAAAAAGAAAAGAAAGCATATGTATGCTTATATTCACTAGTGAGGTTGACTGCAACACAATTGCATTTTTTACAAGTCCCCAGCCACTTTCCTATCTATGCTGAAAGAACTACACCGATTTAAACATGCCATGGCTTGGGGGAACAGGATAAAAATCCTGAACGCCAAACAAATAGGCTCTTGGAGGAAGCTTTTTGAGGAACATTTGCCTGCTTAGACATACAGAAGCTGTGCTGAGCCCCTGTAAATTCCCATGACATGGTAGAAAAACCACTGAGTCTGACTTCAAAGTTCAAGTCCAATCAGTCCTTGTATTCCGGTGGCTACTCACATGCCATAAGGGATAAATACCCCCATACATGCTCAGCCCTGAAATAAATGACCACAAAAGCCATCACCCAGAGATAAACTCATTACAGTAAGAGTTCTGCCAATGCATTTTCCCTCCATGAGTCCAAGAGTGTACCAGGATCACACGTTTTTACACCAGCAAGTGGTCATGCAAAATCTTGGGGAGATTTTTATAGAGTACAGGTGCCCAGACCCCACACCACACCCATGGAATCAGAATTCTGGATGGAATCCTGGCATGGGTAGGAGGATCATACTCCACAAGTGAATCTCTATTCATCAAGTATCACTATAACTTTATTGCCTATTCACCAGAAGTCGTTGCAATTTGGTAGTTTTTGAATTCCATTACCCAGGGTTGTAAAATTCCCTCTATTAAGAAATCATAGCTGTCAGGTCCAGTCTGATTAAAGAGAATGACAGATGATCTGCAGCCTCAGAGATGATGTTTTTGGCTGTCCATTGCTTCATGTATGAAAGATGACTAAGTGATTCAAGATGGAAATCTAGGGGTACATGTACAGGGCCCCACATCAGAAATGATTTGAAAGGCGTTTCCATGACTTTTATTGTTTGCATACTGTTCTTTACATTGCCTCCACGCCAGGGTAATTCAGCTCTCTACTCATGTAAACTACCTTTGTAAAATATCACCAACCGTGCAAAACACTATGACCACAAAACTCCCGAGGCAGATTTCTCCCTGCTAGTAAGCTAGAATGTCTTTGTACAGAGCAAGTGGTGGCAGTTAACTCCTCCTTCCTCTTGTCTCACTTTCAGAGTATTTAGTGGTTGGATTTTTTTTCCCCCTCAAAGATTTCATATAGTAACTTTGTTGTTTCTTTGTGGTATCTCCCAAAATGCGTGCTGGTGCTGTTTCACTTTACTTATTATGTTTGCATTATATAACTTATTATGTTTATATTATTATGTTACAGCAGAATGCCAAAGAGAGGCCTGTATTTTCAATGACAATGGCATCGATCAATTTTGCTGGTCAACATTGGTAATAGTAACTTCTTAACAACAAAATATTAAATAAAACTGCGGCTCAAATGTGTCTTTGGCATGTGGTATGATAATAAAAAGAGAATATTCATTAAAAAGAAAATAATGATGCTTCCATTTATACGGCAAGGAGCAGGCTGTGAATTCTGGAAAGGAAATAAAACTACTTTATGACTGTCTTTTTGTGTGGTTTCCCCTCTCCCTACACTTGAAACATTGACCAATATCTTTTCTCTCCAACTTTTGGGAGAGAAGTATATCTCCAAATGCATCACTGCGTCCTCAGGTTGTACACAGTAGGAGCTAAATTCAGCAGTATTTTGGGTGCAGCTGGAAAATTTGCATTTATCTTACCTGTCTAGAGAAATGCAGCATAATTTCTCTCTTCCAATTGTTGAAAGAAAAGACCAGGGTGGAAAAGGAGGCAATAATATAAGTACATATGGTTTTTGGAGGGACGGAGCTATACTACACTGTTTTGGAGGACACTGACCATCTGATAAGAAACAAAATAATATCCCCAGGTACTTGACCGCACCTGCCTGTCCACCCCCATTCCTATCATCCACCTCAGTTGGGCTCCAATGGTATCTTGTTTTCAGTGGAGCCTTCCCCATCTCCTCCCCACTCCCATGTATTTTCCAGTGGCCCTTCATAAATAGCTTACATTATGGACCATATCACATTATATTTTAGTTATTTCCAAGTGTGCCCTCTCAAAAGGAGTCTGAGTTGCTTTTAGTAGCACTGTATCAAATCGACCTTAGTTTCCACAGTGCCTGAATAGCAGAGTGGCTAGAGAGGAGGCAGTGGGCAATAGTGTTTGTTGAGTGTCTGTACAGATTTAAGATTGAAAACTGTTTATTTAGAACTACAGAAGTCCTTGAAAATATTTACCTGATCTCATTCTTGGGCAGTGTTTTTCAAAATGCAGGCCCTGGCTTGTTAGTGAGTCGTGAAGTCACTTGAAGTAGGTTGCAACCAGCATTTTACAGTGGAGGGATAGAAAAGAAAGTAGTGTGCATCACCACAGAGTATTATCTAAGTATTGTTTCGTGTAAGAAAGAGTTGCTTGGTGAAACTCTCATTTATGTATATGCACGCACACACAAATACACGTGTATGTATATTGGGGTGTTTCTGGTTTTGTTTGTGTTCATATAGGTACACACGCACACACACGTTTGTATGTGTATGGGCTGGGTTGATATTAAATGATATTTTTCGTCTTGTGGGTCGCAGTCAAAGAACGCCTCTGTGCTAGATCACAGAGACCCGAGCACATTGGGGAGCATGGGCAGGAAAACCCTCTTAAACAGCGGCTGTTAGTATGCCGCAGTGCAGAAACTCCTAGCCAGAGTTCTGGCACATTGATGAGTGGCGATCTGTGTTGGGAAAGGGCCGGAGTCAGGCTTGTACATCAAAGCTGTAGCCACAGAGCGGTGTGGCATACTGGGCGAGAGCATGGTGTCTGGAGTCAGCTGACCTAGACTGGCATTCTAGCCTCCCAGCTCCCAGTACCTTGGGCAAGGTGATAAACCTGAGTCTCATTTTTTTGTCTTTAGAAGGGCACACATCTCCTAAGTTTGCTGTGGGGCTTAAGTGCAGTCGGACATTTTCGGTTCTTATCATTCCTCTCTGGTCACCCGGGACCGCGTCCTTAGCCTCGCTGTGCCACGGTTTCTGCATCCACAGAATGGGGAGAGTGATAGCACTAACCCCATAACGTTGTTTAAAGAGGATTGAAAGAACTAGCACAAGTATTTAGAATTGTGTCTGGCACACGGTCAGCACTATGTAAGTCGTCGTCGTTTTAGTATATGTTTGGCTCTACAGAACATCTTGTCAGTATCTCCTGAGTATTTCAGGGATTTGGATCTAGTTTCAAAGACAGGTGATGTGCCATTGAACAAACATTTTAACTGAGCACAGGATAGCAAGTGTTTTGGTCTGAAAGCTGGCTTCAAAATATAAATGAGCACATAAACCACAATGGATTTCAGTGACATCTTTGATGGATGCTCACCAAATAAAACACTGTCATCCTTTCCTGCCCAGCTTATACCTTGCCAGATGTTTCTTTGCCAGTGTGTAGACATAAACCCTAAGTAGCAATAGGAAAAGCATCATGAATAAGTAACATCGTGGTAGGTGGTGCATCAAATTCTAGCATTAAGGAAAATAATTTATTCACATACAGTTTAAATCCTAAGAATCTAGCATTTTAAGCTTTGTTCTTCTTCATTTAAAAAGGAAATGGGAAAAAAAAAAAAAGGAAATGATCATGAAGTACTCTTTCTTTATTAGAGAGCTTTCCCCTCAAGGCGTTAACTTACTCTGGGTCGGTTGGAATGAGCTGTGCTTCTTTTCTCCTTGGTTGAAGCAACTGTGTCACATTTTGAAATGCAACCAGGATTTCTGGGCACATTTCTGGAACTGAGGCTCAGATCCCTGCCGTGGCACCGCTGTGACCGGCCTCCATGGCACTGGATACCATAAGACATGGACAGCCTTGATGATTTAATTAACTTGCTTTTGTTATTCCTGCAGTGAATTGAGGACGGAAGGTGTTCTTTAGTTACCAACAGGTGTTTTTGAAACTTTGCCTGGAGCAAGCTGTAGAATGGCAGCTGATAACTTGAGAGTGTGCCCAAAATGGCAGACCCAGTGACACTGGAGGGAGGTCTGATGAGGTGTTAGGAAGGATTTTGTGAACTTTGCATGACCTCTTCTCCTTCACCTTACCAGTCAAGCATGACAGGATTGACTTCCCTCTAAATATGACAGCTTGGGTACAGCTGGAGTCACTGTTTCCCAGTTTATGTACACACATGCCAAATGTTGAAGAACACTGATTCTCAAACTTGAGTGTCCATCGAATCGCCCAGAGGGTTTGTTAAACTCAGATTGCTGGGACCCAACCTGAGAGCCTTGGGTTCAGTGGGTCTGGGGTGGGGCCTGGACATTTTCCCATGGCATGCTGATGCTGGTGGTCCAGGCCCCACGCGTTGAGAACCTCTGCTGTAGAAGAAGACCCACGCAGACAGCAGAGGAAGAACTCAGAGGAAGTTGTTAAGCCACCATAAACTATGGCATGTGTTTATTTGTTGTTGTTTTCATGGATAGGTAGCTCAGAGCATTTTTGTCTTGGGAAAAAAAAAAAAAAAAAAAAAACTATGGCAAGTGTTCCAAATTTAAAAAAAAAGAGAGAGCATGCAACTTCCTTTTAAGGCATTGGCAAAAATTGTATGAAATGAGAGCAGAGAGCCGGCAGAAGGGTGGGGGAGCAATGTCAGATATGAAAATAGGGAACTTTTGCTGCCTGTTCCAAATCAGTTCTTATATTTTTAGACATAGTTATTCATTTCAGAATATGTTAGATGGCTTTCTAAATTGTGCTACCTGCCCAGCTCATACTCAGTTGGGGCATAGATACATACACAGCACATCATAAGCTGTTGAGATGAATTTATTGACTTTGAAAGATTTGTGATTGTCTGGATACGGCTTGATGGCCATTCTGAATTGTTGGTAATTTAACTCCTATTTTTCCTCCAAAATATCATCAAATATTCCCTTTAATGTCAGAGATATCTAGGTGCTATATATTTGGTTATTGGAACAGAAGCATGCCTTCGGGGGCAAGATTGGACCTATTTTTAGGTCAGTGTGAAATAACAGGTGAAAGAGTAGTTGCAAATGGATTTATGCTAATTGCATAATGTCAAAGTTGTCTGGTTCTTTGGTAAATATCTAACAAGTAGAGGTAGGTGAGAGTTATATCTCCTTCCTCCATGACCTGGCTAGTAGGTGGAGTGTTACAATGACAGCAAGTCTCAGATCCAAGTTTGTACAAATATTAATTAGGAGCAGGCAAAAAAGAAAAAAAAAAACAAAGAAGAACAGCCCTATTGCCTATTCTTGCGAGGTCAGTGAAGTCCCTGCTAAAGAGTTATCTTCGAGACAGACATGATGTTGGGCACCCAGCTGGGTGAGGCTCAGAGTCCTCCACTAAGTGGACAGTGGGTAGGGGTGAAGCACTGGGCCCACGAACAGATGGAATGCTAGAATTCAGAGTATTATTCTTTGGTGTTCGGCAGCTGGTTTTGCTCAATTATTATCCTTTTCTCGTGCCAGGGCAGTAGGACTTGTGGAGTCTTCTTAGCTACCACATTTCTGGACCACTCATTTCCTCAATGAAAAATGATTTCTGACACCCTTGTGCTAATTAGCAAACCTCTGGTGCAGATTTAGATAATACATTTGAAGTACTGGCCTTGGCTGCCTCTGAAGCGGGGATTCCTGATTAGGGGGCTTTAAATATGACCTAATTGCCTCTAGGATGTGTGTTAAAATTAACGAATACACTTACATACATGTCACTGGTTTGTTCCAGTTATAATAAGAAGCCAGCAGAGGTAAAAATTCCTTTGTGCTTCTCAGAGTGGGGCTTTAAAACTTCGGTGTGCTACCCCATTGTCAAGAGTACATGATACAGGTGTTGGGCATCAAGGAGGAAGTCTGAGGACTATAAATGTTTCCTGAAGTACCATTATATAAAATTTGGATATTTTGCGTATGATTTTGGGTAGTATTTTTGAAAATGTTATACACACGATTGTAGCATTTTCTGATTTCGTCTTGAAGAGCCATGATTTTGGAACCTTTAGGGCAAAACAGCTAACGAGAGCAAATACATGCTGAAAAAGCCGGATGAATCTTTTTCCGAGGGAATACTGTTTCTTTTCACACTTCTCTATTCCTAGCACAACACTTGGGTAATGCTGATAGCAAGCCCTGCATTTAATTATCGAAAACAATGTCATCATGAAATGGAAGTTCCCAATACCAGCTTTCCTCTTTTATCCACTTTTATCCAAGATCATTTAATTTGACAAATAACTTGAATGAAGAATTGAGGCTGAAACGTTAATAGAAGCCGTGTGGCCCTTGGCTTGATTCTGTCCTTTCTCTTTATGTCATTTGATGTTCAGCTCAAACTTCTAAATTCAAAGACAGGACAGGACAGCGTGTGTGTGTGCGTGCGTGCATGTGTGCTTTTAAACATGTAAAATACTGTGTAGCTTTTTGGCAGATGGGTCGTAATTACAGTGAACTTGGCAAAGTAATTTATCTCACTGACGTTGAAATTTTATTTTACCCCCGAAACTCTCAAATGCACTCTCTGGAAGGGCACTAATGTATAAATTAGACTATTGAGAACATGGGATTATTTGGAGGTCCCAAATACCACCCTCACGTCCAGTGATTCACTAGAGAGATTCCCGGGACACGGCTTATAGTCGTACTCACTAAGTACAATTTAATACAGCAACACAGGGGGGATGCACGTTTGGATCAGCAAGAGGAAAGGAGCCAGGCAGAGTCTTGAGGAAGCCCTGGGCAGGCTTCTCGTGGCGTCCTCGAATGAGCCACACAGTGTGCACTCTCTTCCCCAGGGGTGAAAGTGCAGCAGTGCCCGTGCAGTATTTCTGCCCAGGGAGCCCACTTAAGACTCAGAGTCCAGGGTTTTGATTGGGACAGGTCACATAGGCACACCAACTAACCACTACTGAAATTCCAGACTTCTAGAAGGAATGCAGGTGTAGTACCCAAGGTGGGCAAACCAATCTGATAGGGTAGGGAACTTTCCAGAAGCTGAGTTCCCAGAAGGCGGCCAAGGGCCAAACTTGCCAGCAAACCTTTTAAAAGATAGCCTCAGGCCTGTATGTTAACTCTTTCCTGCACAGGCATGTGTATTTGTTTCGTGCTATGGTTTATTTGAAGGAATAGATCAGACCGTCAGCTCCTTGAGGGAAGTGGTTCTAGCCTATTCATCTGTGTTTCTCTGGCATCCAGAATGCTGTGGAATGACCGTGTGAATACCTCAGTGGAAAGTGGAATTTGAGTCCTGTGTACAAAGTGAAAGTTAGGTATTTGTTGGATTATAATATAATGTAGGTATAATTTATAGATGATGAAATTCTCATTTTCTGAATGGAATTCTGGCAGCATGGCCACAATAATTTTAAAATGACCTCATTTCTAGATGGTCCAAGCTAACTGCTAAATACTTATGATTTTGCACAATTTTAAACATCCGAGTCATTTTTGCAGCAGTGATTGTAAACATTGCTCTACTTGTTTCCTAGATCCGCTGTAACAAATTGCCACAAACTAGGTGGCTTGAAACAACAGAAATGCATTCTCTCCACAGTTCTGGAGACCAGAAGTCCAAAATCAAGGTGGCACAATCTCTGCCCTGGTCTTTACGTGGCCGTCTTCTCCATGCGTGTCTCCATCTTCCCACGGCGTGTTCTCTCTCTCTCTCTCTCCCCCTCCCCCCTCCCCTCCAAATTTCCTCTTCTTATAAGGATACAAGTCATATTGGATTTAGGGCCCAACCTATTCCAGTATGGCCTTATCTTAGCTAATCACATCTGCAAAGACCCAGTTTGCAAATAAGGTCACATTCTGAGGTTCTCGGTGGACATGAGGTTAGGGAGATGGTTGAAGTACAATCTCCAAAGATAAGGATGATTGTGGTGTTTAGGCATTGCCAGTAGACTTGCTCTGTATTCACACCATTCATTGGCAAATCCTTGACTCTTCCCAGTTCCAACTGCTATTGCATTCTCCTTTGGGTTTAGGAGGAAGCAAATGAGTATCTTGAGGAAGAGCTTAAATTTAGGGCAGGATCACATCAGGGATGAAAAAGGAAATAGGAGAAGAGGATATGACTTAGTTTACCCAGCGTATCTGGGCCAGTTGAAATTCTGGACTGTTGGTAGGAGTCTAAATCAGGTTTATTAGAGACTGTCCATCTGGCTTACCTCAGTATACATCTTAAAAGTGCCAATACGGGGTGACAGATATTGTTGAACACACCTCAGGCAGAGCCCATTTGTAATTGCCCAAAGAAACTTTCAGAAAATATTAGCCTATTAAAAGCCCATCAGTAATAGAATAGCATGGAAATGTGTGTGGGTGGGTAAGGATGGAGGACAAAGTGTTTATGAAACAGTCCCTGAACAGCAAATCGGCAGACATTTGAATGTGTGTCTTTCTTTCACTTTTTAAATGTAATTACCTAGAATGTGAATAGAAACGTACTTACAGTTGAATTGAGTTCAATTATTATGAAAGTTAGGAGCCTCTTTAACTTTCTAGGAACTGTCTTTACAGATGTGTAAGAAACTGTTACTGAGCCCTACCAGAGGATGGAATGTTCTATCTTCAGTGTAGCCAAACTTAGCGTGTGTGTCTCATATGTCTCATCTCCATTAAAATGATTATATTTGATTATGTACTTTTTGAATAAAAGTTCTCACTCAGGCAAATTGGGGTTCTCATCCCAGTTCACCCAGTTTTTAATTCAGCCAGAGAGACACAGGTCTGGTCTTCATTCTTCTGTGTGACACTGATGAGTACTCATTGCTGCATTGTCCCTGGGCCCTGACAGCACTTCCCAGTCTTTCATGTGCACTCAGATGCGATAAAATGAAGATTCCGATCCAACAGATCTGGAGTGGGGTTAAGACTCTGCATTTCTCACGAGCTCCCACATGATGCCCATGCTTCTGGTATGTGAACCACACTTGAATAGTGAAGCCTGAGATTCATGTAACATTTTAACTAATTCTTCCACCTGCTCACAGGTGACTTCCTCACCTGCTGGGATAGCAAACTTCGCTCACAGTTTGATTGGGGTCCCATTCCTTTGTCTCTCTTATGACATTAAAATGTCATTCCCATTACATTCAGCACACATCTCCAGGCTTTGTGTTACTGTGGTCATAAAATGAAAAGTTTAGTAATACCCCTGAAGATTAAAATTAATTACTCTGACTCTCTTAAAGAGAAAATGACTGCTCTAAAAGAATTACACAGAAATATTTCAACAGATATAAAGATAGAAAGGATGGGGAGTAACATCACCAGGGAGACCATTTGAACTCCCCTGAATGAATGTTAAGGTTTTATAAGTATAAGGAACAGCATTTTAAAAAGTTGGTTCTTATGTCTAAATGATTTTTAGAGTGTTTCTCGATAGTTTTTATTGTTTGGCGATTTTAATGCAGATATAGTGGGGGTTTTTTGTTTTGCTTTTGTTTTTAACATTATGGCTGAACTCCTCATGAGTCCTTAATGTCACAGAAAGGGAAAAGCTGGATGGCTTTTCCTGCCAAATATCTGAGAAGCAAGGGCCCAATAGAGTACGTGAGAGTTTTAGTTAAACTAACTAATTCCAGGGCCAAATTTCTCACTAACATTCCTTCGCTCAATAAAGTAGATGATCTAAATTTTAGGAAAAAGCAATGCAGTTGTGTGTACGCACGTGTGTATGTGTGTGTGTGTTCTTTGGTGTTGGGAGGTTTGGAGCAAGTAACGAGTCTGTCTGCCCTTCAGTTCACAGGCGCTTCTTCCCTCTAAGGTCTTGCAGAGGGCCTGGGTAACACATTTCTGTTAACCGCCCTGTTGTGTAGGCGGATAAGTTTGCTTCCCTGCTGGAAATGGGTCCTCTCGTATAGTGTTTATAGGAGTGTTTATGTGGACAGCCTGCCAGCAATAGGGTTCTGTATTTAAATTTGCAGGTATTTTGACCCAGCATTTCTCTATCTAGAAATCTGTCTGAAGAATTAACTGGACAGGTGTACAGTTTTGTTCAAGGATGTTTATTGTGGCATTGTTCGTGATAGCAAACTATTAGAAACCACCTACGTATGCATCAGTATGGAACATTCATACAATGGAATATGATGTAGTCGTTACAAACTTATACTGATCGTCATGGAAAAGAAAAGCATGATGTTGTGTTAAAAGAAGAAAGCAGATTACAGAGAAGTAGATACCGTGGAGTCCCATTATTGCAAAAGATATCAATGTGTGTGTTCAAGGATAATTTTCAAAACAAGGTAATATCCTGACTCTTCTATAGATATAAAATGAGCACATGTTAAAGATTATAAATCATTAATGAGGGAGCTAGTAAGATGGTACAGCAGTTTGAAGGAGAATCCATAGAACCCACACATCTATGTGTCAGGAATATTGAATTGAATTTGCAAATGGTTACAAAACTGGCTTCTTCCATAAGGGGGGAAGGGCATCAATTGCCCCTCCACCTTACAGAATTCGTTTGCTTGTCTGTAAACAAGCAATATTTTGCATTGCTATCAGTTATCTACAACTTACAGAGCTGTAAATAGCTCAAAAGCCATGGGGTCAGAACCCCTAGACTATCAGAATCAGATAACTGGAAGGGTGTGTTCTAACATTTAGAGTCTAAACAGTGCATCGTTTTCCCTGGAAGCACACATTTTTCCTTCCATGTCTGCATATATTACAGCTTGGGAGAACAGAAAAACAGTAACAGTTCTTACCCATGGACGATGAGATTTTGTAGTAGTATTTTTTCTTACTTTTCTGTGTTTTCACAGATTTTCTAAAAGAGCATATAATGATTTTTATAACTGGGGGAAAAAACCTACTGTATTGAAAAATGATTACAGATCACCCCCTCATGTTTTTAGTAAATCCTTCAGCAAACAAACAATGCATATCTGCCGCCCAAAGGATGGGAGGGTGCAAGGATGGGAGGGTGCGCTTCAGAGAATATGGGGTTGGTGACATCTCCCCTGCTAACCGCCTATTTCTAGTGGGTCCATCAGTTGATTCCTTTGTGTTCAGGCTTAAAATATTCTCACTTATTAGGAAATGGTGATAAAATCAAGGTGCATTAGCATGTCAGAGGTTTAGCTTTAACATTCAATAAATGATGTGCCAAGAAGTTGCTAATGTTTTCTTTACCCTTAAAGAAAACAAAGGTACTTCCCAGAAAGATCCTGATAATTTATTAATTTACACTGTGGTATTAAAGACTGGTAATACCTTAAAGTGAATTTTCTCCCATTTGCACTTTCACAAGATCAAATATTTAATTCCAGGTGATTAAAGGGGGAAATATTAGGTTGTATGTATGTTACTAGCATAAAAGTTAAGGGAAAAAAACCCATAGGGCCATACAATACAAACAGTGAACTCTATTGTAAATGATGGACTATAGTTAATGGTGCAATTATAAAAATGTTCTTTCATGAATTATAACAAACATGCCACACTAATGCAAGGTGTTAATAATAGGGTGGTATATCGGAACTCTGGATTTTATGCATGATTTTTCTGTAAACTGACAACTTCTCAAATTAAAAAAAAAGATTTAATTCAAGGAAGTGAATCCATCTAATTGACATTTGGTTGGAACAGGAACTCAGTAACAACAGCATTTACAGAGGAGTCCTCAAAGATACAAAGACATTGTAGATGGAAGTCTTGGCTCTCCAGTATTTTAATCCAGTTTAGCCTTCCCTTTGTGCATGCAATGATGCTTGGTTTTGTCAATCTTCTGTTGTTTTTATGCAAATACATAATAATAGAGAAAAAGGTTCATTCTGTTTAAATGAGGCATATTTTCTTCAATCCTCTATTACCAGTGTTTTCAGTTATGGTGGTTGTGGCAGTTTGATGTAATTATGAATTCCAAAAATATAATTGGATCATGCTTGTAAACGGTTCTGTTAATCTGGGCATGATTAGGTTAGGATTAGGGCGTTGAGCCCCACCCCTTGGTGGGTGGGGAATTGAATATAAAAGGCAAGGGAAAGGACAGTTGAAGCAGTCTTTTGAAAAGCAGTTTTGATGTTGGAAAGAAGGCCCCAGGAGAAGAGAAGCAAGCTGTTTCCTGATCATCTACAGCTAACCTTGTGGAGGAAACAGGAGCTAAGCCCGGAGAGAAACGCAGCCCCGGGAAGAGAGGAACCCCAGAAGCCTGAATCCTGGCAAACGCCAGCAGCTGTCTTACTCTAACACGTGGCAATAGACTGTGGTGAGAGAAGAAACTTAATGCTTTATGGCCTGGTATCTGTGGACTTCTACCCCAAATAAATACCCTTTATAAAGACCAACCCATTTTTGGTATTTTACATTAGCACCCCTTTGGCTGACTAATACAGTGGTGTTGCAGTTGGGCAGTCTGATGTAATTATGAATTCCAAAAATTTAATTGGATCATGCTTGTAAACTGATCTGTTAATCTGGGCATGATTAGGTTATGATTAGGGCGTTGACTGGGCCAGTCATTAGGGCGTTGAGCCCCACCCCTTGGTGGGTGGGGAATCGAATATAAAAGGCAAGGCAAAGAACAGAGTTGAAGCAGTTTTTGAGAAGCAGTTTTGATGTTGGAGAAAAGGCCCCAGGAGAAGAGAAGTAAGCCGTTCACCTGATAGTCTACAGCTTACCTTGTGGAGGAACCAGGGGAGCTAAGCCCGGAGAGAAACGCAGCCCCGGGAAGAGAGGAACCCAAGAAGCCTGAACCCTGGCAAACATTGGCAGCTGTCCTGCTCCAACACGTGGCAATGGACTTTGGTGGGAAGAAACTGAACGCTTTGTGGCCTGGTATCTGTGGACTTCTACCCCAAATAAATACCCTTTATAAAGACCAGCCCATTTTTGGTATTTCACATTAGCACCCCTTTGGCTGACTAATACAGGTGGGGTGGCAATTTTGCCCCCCCCATGGTACATTTGGCACTATCTGGAGATAATTTTGGTTGTTGAAACTTGGGGGCCATGCTACTGGCATCTAGTGGGTAGTGAGTGGCCAAGGATGCTGGGAAACATCCTACAAAGCACAGCACGGCTCCCACAGCAAAGCGCTATCTGGCCCAACATGGCAGTAATGCCAAGGTTGCAAAAACCTGCTCTAGTCCTCTATATGGAAACGGTGAGGTCCATCTTTATTATTATGGCCCTTGTCTAGCCTGGGCCTCTCTCTCTGCCTTGGTCCCAGGCACTGGCTCAGCCCTCTCTTCCTTTTTAACCACTCTGAGGTCGTTCCATTCTGAGATCTCATTGCTGTCAAAGCCTGCTTCCTCCCACAGTCTAGGAACAGCCCGTCTGTCAGCTTGCCCCTTGTGCACTCTGCGAGCTTTCTCCAGGGTCTCATCAGTGTCTAGAAGGCCTGTTCTTCTCTCTTCCCTTTATCGCCCTCCCCCCACCCCTGCCCTTTGCCAAATGGTCTGTAGCTTAGCATTTTAAATGTTCTCATCTCCTCTACAGCAGCTCCCTAGATTCGTCAGAGAAAAGCCGATGGCACAGAAATCTTCTCTTCTCCCCAAATCCCACCCCAACCATTTTCATACACTTGCCCCCCACGTCCAGGATACTTATCCTGAATTTCCACATGTTGTAAATTGTTCCATTCATGAACTGGGCCAGTGATTGTATTTCTTTGTTCCTTTGCTTAACGCTGTAGGAGTCACATCTCTGGGACAAAAACAGGGTCTCTGTAGTGCTCTTGGAACAATCTGGACCACAAAACCAGGGTTCATTAGATGTTGACGAAAGGCTTTATGATGATGAAGGCCATGATAACCCAGGGCTGGAAGGGACTTTGGAAGCCTGCTTAGCCTGCCTGCTCCCTGTCCTTCCAGGCAGATTAATCATCCAAGACAGATGCGGATCTATCCAATTCTCAGAGATTTCCAGAGAAGAAAATTTCACAACCTGTTCCACCTATTAACTATCCTGTTATAAAATGCTTCTCTGAATCTAACCTAAATCTATTGCCTCTTAAGGAATCAACATTGTATAAAAATATGTATCAGGGAAGCGGCTATGGCTCAAGCAATTGAGCTCCTGTTTACCATATGGAGGACCCGGGTTCGATCCCCAGGACCTCCTGGTAAAAAAAAAAAAAAAAAAAAAAAAAAGGTGTGCCAGACCTGCATGGCACAGAGAGGCACAGGCCCCTGCATGGCGAAACGATGCACCAGAAAAGATGATGATGCAACAAGATAGCAAAAAGCATATATATATATCAATAAATTTTGAAATATGAGTAAAATTTTTCTTTAAATATAAGAAATTTATATAGTATAATTTCCCACCACATTAAGAGGGTTTTTATTTTTTTTTTATCTGAAGAAAGTGCTAAGCTGGGGTTTTTGGCAAAAGGATGGAATTCGGGATAAATGAGTAGCTTGAAAATATGATAGATTATATGAAGTGAGAAAACTAGTTTCATTCTTTCTGCACACTCTCAGGGTGTTACTGCATAGTCGACTTAGAATGCCTAATGCTCTTAAAATCTTTTTTTATTAGAGAAATTGTGGCTTTACAGAAAAATCATGCATAAAATACAGGGTTCCCATATACCATTCTATTATTAACACCCTGCATTGGTGGAGTACATTTGTCACGACTGATAAAAGCACATTCTTATAATTGTACTATTAACTGTAGTCCATAGTTTAACTTAGGATTTACTGTTTGTGTGTGCAGTTCCTTGGATTTTTAAAGGAAATTTTTATTCTAATACCATATACATAACCTAACATTTCTCCTTTCAATCACATTCAAATATATAACTCAGTGCTGTTAATTACATTTTCAATGTTGTGCTGTCATCACCACCATCCATTACTAAAACTTTCCCATCATCCCAAATAGAAACTACATTTTAAACGTTAACTCCCTCTTCCCTATCCCTTTTCCTTCCCCTGGTACCATATATTCTAGATTCTGATTCTATGAGTTTGTTTATTCTGATTACCTCAAGTCAGTGAAATCGTACGATAGTTGTCCTTTTGCGTCTGGCTTATTTCACTGAACATGTGGTCTTCAAGGTCCATCCATGTTGTCGCATGTATTAGAATTTTTGGTGTCTTCAGCTGGATGCTGTACAGTGTTCTCCTGTGCTCTGGAGTTTCGAAATAGTTGGTTAAGACAGTTCCTGCCTGTCTTCTCACAATCCTCTCTCCTAATGTTCTTTTAAGATAACTCATATTGTGGTGTTTATTTCTTTACAGGCATCATCTCTCCTTCTGTGCTAAAATGGTGCATTGTCTTGTTTGCCTCATAACTTCCTACCAGGCAGCTGTTAAATTATGCAAATTCATGGGGCAGTTCTGTCCACCTCAGCATTACCCCTTTAATTGCAGAAATGAATTTTCAAAATATGTGTAAAATATTCAGCAAACAAGGATTGTGTCTCTCTTGTGTGCCCAGGCACCATGTGGACTATTATGGATTTAGAGAACAAGACACTGTGTTGACCTGCAAGGGGCTTTATAGTGGAACAGGGAATTTAGACATGTAAATAAAGAACTTCCAAAAGGCTTATGAGCTCTGTGATGGCAGTGTGTGCAAGATGCAATGGGAAACATTCCACGTGTACCTTTCTAATAAGGATGTTTTTCTGCATTCTTTAAGAGCAAATGGTTTTGAACCAAGGTAAACCTGGTGACAAATCTTTGCCACTGTGTGAATATTCTGAGCTTCACAACATACCCTTGCACACGGAAAGGAACCATACCTGCCGTAAGGATTACCACAGTGATTAAATTAAATTAAATTAGATAATGTGATTTAAAGATTCTCTGAGCAAGGGATCTGGTACATGGTAGGTACTTCAGTGTTTTTTTTTTTTTTCTTTCCCTTTTTGATAATTCAAGGATATTATAAGGGATAATTTTAATTCTTTTTGTTTGTTTGACCTCCCAGCATGAAAATTGGCTTCCTGCATTTGGGGCTTCTCCCAAGTCATAAGGCAGAGCCCACCTTTCTGTAGAATCTGAAGATGCCTCAGACCCACTTTTCCAGCCTCCCTTGCAGCTATGAGTGGGGCATATAGCTCATCAGACACACAACGCCTGATTTTGAATCAGTGGCTGGTGGTTCTGATAAGTAGGGACCACATAGAATCCATTTTGAGTATAAGTGACGTCTGCAGCAGCCACTGTACCAAGTCTATCGAGGTCTCAATCACTCCAGATTTAGGGGCTGCAGCTCAAGTCTAGCACTAGTGGTGTCCACTGCGCAAATTTCTGTGTCTGTCCTCAGTGGCACAGCAGTGGTATCTTTAGTGTCCAGTTCTCTGGCATGACTTTAAATGTTGCTCATGGGTATATTGCCTCAAAGCCTGATTTTCATGATCCTCAAGACCAACCTTCATGAACAAATGAATTTCCTTTAATTAATCCCTTTCCAGCATCTGTTGTACACATTCTGCTTGTATTGCTCACAACTAGAACCTCTGACTGATATATTGTTGTGAATATACGATGTTCTTGTTTGGTATACATTGATACCTTATATGCTATCAAAGAAGGAAAGACTTTTCCCTTCTACATTAAAAAGACCTTTATAATGATCCCTTTTTAATTCAATTTTCATTTTTGTACCTTTGTATATCTTGCTTTACTGTCACATGTCATCTTATTAGAAAAATAACAGCGTAACAGAATTTCCATTGTCTTGGTGCTAGATCTACATGACAGGGAGATATACCTTGTAGAATTGCCAAAACCTATAATGCCATATGCAGAGAGAAAATACAGACATTCTCTTTTTGGCAGGAAAAAGCTGCCTCACTGTTCTTCATTAATATTCTATTTTAAAACCTGACTCTTAAGCCCCAAAGCTCTTTGCTATAGATAGAAATTTCTCAATATTCTTAATCAAGACTGTGAAATAGAAAAAGAGAGTGCCTCTTTAGTTTTTGAAAACAAATAAGCCATCAATCAAAAACAAATCCCTGGGAGTGGATGTGGCTCAAGCAGTTGGGTACCTACCTCCCACATGGGAGGTCCCCAGTTCAGTTCCCGGTGCCTCTTAAAGCAAACAATGAGCAAAAACAACGAGCAGACAATGAGCAAAAACAAAACAAGCAGGGAGCGGATGTGGCTCAAGCAGTTGAGCACCTGCCTCTCACACAACAAGCAAAAACAAACCAGCAGACAATGAGCAAACAGACGAGGGAGCCATCTCAAGTGGGGAAAAATTCCCCTAGGTTCTCATTCCACTATTGGCAGCATAGCTTGTATACTAACTGTCATTGGACTAACAATCTTGCTGATAACATTCATAAACTCAAAATTTTAAACTGTTAAAACAACAGTTTGAAAGCACTGGAAGGCAACAAAAGCAAACAGAATAGGGGGTATGACCCTTGAAAGAAGAGGTGCACATTAAGTAATAGCCTTACTTACCTGGCTTTTCTACTGAGGGTACTTCCCTAGTCATGTGGTATATAGGGATAGGGATCAAGCAGAAAGTGGCAATCCTGTTAAGCAGACAGAGGTTATAGTTCAGGGCTGCCAGAACACCTGGAAATTGAGAAGGGGAGAAATCCTGGAAATTGGGAATCCCCAAATCTACATCCATGTTCTCCTTACATCCCTGGCTGACTCCTAAACTGTGCATGTGCAGGTAAAACTCAAAGGAACACAACAGAAAGTAGTATCTGGGAAGTTAAAGATGAGCAGAGTTCACCAGCTGCCTAGTACTGAGAAGGCAGAGATTGGAGGTCAGGTCTTGTCAAGTGATAGAGATTTGGTAAACACGTCATGGTTTTTTCATTGGAGCTTCAGAGCAGCCACACTTTAGTAGGAGTAAGGACGATGTTGTTAGAATGAGGACTACACCCTTGAAATAAAAGCAAAACCAAAATAGCGCCATCCTAATAAAATCTGAAGTCCAAGCCTCCATAGGATTAATGTGATCTTCCAGTAATAGAATTGTCTGCCGAGACAAAACTCAACGTAAGATAAAACTCAACATGTTTAGAGGAAGACAGCAGAATCCAGTTCTCTACAACATATCAATAATGTCTAATATATAATCATAAATTACTAGAGATGCAAGGGATAGGAAAATGTAACCCATAATCAAGTGAAAAAATATTCAGTAGCTACAGATCCATGTGTCACCCAGATGTTGAAATTAGTAGACAAGTACTTTAAAATAACTGTTATAATGTTTTTAAAATTTTGTAGGAAAAGATGGATATAATGGGTGAAAATGGAGAATTTCAGAAGATAGAAGAAAACCCTAGGGAAAAAAAAGAACCAAATAGAAATCCTAGAAAAGAGACCTCAAAATTATTTCTTTGGTATCCTGTTCCTTTTGGTATCCTTTCCAATGCCTTTATGCCAAATAGAATTGTTTTTGCATAGCTGATAAGTTATTGTTAAAATCTCAATTTCTTTAAGTCTATAAATTTGAATTTCCTCTTGCAAATTGAGTAAACAGAGGCAGGTAATAACTTATTATATTATAGTAAAATTTAGAGTAAATTAAAGCAATAATGTATCTTAGGACATTTTAAATATGGTTGTACGGATTAATTCAATTAAGCCTCCCTATCCAATTAAATGCAACTATGCACTACATCTACTACCTACATTTAAAATGTAATTCAAACATGCATAAATTCTATTTAAGAAATCTTTGTCAAAATTATGAAACAATTTGGAGAAACTTTAACAGGGATTATGAATCATGCTGGTAGTGGATTTTGCCTGTTTAGACTCAGCTAGCTGAGATAAATTGACTTTACGTAAGGCGTTTAATTTGCTGATTTTAATTACTGAATGCATAAACTATTTGTGAAATTAAGGATCACATACCCCATGCAATTAACTGCTAAAGGACTTTTGACTTTTCAGTAGCTATAGTTGCTCAACTATTTTTTTTCAGCTCTTTTGCAAATCAGTCCAGTATATCTTTTTTTAAAAAAAAAAAAGATTTATTTTTTATCCATTTATTTCTCCCCATCCCCTCGTTGTTTGCATTTGCTGTGTCTGTTTCTTGTGTGCTGGTCTTCTTTTTAGGAGGCACCAGGAACTGAACCCAGGACCTCCAATGTGGGAGGGAGGCACCTAATTGCTTGAGCCACCTCCGCTCCCTGCTTTGTTGTGTCTCTCATCATGTTTTCCTCGTGTCTCTTGTTGCGTCATCCTGCCACATCAGCTCACCATACCTGCCCATCGCGTCTTGCTTGTCTTCTTTAGGAGGCACCAGGAACCGAACCTGGGACCCCCCCCCCCCATGTGGTAGGCGGGAGCTCAATCGCTTGAGCCACATCCGCTTCCCCCAGTGTATCTTAAAATATTTTCCATAAACCTCTATAATCCCAGTTTTAATCTAAGATGCATAAAACTAAGAGCAGACATCCCAGTGCTTTTGACACTATTTTTTCCAGTTTTGTGTTACATATTTGAAAGAGAAAAAAAACAATAACCAGTACCATGTAGTCTCGACTTCATAAAAGAAATGACTTTTCAGCACCAAAAATCAATTTAGGAAGCCATAATATCAACGGACAGTGAAATCCTCTCTAAGCAAGGACTGTAACCATTTTACACCCAAATTTTTTCTTTTTTCACTGCAATTGTTGGACACTTCCTCACACAACCCAAAGCTATAGTTGTCATTTGAAAAACCCTGTTGGAGTGTGATGGTTTACAGTGGAGCGCATGGGCTTGGTGGGTGTGTCTGTGGGTCCCTGTTGGTAAAAGTGCTTGCAAATATTTATCTAGGCACACAGTTGTTTTTCTGGGAAGAGTGGCCCTAGCTTTCAGGTGATTATCTAATGTATCCTTGATTCCAAAGGTTAAGAATCTATACTAACAGTCTTTTTCAGTTATTGACCATGGCGAATCTTTTCCATTTCCTCATGACTCTTAACTTTTAATAATTGACAAGGGAACTTACTTGAAAGTGGTATTCATGCAATCATTTCTAATAGTCACTTTACTTATAACAAATAAGGTGAATCTTTTCAACATCAGATGTTGTTATTGCAAGATATGAAAGCCACTGCCACATTTGCATAGGTCCCACTCAAGTGCCAGTGGCTTGGTTTTCTTCCTTTGGCAGTGCCTTAGTGAAAATTGCTCTGAGATTTGGAAAATATCAAGTATTTATGCTCTACTTTATTCAAGGAGAGATTTAAAACTGCTCATAAATATATGCATGAAACATTAAGATAAAATTAAAAGTAAGTGATAAAAACCCAATGGACTGGGGAGCTGATGTGGCTCAAGTGGTTGAGTGCCAGCTTACCACATACAAGGTCCAGGGTTCAATCCTTGGCCCCAGTACCTCAAAAAAAAAAAAAAAAAAAAGTCAAAATCATTAAAAGCAAAACAAACAAAAAACACAATGGACTGACGAACCACTAGGAAAGATGATAAGAAGCAAATGTTAGTATGGAAAGCATGTGCCTCAGTCTGCTTCGCTTATGCTAGACATGCAATTCAAATTTGGATCCCGTCTTTGTAGTACTTAGTACAAAGGGGAAAATTAATTGAGTTAACATGGGCAAGAGGGCAGGTCAGCACAACTAGCTTGAACTGGCACGAGCCAGCCTGGACTAGCATTAGGTAGTATGAACCGGTTAGAATCTGCATGAGTCTCCCACCCCTCCCCCAGCTCATGGAGTGGTTCTGGCTTCCTTTCTTACGGGGTCCTCCTAGGATGGAGAACAATGGGTAGCCCTTATCTTCTCCTTCGTGAGCATCAACAGTCTGTCCTGCCACCCTTTAGCCACATCATTCTGCCATCTCGTCAGCGGCTGTCTCCCTCTTCAAGCATTTTCTTGAATCCCACCTTTGTGCCAGGTTCTCTGCTGGGCGTTAGAGATATAAAATATGAGAGAATTCGCTCCTGAGGGAGCTGCCAGTCTCCCTGAGAAGTCAGACAATCGATAGCATGCAGTGTGAAAAATGTGTTAAGAAGCAAAGGGTGACCTGAGGAACCTGCTTGGGGATGCTGGGTGTGCACTTGCAAGGAAGGCTCTTCAAAGGGCCTGGCCAGGCAGAAAGGAGGCAAAGGTGTCCCCATTTCCCTAAAAAGACCAGGGGATGTAGCTTCCTAACATACATTTAAAAATACCATAGCAGTCCACCCAGGGAGAGCAAAATCTGATGTTCTGGAGACTCTGTAGCCGATCAATCTGTGTTAATATTGGAACACTCCCTACGCACACACTCACTAACACACACTAAAAAATGGGAAGATGAAACTAGACAACCTGCAGTTTGAATTTAGATGTATGAGAGAAAGTGACAGCCTTAACATTCGCCAAATTTAATGAGGCAACATTGAATGGAAAGTTGTATTTTAAAATATCAAACCCCAAAATGTTAAACTTTCAGGAATATGAAGGCTTTAAAATGTCAAAACTGGGCATTTAAAAAAAAAAAAAAAAAAACCAGCAGATATAATTTCAAAATGACAAAGTGAAATAGAATATGTCTCTGAAAGGTACTTTTGTTAAAATAAAAGGTTTGATTTTCGTGGATGATTACTTTATTCCTGTGGCATTTATTTCATATTCTTGGCAAGGACCTAGGAGAGAACATCTCTGTGTGATGTGACAGAGTTGGACTGACTGGCATTTTTGTAGTTCTCATTAACAGGATTGAATCCACCAAGACTTGGGTAGTGCCGGTTGCTTGGGCCCTGGTTACCCGGATTGAATTCTTTGCTAAACAACGCCATGACGAGCTCTGGCAAAAAGTGGTAGTATGGAAGACTGGGCGAAGCATCTTGCATCTTCTCCAGACTTGGAATGTGTTTCCTGCTTTCCTGTTTTAGTTGTCAGATCCTCCCCTCCTTTTGCTCCTCCTGGCTTATAGATCTGTTTCCCAGCCAATCAGTTGTTTGATGTCCCAGGGAAACCTCTGCATTTAGAAAGGCACATTTACAGTAACTTTGTTTTTAACTTTACATTCAGTTTACTAGAGTTAAACTTGTAAAAAATCCTAGTTTTTCTTTTGTTTTGAAGTTTAGTGTATAAATCTTATTATTCTATTTTTAAATCTACTGAAATAAGGACAATCACCTTCATGTTTTCTTTGACTAGCATTTAATTAATTCAAGTAAAACAAATTATACTTATTTAAATAATCAGACCCGTTTTCAAAGTTAGTTAATTCAATTCTCTTGCATATTTCACATTACAACTATGCGTTTAATATCTTTTCCTTTGCAGTGCTTATGGTGACTAATAGGAAAATATTCAAACAATCAAAACCTTTCTGAGCATTTAAAAAGTACTTTTATAATAACTTAAACTTATAAAGCAAACAAACTCTGTCAAATGCCTGTATTCTGTTTATAAATATAATCAACTCTCTTATTACTTGCTGTTTAAAATGGCAAGACTATATGTCAGAATTTCTTAAATTCCTTATCTGACATAGATTGTTTATAAAATTTACTCAAAAAATACGAGTTCTATGAATTGTGTTACTTCAATTGTTTATTTAATTCTAAATATTCCCCATTTTGGAAAGACATTCACCACTATGGCAGAAACTCCCAGTTCCTTCCCTATAGCTATCTTTCCTTCTCCTATAATAGGAGTCTGGAAACTTTTTCTGTAAAGGACCAAATTATAAATATTTTAGGTCTTGCTGGCCACATGCAGTCTCTGTACATATTTGTTTTTTTTTTTTTTTTAAATGACTCTTTAAAAAGTTAAAACCATTCTTAACCCTCTGGCAGTACAAAAGCAGTCAGTGGGCTAAATCTGATCTGTGAACATAGTTTACTGACCCCTGTTTTATTTTATTTTAATTAATTTATTTTATTTTTACAAACACACATTCCTCTTCCTCCTCCCCATGAAATAACCTCTAATCTGGTTTCTAGCTCTGCGAATTTTCTATGTTTAGTCATCTCTTATAAGTGATATCATACACTTTTTTTCCACCCGTGTCTTGCTTATTTCACTGAGCATAATGTTTTCAAAGTTCTTCCATGTTACAGCATATCTCATAACTTCAATTTTTTCTTAAGGCTGAGTAATATTCCATGGTGTGTATGTATCACATTTTGTTTATCCACTCATTTATTGCTAGGCACTTGTATTGTTTCCAGCTTTTGGCTATAGTGAATAATGCTGCTATATACACTAGTATATTAAGTATCTGTTTATGGCTCTGTTTTCACTCTGTTTGGGTATATACCTAGAAGTGGGATTTCCAGGTCAAATGGTAATTCTATATTTAACTTTTTGGAGAACTGCCATATTGCTTTCCAAGGTGGCTGCACAAGATTGTATTCCTACCAGCAATGCACTGGGATTCCAATTTCTCCACATCCTCTCCAATACTTGTTATTTTCCATTGTTTTAATAATAACCATTCTAGTGGGTGTGAAGTGGTATCTCATTGTGGTTTTAATTTACATTTCCCAAATACTAAAGATGTTAACCATCTTTTCATGTGTTTATTGGCCATTTGTATCTCTTCTTTGGAGAAATGTCTATTCAAGTCCTGACCCCTGTTTTATAATTTTACAAAACTTTCACTATTTTAGCTGAGCACATATCCCAGACTCCCTTGCAGCTAGGTGACCATGTGACTAATTTCTGGTGAATGAGAGGAAAGTAAAAGTAGTGAGTTCAACCTGTCACACCAAAGAAGAGGGTGGGTAGCACCTTTTCCTCTTTTCTCTCTCCCTCTGAATGGAATGCAGACCTAGCAGTGCACCATCTTGGACTTTGTGGCCAGGGGCAGCACTCTGGGATAGCAGAACAACAAGAGAGATGGAGGCTGGGCTCAGTGTCACCACAAGACTCCATACTGCTCTGACAGCTTCATGGAACCATATTGCCATATGAGTTTAGACTATTATATGAGAGAAAAATAAAGTTTTATCCTGTTTAAGTCATTGTTAACAGCCAAATCTATTTCCTAACTAATATACTTTCTAAGGGGACAGATTTCCTTTCTCAGGTGAGCTCAAGTTAGTGAATAAAAAATTCATAACCACCTTATGGTTGTCATCAGAATTACCTACTCTTTGGTAATTGCTTTCAACTTTCACATGTTTTTGTGATTAAAAATCCTGCAACCTACATCCAGGTCTGAAGAAATTCTAAGGTATTCTATTGGATTTTTAAATTCCCTTCATAGTTTTCTGGAAAAATCCAGTAATTTTTTCCATGCCTTGTTTTGCATGTTTGGTTGTTTGGCTGGCTTCTCCTAAGAAGGCAGGGTTGTTTTTATGTGAGGACGTAAGGACTCTTGATTCCCGTTGCATAAGGATATTGGGACTCCATTCCTAAAGCTCCAGATCTAGTCACCCTCACTGGTACAGACCCAGTGCCCAACTGGCACAGACATTACTATAGCTGCATTTATTATGGGCTCCTGTGTTTCTGAGCCTCAACTTTTATAATTTACTTTGATTCCTATGAGTCTACAGCTCTGGCTTATGTTAGCCAGGCTCCTTCCAGATTGGAATCTACCCCTGAGTCACCATTCCATGATAAGGCCTTTTTTAGGATGAAGTACCTGGCACATAGTAGAGACTTGATGAAAGTTAATCTCTTGCCCCTAGGGCTTTTGAAAACTAAAGTAAAAATCAGAATTCTTGATGAGACTTCTCATTTCTGGCCTTAAAATAAAATTATGACAGTGTAAATATACTGGGTATCTCTTTTTCACCAAATGAAATTAGTCTTTTTACCCCTAAAAGTTGAAGGATGGATGGGGAACATCTAGAATTTTTGGAAAATATTTTTCACAAAGAAGTTTGGATATGCTTTTCCCAAAAGATGCATTGGTCTCCTGAGAGCACTGTACTTGAGTGGGTCAATTTTTGCTATAGATACCAAATGACTGATGGAAATTTAATAATTTTTTCTGATGGATATTTCTCAGTTGAGTTCCTTGTTGGAAGAGTATTAAATTACTGAATACAGTGCCTTGAAAAATGTTTTGCATCTCAATTTTAAGAGCCAGGGGTTTATATATTTTGAGGAACTTTTATATATTGCTTTTTACCTGCAGTCTTAGGATGCTTTACTTTGCTCTGTGTAAAGTGAGAAAGGGTAAAAATGTGTGGTTTAACCAAATTCTGCAAAGGTAATTACTTGCTATTATTTATGAAACTGGAGATGTCTTAAGTGTTTTTCCTCAGTTATTTGTTTATCTACTATCTTGTAAAACTGTCTTACCATTAGGTTTATATTGAATAGTGCATATCTCTCAGTGCATTTATTTGTCTTATTTTTAGGTCACATATTTTCCAAATTTAGTGGAAAGTTTGCATTAGAAATATTTATTGAGAATCAGTGGCTATTTCACTTAGGAATATTGCAATTTAAAGGGATATTATGACGTATTTCACTTGTCCTATGTTGCCATGTTCTAGTGACTTAATAATTATGATTTATTATGCTTTCTATAATCAAGGTAGAAGTAATTTTTTAAAAAGGTCTTTAGCAATATAATGATTGAAATTTTTCTCTGTATAATTTTTTCTTGGTGTCTGGCATTGGTAAAGTAGTTAGTTCCAGATTATTGGCCTTTAAAAATATCATATAAACTTTTCTAAGAGGTATAAGTTAATGCAGTTAAGATATCTTCTTCTTTAGACTAAGTAAAAATAATATGCTCCTTTTATAATATTTTGTCATTTAGCTTTGCAGGATCCTGAGCTCCCAGCCTAGGGAAAAACTGGTACTTAGTCATAGGAGCTCGATTTATACCTACTATTTTATCTCTTATGACTTATCCTCTGTTGTAGATCAACTTTGTACTCATGTGTCATGGCTAAAGACACAATATAAAATTTATTATTTGTTTATAAGAAATCCAAGAAAAGGGTCAAAAGAGACGACAGGGCAAAGACTAATTTTAGAAAAACTAGGACTCTATAACCCAGATGTCACAGAATTCTTTTTCTACCTTTTAAGTGGAGCAGTCATGACATAAGTCAGTTTAACCTCCTAAACTCTCCTTGTTTCATATGAACTGATGGTTGAGTCTTTATGTGGAAGCTCTTGGGCTGTGTACAACCACCTCCATCTCCTACAGTAAAGGAGTGAATGAGTAGATGGAATGCTAGGCATCCTTCCAGAGGCCTTTTAAAACATACCACCAGGGAAGCGGATGTAGCTCAGTGGCTGAGTGCCTGCTTCCCATGAACGAGGTCCTGGGTCAATCCCTGGTACTCCTAAAAAAAAATAACACCACCAAAAACTTAATTATTTTAGAAAATGCCTGAGGTCATCGATAAATTTTTTAAAAATTGATAAATATATAAATCTTTGACATATATAATTGTTATATATTATATGCTCATCCTTCCTTATAATAAAGAAATTAATATTTTATAAGTAAAATATTGTTTTCCATCCTGATATATATATGTGTGTATGTGTGCATATATGTATATGTGTACAGACATACACACATACACACACATCTCACAATCTCAGAAGGGCAATTGCTATAATACTGTTAGTTGAACCATATAAAATTCTTGATACCCAATCTCTTCTTGACCCACAAAAGTGGCAATTTTATAGGTGCAGTAAAATAGCATTGGTTATTTCTGGGTCATAAGAATGCATGTGCTTTTTCTTGACCTAATTATGTTTACTTTATGGCCCAAGATTTTTAGGAGGTGCTTTTAATACCTTTACAATCGGTAAGAAACTGCCATGAACGTTGTTAAATGAAACCTTAAAAGGCCCCTGGTTTCTTTCTCCCTCATTCTCGTAGTTGCCATCTCCCCATCCAGGCTGGCAGTATTCGCCTGTGCTAATGGCCCCCAAGCACACCCCGACTCCTTCCTCTTTACCACTTGCCCCTCGTGTTCAGCTTCTTGTGGAGTCCCTTCTTCTGCCATAGTTCTTGCCTGTGTCTCCTCTCTTTCCATTGTTACTCCCAACGATCCAGGCCTTCAGTTGCTCTTTGACTTCTGCCATCGTTTTCCAACTGGTTTCTCTCAGCAGTCTGTCCCATTTCCAACCCCTGTCAAGTTATCAAAATAATATTTTTAGATAATAAAGGAGATAATGTTGTTTCTCAGAAAACCCATTGTTGGGTTCCTCATTCACCCTTTTCCATGCCTTGGCCTCACCTACTATACAGATCTTAACAACAGCAAGAATTATGAGCCAACTGTGGGCACTTAAATAGTGCTTGCTCGGTGCCAGGTGCGGTTTCTAAGCCCTATACATTTCATGTCATCTTTACAGTGACCTAAGATGTAGACAGTGTGGTTAGCCCACATTTTAAGATGAGGAAACTGAGGTGCAGAGAGATTAAGTCGCTTGCCCAAGAGGTGATCTGGGTCTACAAGCCATATGCTAAAGTATCAAGCCTTACCGCTGAGCACCTTATTTTGCCTTCAGTGTGGTCTTTGTTATTTTTTAGAATAAGTGGTCACATTTCTTTTTTTTTTTTTAGGCCAGTAAAAAGAGTTTATTGAGAAATGGGAGAAAAGAACAGAGTTATACACCTAAGGTATAGATGTGGGCTCCCCTAGGCAGAGAAAGCCAAGTGGTCACATTTCTGCCTCTTGTCTGAATATCAAGTTTCTTCCTTTGCCTAAAACCAGGGTCAGCAAACTACATCCTGTGGACCAAATCGGCCTCCCCTTTTGCCTGTTTTTGTAAATAAAGTCTTATTGGAACACAGCCATACCTGTCAATTTATTATTATCTCTGGCTGCTTTTCCACTACCATGACAGAGTCAAGTAACTGTGACAGAGATGTTTTGGCCATTATGGCCAACAGTGCCTCAAATAGTTACCAGCTGGCCCTTTAAAGACCAAGTTTGCCCACCTCTGTCTTAGAATCCAGCCTCTGTCCCACTGTGTGGCAGCACACAACAGAGCATTTCAAACATGTCTAAAAGAAATCAATGGACACTTAAAAAAAAAAAAAAATTCCAGGCAATGCGGTTGATGTTATATCACTCCTTGGCTCTGCCACTGACTTCCTTACTTTTGGGCTCTCTTATTTGCCATTTACAATTTTCGGTTGTCTTGGGAAAGTAACCTTCTGCAGGGCTGCTTTGAGATTTACCAAAAGAAAGGTAAAGGTAAAGAGAAAGTTAGAAAAGCAGATCAAAACAGCACTCGATGATCTTAAAATCCAAGCCTGTCCATCATAGTGATTAATAGAAAAGTAAGTTTCCCTTTGCAATTTAAATGAATTGCTGTCTTTAAAGAGAAGTATAGAAGCAGGAAATACATTTTTGATGTCCCATTACAAAGGTACTTAGGATCGTAAGCTCGATGTTCTTAATTGGCAAACAGAGTTTTGGTTTCAGTTCATCTCAGGAAATAATATTTTGGTTTTGTCATTTTTCTCCCCATAAAATTTCCCTAAGTCAGTGGTCAGCAAACTATGGCCTGTAGGACAAATCAAGCTCAGCACCAGTTTTTTTGTTTTTTCAGCACCAGTTTTTGTAAATAAAGTTTTATTCAAGTGTTGCCTGTGACTGCTTTTGTGCTATGGCAACAGGATTGAGTAGATCCAAGAGAGCGTATGGTCTGCAAAGTGAAAATATTTACTGTCTGGCCCTTTACAGAAAAAAGTTTGCTGACCTAAAACATATGTTGCAATTTAAACTAAATTTTAAGATTTTTTTCCTTATTTGGATATAAGATAATACAGTGAATCCCATGGAGAATTTTAGCAGGGATATATTTTACTTTACACTGATTTATGGATTGAAGCGATATAAAGGCATCAGGAGGAACCAAAATGCCTCTTAATTTTAGTACTTGTCTGATTGGATCTGAAGAATAAACTTTCTCAAAAAGGATTTTGTCCAGAAATATTCATTAACATTATTTAATTTTTGTAACATCTCAAATGCATTAAGAGAAAAAAAATAAAAGGCCAAGACAAGAAGTAATGAATCTGTGAGATGAACACTTTGAAAGAAGCAATTAAGATGAATAACATCCTATTAATGTACAATGATATTTCAGTTAAATGAAGTTTTTGAAAAGATTGCCAATGACTTTCAGAAATGGTTGCAGTAGTGAAGCTCCTTGGCTATCATAGATTATCATGCAGTATAGGAATCTGCCTGCTGAGATGCTAAGAGCCTGGGGGTAGTGGGAAAGTGTGGCCATCACCTATAAACTACTGTGCAAAACAGGGGTGACATATACTCAAAAGGAGTAAACATTTGTCTAGTTAGAGAATCCAAACTTGTGTGATAATTCAGCTATGATTTATAGACTCTATAAGCAGAGTTAATAGATCTCTGTTGAATTTGTTGGGTTTTTTTTCTATTTCACCCACTTTCCCCAAAATGGAAGTAGGGGAAAATTGGTCAGCTCTGAAAGGTAGAGTTGACTTTAACCGATGGCTTTCAAGATGATAATCATGATTGTCCAAATATCCAGAAGGTTGAAGGAACCTAAGAAATCAGTTAGTCCAGAGTTTTCAAACTCTACCCCAGGGTTTAAGGTTTAAAGGTTCCTTGGGCACCCTCATGGACTGCTCCAGTAGGAGGCTTAGGAGGTTGTCCAGTGGCTGTACCTTCCCACCAACCGAACACAACAGCTATGCTTTTGTTTTCTATGAACTGCTTTCCATGTAAGATTTTGTTTAAATTACTTTTTAGTAAAATGTTTTTAAGCCCTAGATCCTAATCTTCAAATTTTGCAGATGAGGAAACTGAAGCTCCAATAATTTGGGTTAATTGGCTCATACAGTGAATTACTGTAGAACTGGAATTAGAATCTAGGTCTCCCATGACTCAGCCAAGAGCTTGTTTCTTTGATTCTATAATGAGGAGGAGCAGGCTCCCATGCCGTAATCTCCTGAGGCAAAGGATAAACCATTGTGCTTTGAATACCCTTAGGTAGAAGAGTTCAGTATTGGTCAGCTACTATGACTTTTGTCATCACATTATAATAATAGTTCTCAAATTTTAGTATGCATAGGAATCATCTGAGGAACTCATTTAAAAAAATTCAGCGTCATAGTTATCCTCCCTAGAAATTCTAGTTCGGAAGAGCTGCATTTTGATCAAATATCCCAGGTGCTTCTGATACAAATGGTCCATGCACTTTGAAAAATACTGTCTTAAAGCTTTGTAGTGGGTCTTAAAAGCTACTGGTACAGGCATGATTAGTTATTCCCAGGTACCATGCTCTCCATTGAGGCAATTACTACAAAGTGTATGATGTTAATATATAAGGTAAGTTAGGTTAGGCTATGCTGCAGTAACAAATAAACCCTATTATTGGCATTTTATAGTAAATGCTTCCATCTGGCAGTTCTACCATCAGAAACACGTGGTGTCCAAGGTGCTCAATAAACTTATCCAAGTAAAATAAACAAAAAGAAATGTACCCAATTATGAACGTACATCTCAATGAATTTTTACAAATGAGCACACTCTTATAACCAGCACCCAGATCAAGAAACAGAGCATGTAAAAATCCCTTTGTGTCCCTTCCCAGTCCTTCTCATATCCATTCCCAATAAGTGTAACCAACATGCAGGATTTTTCTTGCGACCGGGGCTGGAAGTGGTTTATACTTCTTCCACTCACATTCCATTGACCAGAACGCAGATATATGGACCCCAACCTAACTGCAAGGAGGGTCCTTAGGAGTTCTGGGAAATGTAGTCTTCCTGTGTGGCCAAGAAGAGAAACAGTGTGGTTAACATAGAGCATCATCTCTATTACAGTTACTAAATTATAACCTGGAAGATAACCTCATGGTCCAAATATAACACCCACGGTCCTTTCTGTGGGTGTGGCAGATTAAATCAAACTTTGCATAATTTCTAACTTAATGATTCCATAGAAAGTAAATTCCTTTCAAAATATCTACACGTTTATATTAACAATTACCTGAAGGCTGTTATATGGAATGGTGGATGGCAGATAATTTAGAGCAAGACAGAAAGAAGTGTGACCTTCTAGGGACAAGTCATTCTTCAAACATGCCCTGAATACTGTGTCAACTTCACGAGACTGAGGATCCAACCCTGAGGGCACGGGGCTCCTGCAGAATGTCCACATTTGCCTTAGAAGATGGGCCTTTTCTCGGCTCACAAGACTTCTTTCCCCACTTTACTTTCTTTTTTAACCATAGCTCTTTGAGATTTGAAAGTGGTGCTTGTCTTTCTAATTTTTGCGAAACACTTAAGTTTACTCATCGAATACTTCTCTGTTAATAATCCTTTGGAATCAAGACTATAAATTTACATATGCTTCTGATTCAATCTGCACTAATTCAATGATGAAAAAAGAAGCCAAGTACCCATTATATGTTTAGCAAATGCAGAAGGAAATACAAAAATACAGAAGAACCAAAATATATGGTTCCTGTCCACCAAGGGCTTACAATCTAGTTGTTCCCAAGCTATAAACAAAGAAAAATATAATACGCAGAATGATATCAGATATAACTAGATGTCCATATGAATAAAGGGCTACAGGAATTCAGTAGAAGAAGGTGGGACTGGGTGGACTCCTGAAAGATGGATAGAATTTGCCAGCTTGAAGTCAGTGAATAAGGGCATTCTGGGCATGGGAAGGGTAATACATGCCAAGATACTCTTATTAGGAAAGAGCTCACCCAATTTGGAGAAAAATGGAAGAACTGGCCTCCATCAAGAGGAAGTAGGAATTTTGAGCACATTGGAAGATTAATTTAGGTGTGGCCTGAATTTGGTGGACCCTGAATGCTGGGTGGGCGTGCCTGTACTCAGTGCTGCTAGAATTTAAAAATAATCTAATGGTCACGGGAGGAAACGGTCGTGTGAATTATGATGCAGCCACAGGATGGAATGTGAAGCACCATCAACGATGTTTATAAAGCATTTATATAATGTAAAGGGGAGGTGATACGTGAAAAGAAAGAGGTCCAAGTATTTAGCTAGCGCGATCACAACAGTATGAAAAAAATATGTATGGAAGTAAAAGAGAGCGAAAGTAAATATACTAAAATATTTATAGGGTTATGTTCTGAAGGTGAAGAAATTCTGGCTGACTTTTCTTTTTTTCTCCTTTACTTTTCAAATTCTCAATGATGAGCATATGCTTTTTATATGGAAAAATGACTAATAATTCAAATTTTTGCTTATTGTATACAAGGAACCCCACCGACTGGAAAAAATTCATGTTATTTATCTACTAGTAGAGAAGAAAACCAGGCATAAACCTCTGAAGAGTTAAATTAAATTTGGTAATTAAAGTATAAAACACTAAAATATTTTAACGGCATTATTGAGATATAGTTTTGCATGCCATAAATTGACCCATTTTGAGTGTGCAATTTCATGTGTTTTACAACTATCATCACTATCAGTTTTAGAATAACGTCCATCATGTAAAAAGTTCATGTGTCCTTTGCTTGTTTGCAGTCAATATCCACTCCCACGCCCACTGCCAGGCAGCTACCAATCTGCTTTCTGTCTGTACAATTTGGTTTTGTCAAGAAATCTCTTACAAATGGTATCAGATACTATGTGGCTTTTTTGTGTTTGGCTTCTTTCACTTAGCATGTTTTGGAAGGTCAGCTAGGTTGTGCCAGTATCAGTAGCTTGTTCCTCTTTGTTGCTTAGTAGTATTCCATTGCAGGAATATACCACGTTTTCTTTACCCATTCACTAGTTACACATTTGCATTGTTTCCAGTGATTAGCTATTATGAATAAAGCTACTGTGTGCATGTGCATAGAAGTCTTTGTGTGGACATTTATTTGTATTTCTCTTTGAGAAATACCTAGGATTGAAATGGCTGGGTCATAGAAAGTGTTTAATGTTTCAAGGAACTGCCAAATCACTTTCCAAAGTGGTCGTACCATTGTACATTTCCACCAGCTGTGTATGAGTTATGATTTCTCCATATCCTCACCAATGCTCTTTCATTATCTATCTTTTTTATTATAGCTATTCTAGTGAGTATGAAGTGGTGTTTAATTGTGGTTTAATTTGCATTTCCCTGATGAATAATGATATTGAGCATCTTTTCATGTGCTTATTGGTCATACATGTATCTTCTTTGGTGAAGTGTCTTTTCAAATGTTTTGCCCGTTTTAAAAATTTTATTTATTTTGTTAAAACATTTAAACCATTACCTTATTAACTATAGTTTAGTGCAGGGTTTGCCAGCCGTGGCACTGTTGACATTCTGGCTAACTTTTGGCTGTGGGGTATCTGTCCTGTACATCATAGGAAATTTAGCAGCATCCTGGGCCTCTACCCAGTGATGCCACTAGCACTGCCCCCAGTCATGACCATGAAAAATGTCTCCCGACCTTGCCCTTAGTTGAGACTCCTTGGTGTAGCAAACTGATATGGATTCAAGAGGTAAAGATCAAAGGTATGTGGGCAAAGAGGAACTTATCTTGAGTATTTTAAATGAACAGAATTTAGAAAGGCAGAAAGAAGAGAGGGGTAGTTCAGGTAAATCATTTCTTTTTTTATAATAAGTTTTGCTGCAAAACAATGTTGCAATGATAGAGATTTAAGAAGAAAATTAGACCTTGTTTTCCTGCCATCCTAACAGCAGTGTTTTTCTTTCTTGTGTTTCCTTCTGATCGCTCCCCATACGTGTCTCTTGTGAGTGGGAAGAGTGCACGGACCTTTTGTGAGACATTCAGGTCCTCTCGTTTTGTGCTCCTAAGTCCAATCTTCTGGTGTAATCCTCCATTCACAAAACTTTTCTTTTTCTTACTTTGAATTCTTTTCCTAGAATGAATATCGATGAATAATATTACTGGGATAAAGGGCGTAACGTTTTTTCTGGATTTTAATCTGCACCACCTCTTGGTTTTCCATATGGTTTGTACTAGTTAGGAAATGCCCATTTCCAATTTGTATGGGTCCTGTTGTGCCAAAGATAGTCTTTGAATAAACCCTCCTTTCTCTGCATCTTGAGAAGCAGCTGTGCCAGTTTCTAAGCCTCTAACAGTAACCGTCTACCACTTCTCCTTTTTGGAGGCTTCTATATATGAAACAAAACGTATGTTAAGTCAAAATTCCTGCACTAAATAAAATCCCCATGACAGACAAAGATTTGAAGTATGGAAAGACAGGAAATGAGTTTAGAAATGATAAATCCACTTGTGCGCCAAGTACGGATGGTACTGTATGCAATAAAGCCTCCTTAAGTAAACATTTGATGGAAGGAATAAAATCTTACTGGCACATAAATCTTTTTTTATTAACAGCAAGGTTGTGTGTTTAAGTGAGCTCTAATGTACCCAAGGGATGGGAAAATAGAGGAGCTATTATAGCAAGTAAGATGGGGGCAGAACTGTTTCACCATTCACCATAAATTGGTCCAAAGTTGTTTAACCAAAACGAAAGAAAGATGGATGGCTGTCATAATGGTGCTTTCTAATACAGAATGAAGCTAATACTTAATCAATAGCAACTTTCTCTAAAGGTTCTGAGTGCTCTGAAGACCAATGTAATTCAGGCATAAATGGACATGTCTCCTGCCATTCTCCTTTTGGATTTCCCTAGCTCAACAGACAATGGAAGAAAAAAAAATACAACACCTCACATGGAGCTAGTCCTGACTAGTTTTGTGGTTACAGTTCTGCTTTTTCTTCTACAGAGCTAATAACATTGCACCCGGTGAAATTTTCTCAAGCTGTTTGGCCAAGGAAGAGCCCCACTTCCCCTTGGAATGAATTTTCTAGCAATTCATAGCATTTCACAAATGTGGTCCCATTTACAGGGGGTCAAAATGAGGGGCAGTATAATTAAGTGAAAGGGATAACAAATGAGGCTTAAATGTGCTTGAATCCAAGTAATGTGCACTTCTAGGGCTCAGACCATGTGGGAAAGCATATCCTTTTCCTTTGCATTGCATGTGGCATCAGCCTGCCTGAATTGGAATGATAGTAACTACTTCCTAGGGCTCTTGTGCGCATTGAATAGCAAAATTCATGCTTGGCATATAATTAGCACTCAGAAAACTTTGGTCATTTATTGTGGTGATGGTGGTGATTTTATTATCATAGGAAACTTAGGTACTCCAGGGGGAGCGTTGTGGGGGAGATTCATCCTAAAGACAAACTTGACTCAATGTCAAAGTCTGAATCATATCATTTTGATTTTTTGCTGGTCCACCTCCATCATATGCGTTTAGATCTTAACTCTAGACAGTGGGTTTCTAAATATAAGTGTGAAGATCTGTTAATGGCCTGATGTTTTTCTCCCTACTTGCAAACTAACAAGGTAGCCTGCCACAATTTCATGGATGCTGACAGGAGATACGAGGCTCCTATGTCAGAGACAAAGGACTGTTTATTATTCACACAATAGCAGCAGCCAGAGTATCAGACTTTGGCTTGATTCCCTGCGTCCCAATTCCCACAGGATGACATGAAGAGGGCCAGGTGAATGGCAGATATGCAGTGGTTTCCATTACAGGAGAGGAACCCTGGGCCTAGAGAACATGACTTTTTTTATAATGGGAAGGAAACATGTCTACCCTTTGTTCTGAAGGGAGGCACTCCCTGTCTTCCAACACTGTAAGCAAACCTGCCCTCTGCTCCGAAGGGAGACTTTGTGTCTTTCAAATTTGTTCCCTATACAAACATCCTTGAAGGTAGACTGGAACAAAGGTAGTCAGGGTGTCTGCTCGAAGGACATGTGAGACCCATGGAGAATTGCCTCCTAACAGTAAAATCTGAAAACTATGTTTATACTGGAAGATAGGGAAGGATGCAAAGAAACACTGCTTTGATATCCGACGTGAGAAAATGTAGCCTAAAAGGGAAATAGAGTGAATGTCTTCCCTTCAGATTGAAATAGTGTGGCTTTGGTACATTGAAGACTCCAGAGCACACATGGTATTTCAAGGGCCATGTGTACAAGTATTCAATGGCATTGATCTGATGGCGATATTGGAGGTGATGGAACCAGATGGTGGCATCAGGAGTACCTGGTGGTGTATCGAAGGTGCCCAGTTCCTCAGCTCCTTATGGCACTGGGAGGGACCTCTGCAAATGTGCAGGCAAGAGAGGTGCAGATGTGCAGGTAATGCATGGTGGCTAACATGAATTATTCAAGAGCCTCTGTATGTACTTGTTAGAGACTCCTGGAAGTAATGGAGGCAGTTCTCTAAGGAACTGTGGGGTTCCCAATAATTGGGGTCGGGTGGGGGTAGAGCCAACATATCATGGATTAGATTGAGAATGGCTTCTACTACTCCTGACTTCAAATCCTATTTCTATGGTGTGTAGTAGGTGTGCACAAATGTGAATTTAGTAAGAAAAAGTGAGCAAAAATGATGAAATGGTGAGACATAATCAAATTGATTCAGCTGTGTCCATTAACTTTCTGTTTCTGATCCATAGTTTATCAGTGATATGCAATTATCAGTTATCCATTGTGTAATCCCCAAAGTATGTTTTGGGGAACCCCAGGAAATCCATCCAGATGTCCCACAAAAGCAAAAACTTTTGTCCAAATACATTTTGAAAATGCTACGTATCATTCCACCCCTTTGGGAATTTATACTTTATAGTGACATGATTAAAGGTTCTTGGTTGTCCTGTCCTTTAGGATGCTCTTGAACTTCATTCAAACCAACCTTTCCCAAACTCACTTGATTACAGAATCCTATTTTTACATAGCATTCATAAACATCTCATGGAACTAGTGAATGATAATGTTAATGACATCACTGTCACAATTGAAACGCTAAAAAATAATAAATTAGACTTCCAGACTCTTTAAGAGTTTTTTGGTGATACCCGTTGTTTCATTTGCTGCTTATATTTAAGGTCAATTACAAACTTGACATTTTTCTATCCTGGCACTGCATTGTATTCATAACTGGTAAGAGGGTCTATAGTCCACCAAGCATGATCTAGAATTTCTGATATTGGCCTTGGGAGTTAATTTGGGCTTTTGATAAGCCACAGTTACCGCATTGAGTTGATATGATTCTGATGAAAGGCAAACACAGTTAGCATTTTATAGAGTTTGTGCAGCCTTACTGAGGGTGTATTTCCAGCTTTCAGTAGCTTATAGAATATTAAAACTTGCTTACAAATAAGCTATTTGTGAATTCTTGAGGGTGTGAGGTGCAAGGATGAGACCATTGGATAAGAATGTCTTTTTTCTTGAATCCATTTGGGGTCTTTATTACTTTGTCTTTATTCCCAGGTAAAATATTAAGAATGCAGTTAGGAACTGAATAGCAGCCTTGCTTTTCATCTTTAGAAGGCTGTATTAATTGGAGGATTTATTGGGTGTTTTTCATTATGTTAACTAGAAGATAAGTTAGTTTTCTATCTCTTGTTTGCACAAATCATGTATCAAATTTTATACATGAAAGCTGTTCCTTTTGTAGTTATCTCTTTAAAAACAAGAAATGGGATAAGATCACGCTGGCAGAATTGACGAGATATTCTGGCAGGATTTATCACATACTCACATTGGATTTTGTGGTAAATTTCACAGTGGCTAAATTTGTGTTTTGTAATAGGCAAAGTTTTTTTTTCTTCCCAGTACCATCTCTCCCTCTTTCTGTTTTATTATGCATTAAAGTCAGGGATGCCAGGGCTGAGGGTTGTGTTTCAATCCTGGTTCCACCTTGGAAATTTACTTAATATCTATGAGCCTCCGTTTCCTCTTTTGCGATGAGGGATTTATTTATGTCATAGGGCATTAGGTGCACTAAATGAAATAATGCCAACTATGAAGGACCCGGTATAGTTCCTGGCATATGGTACCTGGTCTTGATGTGTTCATTTCTTGCCCTGTCTTCCCCTACCTTCTGTGCTTTACAGTCCTCCTCATTCAGCCCCTTGGTTGTATTCCATATGAGACTCTCCTGATCTGCTACCTCTGCACCTTTCCTTTCCCCCCATCCTTAATCACATCTTTTTGCCTTCTTCTCCACTAACCTATCCCTCAGCTTCATCTTCACTCTCTCCCTCTCTATTGACCTTTCTCCTGGGCTTCAAGTACACATTGGTCCCACCCATCTTGAAAAGGTCTCAGTTCCACATTATCCGTCCTTTGAGCTACCAACATTGTTTTCTCCTTCACTTCTTTGACAAAATCCTGGAACGCATTGTCTATGCCAGCTACTTCCATTTTCTCTACACCTTAAGCCTTCCTTAATTCTCAGCAATATTCCTTATATCCTGCTATTTTAGTGCATCACCTCTCTTGAGGGTCACCAAGAATCCTTTGTACCACCTCCCTCAGTCCTCAGTTTTCTAGACCGTTCTGTTGCACTTGATGCTCTTGACTCCCTTGAATGTTCCCCTATCATTCACCTTCTACTGCAGTCTTCATCCAAGTCCTTTTGCTCCATTTCTGATACCATTGTTTCATAAGCACTTCATGTCTTCTTCCTCCTGCTGCTGCCTGTTTTACCCCAAGGTTACCCCTGGCCCATTGATTCTGTCCCCGAGGCTGCCATCCGGCAGGATTACATTATGTCTGCAGGTGAGTCTGGCCAGCTGTTTTCCTCTTGTATTCACAAAGTAATCACTTGAGGAGTGGCCCATGGGGAAGCCATACTTTCCAGCCAGACTAGCTGTGAGAATAGCGTTGGCACTGCCATTCTGCTCCTGACCTTCGAGTCTCCGGAAGTGACAATGCCAACTGACAGGCACATGAAGTACATAAGGGGATGAACGCTGGGAAACTGAGACCGAAATTACTGAAAACTACCTTTGGACATATGAGCAGGAGGCACATCATGGTTAAGTCATACCATCTCTATCTTGTTTGTGAGCCAAGTCAGGGGAGAGAGAGAGAAATAACGTAGTAAACAAGTCTTGGAGGTTACTGGAAGTCAGATGTAGCATTCCCCTGCCTGCTCGTTACATGCCTGACACAGCAAATTGAGCCTTTTCCAATCAAGGTGTGAAGGGCCTCAAAGTCTCCAGAAGGCCCCATTCTGTGAGACCAAAAGGCAGGAGATTACGGTTTCGAAGGGACTTGTCAGCCCCAGGGGAAGGCCAGCATGGAGAATGGGTGAACTCAGGCCATGAATCAAAGCGTTTCCTGTTTGCATCCTGTCATTTATGCACTTTCACTTTTCCTCATCTGCATGAACTACTTATTCAAAGAATTTTCCCAAACCTCCCCCCACTCCTTTTCTTTTCTTAAGGTGGCTGTTGGCTTTTTGTAGTGGATTAACTACAAAGCACCGGTAAAAAGAGTTCTAATTCAAATAAATAACTTTTTTGTGTAGTGTGTAGTGGTTAATAACTTCAGGCTCTGAAATCAGCTTGAGTTCAGGTCTGAACTCCTCCATGTGCTAGCTGTGTAACTTTGAGCTAGTCGATTAAATTAGGAAGCATCAGGCTCCACTTTGTAAAAGGAATAAATGAGGCAGTTCTTGTAAAGCAGTTAGCACAGTGCTTGGCCATCCTCCTGAATAGTATATTTCCTCTTAACTTAGTAGTTCCTTTCTTCCTGTGCTCTAAATGCCACCTGTCAATGAAGCATTGGTGAGCAGCCTGCCACTCTGGCTTACACACAAAACCTCTTCGTGGCTCATCTTTGAAATGTCCCGTCCCCTTACAACCAGGGGTTAAGTGGATAGATCAGGTCAGTAGTTTCCATCTACCATTGCACAGAAGACTCACTTGGGTAAACTTATAAAACTACAGACCTCCTGGCCCTACCCAGTTTTGCTGGATCTGAAGCTTCTGAGAAGCGTACTGTGATTCTGTGCCTTTTTGGAAACCCCTTAGGGCCTAGGTGATTCTTCTGTGCATCTGACCTTTTCCCCATGATTGGGAACCAAGAGATAAGATTATCTCCCCCTGCCTAGCCCAGTCCTACCCCCCTTATGAGTTTCTTTTTCCAGTTCTTGAGTAAAGCAGAGAAACTATAGACTAATCTGGATGAAGGCCTTTCTAATGGCCATCCTGAGTCAAACATTTCTGTGCTCTCTTGGGTATTTCTATACCACCTCCCTGTTTAAAATGGATTCTTGAATGTTTCTGAGGTGATCTTACAAACCAGGGCCCTTTTGAGGGTGCAGGGAGGGTTATTAGTATTTACTCTAGAGAAGCAGGCATAAACCAGGACTGTCTCAAGCAAACTGGGATGCATGGTCACCCATGAAAACCTGGCCTAAATCAAAGGAGGAGAGAGAAAAGTGGATGGAAAAGGACCTATCAGAAAAGGTCATGAGAATAGAAGGTCCACCTTGCTTTCTTCTCTTTATGCTTCTTTCTCTTCTCCTTCTCCCATATGTTTTATTTGGTACCCAGTGCACTAGTCAAAGTAATGCAGAAATCATTTTCAGGAGGACCCCAGGATGCCCATCTAAATCTACCACCCTTTCCTGGCCCCTCCTATTTCCTTTCTTTACATTTGATGACCCATTTTCAATCTCCAGTGTGGTTTATCATCCAAAATTTTATGTAGCCTTGCCCAGTACTAAATCTCAATTCTTCTACCCTACACTTTTGCTCCTGCTCACACAGCCAATATTCTGAGGCAAGTAATGCTGCGCGAGGACTGTTTGAAATAATTGCCATGATGATGACTCTCCCAGGGGTTATATGTAATTCAAAAGTGACGGACCTTAACGCGAAGAGTCTTCAAAATGGCATATTTGTAGGGTTGCCAGATTTAACAAATTAAAATATAAGATATCCAGTTAAATTTGAATTTCAGGTAAATAACCAATATTTTTTAGTATAACTATGTCCCAGATATTGAATTGAGACCTTTCTGAAACTCTTTTATTTGGTCTTCTTCGTTATAACTCTAGCCCTAACCACACCCTACCATGAGACCATGCCCTTCCATTCTTTCAAAAAGCATTCATTAACCTACTGGGGGTTACAACTTGGGAGTACAAGGGTCACTGCAATGAGTCAGAGTGACTGACTGACGGAGCTGAGTAGGGGGACCAGGGGAAAGTGGGTGCTGTGGGTGCAGTGGGTGGGGTAGCTGCAAGCAGTATGGTTTTACTGAAGCTTTGGTAGAAGGCAGTCAGTGGCTTGAGAGCTGGGTGGAGTGGGATAGGGACCTGGGGGAGATTTAGAAATGGAAGCAGACAACTGATGGCCACATAAACAAAGCAGGGAAACTTCTTGAAGGCAGGACTTGTGCTTCATTCATTTTGTCTTTCCACGTGGCTTAGAACTATCTTTGCACCTAGGAACTGTTCAAATGTTTGGTGAATTAAGTTGTATCTTCCAAGGGGATATCTTTTGCCTAATCTACTGGGAAATGAAACACTCGGACTAATTTATTTCTTAGCTTGCTACTGCAACATGACATGCTTCCCTTCCTTAAATTTGGAAATGGCCCCATGGGGTTCAGCCAAAGAACCTTCATGGGGAAGAATGGGCTGGCAGACCATGCAGCCAGCCCAGCTATGCAGAAGGCTTCCTCTTAACATTACCGCAGTGTGTGTGTGCATGTAGCCACCCAGCTTTGCACAGGGCTTCCTTTGAACATTATGGCAGAGTATAAGTGTGTGTGTGTGTGTGTGTGTGTGTGTGAGAGAGAGAGAGAGAGAGAGAGAGAGAGAGCATGCGAGAGAGCGAGGGAGCGCAAGCGAATGCTGTTCAAAGGATAGATTGCTGTGTTGGCATTTTACAATATAAAACTTTCTTTAGAACCTCCAAAGTACAGATGAATTTGAAAATGAGGCAGTGTCAGTCCTGAAGGCAAGAAATGAGCTGTAATGCTGCAGGTCGTAGAGCACTTGCTGCGGCTTGGGCAGAGAGGTGTGCAAACTCAGCGGAGAGATGGATGCTTTGAGCAGTGCATTTCCTTTCCTCCCTCTGCACTGCCTGACAGCTCTGCTTTGCAGCTTCCTGCAACATTGCCAGCCATCTCTAGGGGTGTTAGGAAATATTCTAAACAAAATGAAAATAAATTCAATTTCATTTAAAATGCAATTAAGTTCTACTTAACACTTTTAGGAGCAGTGGGACTGGGTGTTAGAAACTCAGGCAAAGCAATGGGGCCGCAATGGTAGGACTTAGGAAATGGATGGTTGAGGCGGGGGTGGGGTGGGGGGTGGGCGGCCTGTTAAAGACTTGTTAAGGGACCAGGCGCTACTGGGGAGGAGATAGAAACAGGAGGTAAAAACAGCCTCCAAACTGAGTGGTAATCAAACTCCTGGAATTCACCTCTATTCTTGAACGGCTGTGGTCGTATCTGATGTTGACCATTTATTTGTTTACTTTTTATTTATGCTTCATTCATTTATTCAGCGATCATTTGTGTGCGGTCTCTGGGCCAAGTGCTGGGCTTACTAACACACAGGATAGGTTTCCCCAGGGCTCATCTAGCACCCCCACATTGCTATTCCATCCATAAATGCTGCCCATGGCCTGAACTGGGAGCTTGGAAGGGGATGCAGCATCAGTGGGTGGAATTTGGCGAACTCATCAAAGGACAGCTGTTGAGAGCCCAGGTGTGCCGGGTGCTGTGCACTGGGAAAATGTGGACAGTGATGGCTTCGAGCGTGAAGTAATATGTACTGCCTTCAAGGTTAAATTGCGGTAAAGCACAGAGATGAGTGAGGATGACATGCTCTCGCCTTTTAGAAATCTAAATTTAATTGCAGCTAATAGTAGTTGCCTTTCCTGACGCCTGTCTGGTGGAAAGACAGGCCTTCCAGGTCTGTGTATGATCACATCAGTAAAGAGGCTGGAGGTAGAGAAGATTTAGGATGTGATTTTATTTCAGCCTATAGCACAACTTGGTTTGGGGTAGACCATCAGGTGACAGAGAGACTGATTTATTTTAAAATTTAGGTTTCAAAATTCAGGCTTTCCCACACTGATATAAAGATAGTGGTTACCAGGGGTTCAGAAGGGCAGGGGGAGGGATGAATACGTGGAACACAGGGCATTTTTAGGAAAGTGAAATTGTTTGATATGATACTGCAATGATGGACACATGACATTATACCTTTGTCAACGCCTGTGAAACTGTACAGCACCAAGTGTAAACCATGATGTAAACTGTAGACCTTGGTTAGTAAGCAGTGCTTCAGTATGTGTTCATCAATTGTAACAAATGTACCACACTAATGTAAGATGTTAAAAATAGGGGAAACTGTGTGTGGATGTGTGAGAGGGTTATATGGAAATTCCCTATACTTATGGTATAATTTTTCTGTAAATCTAAAGCTTCTCTAATAATAAAGTTTATTGTAAAAACTGTAGTTTTGCTGAAAAAATAAACCCATCATATTGATTATTTTAAAAATTCATGCTTTCCCAATACCAGGAAAAAAATTAGATTTTTAGCATGCATAATTAATGGTGTTATCAGTCAATACTATTAAGCTGCTTTAGCAGATTAACCATCAGTAATTATGAAAGTAACTGCAAATTAAAGGGTGATGCTTAGATTTCAGTACAGTACTTTCTATCCAGTATTCAGTACTATACTTTTTTCCAGTACTGTACTTCTAGCCAGAGCCATTTCTCTTTGTCAGCAAGAGACCCGAGTGCCAATCCCAGCACGGTCTCTAATGAGTTCTCTGACCTTGGATAAGTTACTTTGCTTCTCTGAACCCTCGGTATTTTCACCTGTCAGTGGGGATAATGGCACGAACGTCATGGGGTTAGTTAGTTTGGAAGTTCTGTGATACACAGGCAGTTCTTGGCACATAGTAAGACTTTAATAAATGTCAGCCCCTTCCCGACTGCCCTCCCCTCTGACCCCTCCACTTCCACCTGTGCCTGATATCAGCATCCAGGTAATACACAGACTCTAAGCCAGTGCCAAATGTTTGATCTTTGTGGTTTTGGAGTTATTGGTGTCAGTTGTAGTTAGAAAGAGTGCTTCACTAGGACTGAAACATCCTGTATTTTTAGCTACTTGACATTTCCAAGATGCTTAATCTTGGGTAAGCCACTTGCCCCCTCTGAATTTCAATTTCCTAATCTGTAAAATGGGGATTATCAAGATATACAGGATTATCTGAGACTTACATGACATCATATGTGGAAACTTTGAATACTTTCAAACATTACAGGTGTGTATTTTGCTCAGTAGCTCTACTCTCAGGCACTGTTCCCAGCTCTAAGGATATAGTCCACATACAAACCAAAGGCCTGCTCTTATGGACTTGACCTTCTATTTGGCAGAAGCTCTTTAAAGAGAGGGATTCAGTCCTACTTATCTTTGAATCCATCTTGGCCCTCACAGTAATTGACACTTTAATAAACATTTGATGAAAAGAAAGGATACATAATTTACATGAAGGAGAAATAAGGGAATTTCTCTACTTTCAGTGATTGTTCCATCAAATATTGAGGGAGGTTCATATAGCAATAATAAAGGATAAATTATTAAATATGTTTGTGTGTTGTACTATAGTTAAGCACACATAAAAGTTGCTTTTTCCATAATTCTGTATCCCAGAATACTTGCAAAATCAGGGGTACTGTACATATACCATACATATGTACTCTACCTGTGATAAATTTTGCAGTTTGATCTGAATTCAGGTATAATTCCAGCTTGTTATTTCTTATTGTAATAAAGACCCACAAACATTAAGAAAAAATATAGCATCAGAACAGCACTAAAAGCATATGTGTTTTTATTTTTCAAAACTTTTTTTTGTTAATATTCAGTAGATAGATAATTTTAAACTGTGGAATTAAAATCTAAAGAATAATGATACAATAAACAACCATGTCTCCACTGCCCACATGTATATACTTTAAAAATCACGGTACAAAAATATTATAGTGAGGTTAGGAAAAAAGTAATTAGAATAAAGAAGAACTCATAAGCATGTACAAATATAAGATGAGAGCCAAAGAACTTTAAAGTGACTTTTACATTTGGAAATTAAGCAAAAAACAAAACAAAACAAAACAAAAAAACCCTCACAAATGTATCTTCTCCTTTTTTATGAAAAATTACAATGAAAATTGTATTTCATTGTAAAAGTAGAAATAAATGGTTTAACATTAAATCTTGAATCCTGAACAAATATTATTTTTTGAAAGATAAAAAAGGATAAAAGAGCATTTTTAGTTATCTCTGTCATGCGTTTCTCTCTGAATGACTGGAATATTTGACAAAGAGAAATCCACGTATTTGAGGGACTTGATTTCCACTAACTGATATTACTGCTGGTACCAGTGACACCCCCCCCCCCAAATTAAATGTGCCAAGAGTCTGATCAGAAAGAATGTTTGATAACAAGCTTTTGGTATCAATTAGAAATCCAAAGACCAGTATTTTGTCAAATTCATGATGTTTGAAATATCAGGTTCTATAAGCATGCAATTCTTAGCATATTGCAGCATTGATGGATATTAATTTCTCATGGATATTAGAACATGAATTGATTTACACCACTCCTTCACAACTGGGGGTGATTTTGCCCCTCAGGAGCCATTTGGCAATGTCTGAAGTCATTTCTGCACTGTCACAGCTGGGGCGGGGGATGCTACTGGCATCTAGTGGGCAGAGACCAGGGATGCTGCTAAACATCCTATGATGCACAGGACGGCCCCCACCACAGAGAATTATCTGGCCCCAAATGTCAATAGTGCTGAGGTTGAGAACCCTGACCTATACAATAGAACAAAGGTTTAAAACATTTATTTTCTAAAATTGAAATATATGAGGACATTTCTCCTGCATTGCTTTTCTTCTGATAATAATAGATGAGTTTGAGACACTAAAAATTATTTTTTATTTATTTTAATTATAGAAGTTGTAGGTTTATAGAAAAATCATGCAGAAAATACAGAGTTCTCAAATCACACCCTCCCTATTAATAACACCTTGCATTAGTGTGGTCCCTTTGTTACAATTAATGAAAAAATTTTATTATAATTGTACTATTAACCATAGTCCATGGTTTACATTAGGGTTCACTGTGCATACAGTCCTAAGGCTTTGTTTGTAAATATTTATTCTAGTAACATAAGAATGCTGGAATTGTCCGAGGTTTCTGTTTGGGGTGATGGAAATGTTTTGGTAATGGATGGTGTTGATGGTAGCACAACATTGTGAAAAAGATGGACAGCACTGAATTACTTGTTTGAATGTGGCTAAAAGGGGGAAATAAAAATTGTTTTTGAGAGGGTGTCTTTACATCTAAGACATATATTTTTGTATCATTTTTGAAACATATGCATCTAAGAATAGCAAACTTTTAATATATTTTTCGAGCTGTATCAGAAAATAGATGATTTAGTATGTTTAGACATGCTCCATTCATGAATGAAATGTCTGCCAGAGAAGGATCAATTGTACCATATTTCATGTTGGCAATCTCTGTTTTAGTAGTGCTTTTAGCATTTGGCACAAATTTCTTTCATATTCATGGGGGGAAGTTTTTATTAAAATAGCACCAATTAAATTCTATGTCAATTCTTGGTGTCAACATATTTTATTTACATTTTTAAAAAATTTATTGACATTTATCACTCATACACGAACATACCTAAACAATAAGTTTATAGTAATAGTTGTGAACTTACAAAACAAACATGCATAACATCATACAGGGCTCTCATACCTTACCCTACCACCAATACCTTGCATTACTGTTTAACATTTTTAACTAATGATGAAAGAGCATCCTCAAAATATTACTACTAACCAAAGTATCTTACATTTGGTGTATTTTTCCCCCAACCCAGCCTATTATTATTATTATTACTACTACTACTACTACTACTACTATATCATTTATACATGAACATACATAAACAATAAGTGTATAGTAAAAGTTGTGAACTTACAAAGCAAACATGCATAACATCATACAGGGGTCCCATACATCAACCCAACACCTTGCATTGTCGTGAGACATTTGTTACAAATTATGAAAGAATATTGTCAAAATCTTACTACTAATTATAGTCCTTATCTTGCATTTGGTGTATTTTCCCCTCAACCCACCCTATTATTATTTTTTAAATATATTTTTATGATAGAAGTTGTAAACTTACAAAACAATCATGCACATGTGCAGAATTCCCAAACAACACCTCTCTATCAACACACCACACCGTGGTAGAACATTTGTTACAGATTATGAGATACTATCATCAGACTATTACCAGGTCCATAGCGTACATTTGGCACACTTTTTCCATACTCCCCCATTATCAGCACAGTACATCTTTGGCATAGATGCAAGAATACTAGGTCACTCCAGTTGTATTTTTCCTGTGCTTCTCCACATTCCTACCACCCTGCAATAGTGATGTACATATGTTCTAGCTCACAAAGGACACTCTTGCATCTGTACCATCAACCACAATTCTCATCTACCTCTGCGTTTACTGTGTTATTCATCCCTAGATTATTCTCTAGCTTTCTTTCAGTTGGCATTTATATCCCTAGACTACCCTTTTCAGCCACATTCCCATTTATAAACCAGCTGTTACTCACTATGATGTGTTACCATCAACTCTATCCATTTCCACACTTTTACAGTAAAGTTAATTAAAACTTCTACATACATTAAATATCAGTAGTCCATCTCAGCCCTCCTCTTATCTCCTTTAAGAATCCACCACCTACCACCAGGTCTTGAAGATATTTTCCTACATATTCTTCTAGAAGCTTTATGGTTCTTGCTTTTATATTTAGGTGTTTGATCCATTTTGAGTTAATTTTTGAATAAGGTATGAGATAGGGGTACTCTTGCCTTCTTTTGCTATGGATATCCAGTTCTCCCAGCACCATTTGTTGAATGGACTGTTTTGCCCAAGCTGGATAGGTTTGGCAGGCTTGTCAAGAATCACTTGACCATAGATGTGAGGGTCTGTCTCTGAACCATCAATTCAGTTCCTTTGGTCTATGTGTCTGTCTTTATACCAGTACAATGCTGTTTTTACCACTGTAGCTAGGTAATATGATTTAAAGTCTGGAAGTGAGAGTCCTCTAACTTCGCTTTTCCTTTTTAAGATGTTTCTAGCTATTTAGGACCCCTTAATCTTCCAAATAAAATTGATAATCGTGTTTTCCATTTATTTTTTAAAATGTTGGTGGAAATTTTTTCAGGATTGCATTGAATATGTATATCAATTTGGATAGAATTGACATCTTAATGATATTTAGTCTTCCAATTCGTGAGCATGGAATGTTCTTCCAATTATTTAGGTCTTTTTTATTTCTTTTAACAATGAGTTATAGTTTTCTGAATACAATCTGAATACAAATGCTGTACATCATTGGTTAACTTTATTCCTAATATTTGATTCTTTTAGTCGCTATTGTAAGTGGAATTTTTTATTCTCGACTTCCTCCTCAGATTGTGCATTACTAGTGTCTTTTAAAGCCTATTTCATCTGATATAAGTATAGCTACTCTGGCTTTTTTTGTTGTTGTTGTTACTGCATATGTGGAATATCTTTTTCTAGTCTTTTACTTTCAATCTGTTGGTATCCTTGGGTCTAAGGTGAGTCTCTTGCAGACAGCATATAGGTGGCTAATATTTTCTTATCCATTCTGCCAGCCTGTGTCTTTTGATTGGGGAATTTAATGCACTAACATTTAATGTTATTACTGTAAAGGCAGTTCTTATTTCACCCATTTTGACCTTTGAGTTTTATCTGTCATATTTTATTTTCACCACTCTTTTGAGACTTTTAGTTACTTTTGCTGGTATAATCTTCATTTCTAGACTCTCTTCCAAGCCTCTCTCTCCTGTCTTATCTTTTCAGACTGTAGCACACCCTTTAGTATTTCCTGCAAATCCAGTCTCTTGGTTACAAACTCTCTCAGTTTCTGTTCATCTGTGAATATTCTAAACTCGCCCTCATTTTTAAAAGACAACCTTACCGGATATAAGATTCATGGCCGGAAGTTTTTCTCTTGCAGAAGCTTAAATATATCATACCACTGTCTTCTTGCCTCCATGGTTTCTAGTAAGAAATCAGCACGTAATCTTACTGGGTGTCCCTTATATGTTGTGTGTTGCTTTTCTCTTGCTGCTCTCAGAATTCTCTCTTTGTCTTTGGCATTTGACATTCTGCTTAGTATGTTTCTCAGAGTTGGTCTATTCAGATTTATTTGGATGGAAGTACATTATGCTTCTTGGACGTGGATATCTATGTCCTTGAATAGGGTATATTTCTTCAAATATACCTTCTGCCCCTTTTCCCTTCTCTTCTCCTTCTGGGACACCCATGACACATATGTTTGCACGGCTCTTGCTGTCTTAGTTCCCTGAGACCTTGTTCAAGTTTTTCCACTCTTTTCTTCATCTGTTCTTTTGTATGTTTGCTTTTAGAGGCCATTTCTTCAAGCTCACCAATCCTTTCTTCTGCCTCCTCAAATCTGCTATTATATGATTCCAGTGTATTTTTAATTTCATTTATTACACCTTTCATTCCCGTAAGTTCTGCTTTTGTTCTATGTATTCTTTCAAATTCTTCTTTGTGCTCATCCAATGTCTTCTTAATATCCTTAATCTCTTTAACCATATCATTGAATTTATAAAGGAGAGTTGTTTGAACATCTATGATTAGTTGTCTCAACTCCTTTATGTCATCTAGAGGCTTATCTTGTTCCTTTAACTGGGCCATATCTTCCTGTTTCTTGGTGTGGATTGTAATTTTTTGTTGGTGTCTTGGCATCTGGCTTACTAGATGTGTTTATTCTGGGTGTGGTTTCTCTCTTTAGTTTAGGGCTTTCTTGTCCTTTCTCCCTTGCTGGTTGTAGAGTAGGAGCCAAAGATGTAGTTGGTACTGTAAGCTGTGGAGGCTCAAGCTGCCCTCATGCCCCAAGGACCAGTGAAGCTACTCCCAAATTCCTCCTTTGCCAGGGATAGGGACAGAACCATAGCCGTGTGTAATAATCCAAGTCATGCAGGCCTAGACTGTAGTTGCCCAGAGAGACTGATGAAGCTTCACACCACTTTCTCGCTTGCAAGTGGGGATGGAGCTGCAGGTGTGGGCAGCAATCTATGCCATGCGGGTCCAAAATGACTGCAGTTGCCCCAGTAGACTTCTGACTATTCAGTCTGTGCCAGCTGAATGTTCCTGCAGTTACCCAGAGAGGCTGGTGCAGGGCTCACCAGCTTCCTCCCTGCTGGAGGTGGGGCTGAATCCAAGGCTAGGGCTGCAGGCTAATCTGGGTGAAAGAAGCTGGTCCCTACCTTCACTGTGTTTTCAATCAGCCCGGCTTCCCATCATGCCAGGGCAGTCAAAATGGCGGCTACCAGCTTCTTTCCAACTTTGACAGGTTCAAACTTTAGCTGCTCTTAGGGTTATACTTTAGCCAGCAGAATTTACTAAGCAGTAGCTGAAGTCAGTGGCCAACTGTCTCTTCCTCCCCTGTTTTTGGGAAACGGAGCTTCCAATTCCAGGCACAGAATAGCTCCTGAGGTGGCTTGCGCTGCCAGAGTAGGATGATCACTGGCCTTCACGGTGTGGCCTGTATTTTCCTGGAGAGGCTGGCACAGGTCCCCCCAGCTTCCTCCATGCCGGAGGTAGGACTGTGGCTTAGGCTAGAGTTGCAATCTAATCCGGATGGAAAGAAGCTGGTCCCTACCAGCACTGTGATTTTCAGTCCGCCCCACTTCCCCTTGTGCCAGGGGTGGAGTTAAAATGTCAGCTACCAGCTTCTTTCTGACTTGGGCAGGTTTAAATTTTAGCTGTTCTTGTGATTATACTTTAGCCTGCTGAATTTACTAAGCAGTAGCTGTAATTGGTGCCCAACTGTCTCTTCCTCCCCTGTTTTTGGTAAGTGGAGCTTCCAATTCCAGCTGCGGAATAGTTCCCAAGGTGGCTTGTGCCACCAGTGGAGGATGGGCACTGGCCTCAGGGGTGTGGAGTGCTCTACTCAGGAATCTTCTCTGCAGATGGGCAGTTTCCTCCTTCCATTCTTTCAAGGATGTAGCAGTATCTTCTTCTGGTCTCCTGGAGCCCCCAAACAGGTACTAACTTCCCTGTAGCGCGAGCTGACTCTAGGAGCTCCTTACTCTGCTGCCATCTTGCTTATTGTCCTTTTATTTGCTTTTGTATTTTATGACTCTCATACTTGACCACAAATTTAGAAGGTGAGAGTGTGTTTAGCTCTTAACCATGAAGATTTCTGGAGAATTCTGCATTAAAATATTTTCTACTACCCCTTTCTCCTTGATATGCTCCAGGTGTTCTTATCTCCCCAAATCTATTTCATCCTCAACAATCTTCATGTTCTTATCTTTTGGAAAATCCATTTTTGGATCAGGCTAATGGCACGACATAAATTTTCTAGAAACTGATAAGGAAATCAAAGTATACCACTATGTATTTCCTGATAATTATAGTCCTTATAATTTTCTTCCTAAATACATAAACCAATGGTTTAAGAGGTGAGGGGACCACTGTTTTTAATACTTTTTAAAAATTGCCATTTTGAAACAGTACAACAGAGGTTGGCAAAATGCAGCCAGGCTCGTGGCCTGTTTTTGCAAATAAAGTTTTCTTGGCACTCAGTCACAGTCACTCATTACATATTACCTATTGCTGCTTTCATGCTACAACAACAGAGTTGAGGAGTTGAAATAGAGACTGCAAAACCGAAAAAGATTTTCTCACTGTAAACTATAGACTGGTCCTTTATAGTAAAAGTTTGCTGACCCCAGCAGTAGAAAATTAGGCCTTTATAAAAGTGATCTATAGTCTACTATAGACTGTTGATAAGTTTTCTAAACCAAGTTAAGTATCGCTATTATATAATATCACAATATATAATTAAAATATGTAGTCATTATTTGATTATGATACATGTATACTTGATCATCCTACCATTATTTTCATATATCTTTACATCTCAAATATAAAGTTTGCCTATTTAAAAATTCAATATAATAAAGTCATTACATTTTTCACAAAAGACTTCCTCTTGAAAAAACCGTGTGTATGCCCTCAGATAATATAGTGTAATAATCTTCAATTGACTATAAATGTTTGTTATAGTAACTAATGCTTAAGGGCACTTTTACTGTCCTTAAATACTCCCTTTAAAATTAGCAATGCAGCTATAAGATCTGTGAAATCAAGGATGGTAGAGGGCATAATTGCAGTGTCTGTTTGAAACATTCTTTAGAGAGTGGAATAAGAATGCTTTAGAAAGTATTCTCAATGACATGAAATGGTCTCTTTTATGGTTCCATCTGCAGATGGGAAAATGACTTATTTGTATATGTCATATATGTCTTATTTGCATATGCTATCAATCTATCACATTAGGAGGAATCAAGGCTATTGCCTGGATAAAATCATGCCTTGTTTCTTTAAGACAAGTACCACTTCTGCTCTCAGGTATTTAGAAATTGGTCACTGGCAGGATTTGTTTCAAAAAACACATGGGAAGTTATCCCATTAGATGATTCTTGTCAAATGTTAAAAAGGGCAGGGTAGGCAGGAGAGAGGGTAAAATAAACCCCACAAAACTCTATTTGCTGAACTATTATAAAGAAGCTTTTAATTCAGAGGATTCTGGGGATTGCAGCTTGTCACAAGGACCCAGATGGGAGCATTTGTGTTTCGCCAAGGAAACCCTTGTTCATTTCTGAAACAGTTTGCATGATATCTGTTCTGTTCATGATAGTTGAAATTCTGCAGTTACTTATGTATTATTAAGGGCATGCCAACTACTGGAACAAAGCAGTGTCTAAACGCAATAAAAATTATTTTTTGCTCATGTCATCATCCAGTGGGAGTGGAGGAAGTGGTGGTCCATGCAGTCATACAGGGACCCAGGATGTTTTAATCTAGGGGCAGAAACCTATTGCCTGCAGGCTGAGCATGGTTTTTATATTTTTACATTTTAAGATGGTTGAGAAATAATAAAAAGAATAATATTTCATGACACATAAAAATTGTATGCTATTCACATTTCAGCATCCACAAATAAAGTTTTATTGGAACACAACCCATGCTCATTCCTTTACATATTAACTATGGCTGCTTTCGTGCCACAACAGCAGAGTTGAATGGTTGTAACAGAGACCATGTGGCCTGCAGAGTCTAAATATTTGCTATCTGGCTCTTTACAGGAAAAGTTTGCCATTGCCCCGTCTAGGGCCTCCACCATCTCCTCAGGTCTCTTCATACCTCATTGAAGAGGGAAAAGACAGTGAAACTGGAGGCTCTCACAAGAGGTTTTAAGGGCCAGGCTAATACGTGGCTCTGCTACCCAAATTGGCCAGAATTGAAATATGTCTCCTTAATACCTGCAAGGGAGACTGGGAAAGGCAACCTTGCAAAGTGCTGAGGATGAGATGACACAGATATTAGTGGACAATAGCCAGTGTCGGCCACTTTGGAGGAGAAATTTATTTTCATAGACTCCCCCTTGAGCCCTGGGCCTCGACTATGACTTCGTGTAGTTTTAAGTTCGAGACATGCATGTGCTATTTTATTCCCCTGCCCCACAGTGCCATTATCTCAGCTTATCACACTTTACCTCCTCAGTGTGCATGGTCACAAAATGAAAGACAGCCTTTTTTGTTTTTTGCAAGATGTGCAACATGATGAAAACAGCAGGGGTGTCCAATAACTGAGGTGGGTTTGACAGAACTCATTTGTGTATTTACTGAGCTAGTCGTGCAATAGGGGTTTGATATATTGATCAAAGCACTGTTTTCTTTCTCTGGATCCTGTCGTCCTTCTTTTTGGTCCGCTCACACCTGCCGATGCTTGTGTGTTTGTGTCAGATGGGTACCTTCCCAAAGGGTGAGGTTTCATTGGAGTATAAATTACATGTGAGAGTAGAAGCTCCTACAAATTCGAAGATTGCAATCAGCCAGATTTTTCTTTTAAGACAGAAGACAGAGACAAATAACAGGAACACAGCAATCAGAGATTTTTATATTTGTAAAGGGAAGCGCTGCATGAAACATCTTAAAATGTAAAAATGAAAAAACCCAGTAGGATCCTTGACTTTCTTTGGGCTCCTGGGAGTTTTCTGATATCAGGAAGGACTTTTAAAAAGCGGGCAACAATAGAAATTATATACAATTATTATATACAATAGGCATTTATCAGCCCACGAAAGACAGTGTACAAAACGGGTGTCTGACTCACTACATTGCAGAGCTCTGTCTGTGGTGGCCTTAAACTGGAACGGGACTGACTCAAACCTCATCCAAGGGGTCGGTCACTTGCACGCCTTCACCAGCACGTCTATGCGAGTTATTGCAGAAGTCGCAATTGCATGCAAAGTGGGAGGTGAAAGTGTGTTTGGCCTCACAGATCAATGCGGCTCAGAGACACTGCCTAGATACAGGCCTCTGAACACATCAGCTTTCTTCTTTATCACTCAGTTCCTTTATCTGGGCGGAACTTGGATTGTGTTAGGCCGATCTGGCCTGGGCTTCATTTGACCCATGCATCCTCCTGCAGGTCTTCCAGCCTCCCGCAAATACCCCAGCCTGAATTGCCCACCAGGCCCGAGTTCTGCCAAGCACTTCCTAAGTATTCACAGGCAGGTCCTGACAGCTACGGCAGGGCCTCCCGTTTTTCCTGACTCTTGTCCACTTTAGTGATGGCTTCTGAGGCCTGTGCTGCCTGAAACCCAGGCATCCCCTGCTGTTCTGTAACTTCTGTCTAGTTTAGTAGGTCTCAACTGGGGGCAGTTGTGTCCCCCCCCCGGGAGATTGGGCAATGCCCGGAGCGATTTGGGTTGTCTTGACGGGAGTGGGGGAGAAGGGGCTGCTGGCATCTAATGGGCAGCCTGGGATGCTGTTAAGCAGCCTATAAAGCACAGGAGAGCCCCTGCAACAAAGAGTGATCTGGCTCCAAACGTCACTCACTAGTGCCCAGGCTGAGAAAGCCTTGAGACTGACTCCTCTGGGCTGGGTGACCCTGGCCCACTCCAGTGCTCCAGTTACGAACAAGACTTAAGCCCCCTGGTGATTGGACCCTGGTCACTGACCTCCCAGCTCCCTCTTTCTGCTCAGTCTGTCCTGTCAGGGACACGGGCCTTGGCATGAAAAGTTTGTCATCGCATTCATGATTGCTAGCCTCGTCTTCCTTGAACAGCATTCCCACAATGCTCACATGATGTGAATTTTCCAACCCCCTGCCCATCTTTTCAGGAGGCCAATAGAGATATAGAGGCAGCCCAGGGAGGCCTTTAGGCTTTTGCAAGGGTTCATCAGTCTGGCCTAGTAGGCCTCAAACTGGGCTGCACATTAGAATCACTTGGGGAATTTTTAAAAATTCCAATGCCCAGGCTGCTGCACCCTAGACAGGAGTCTCCGGAGATGGAACCCAGGGTGGTTTTTTTTTTTTAAGCCCCCCAGGAGATTCCAGTGCACAGCCATGGTTGAAAACCATTGCTCTAGCCCAGCCCTTCGATTGCCCAGCAGGCTTCTGTCATCCTTATCTCTGGCATGACTTTGGACCCCTGGGCAGCACCACCATTGAGGCGCCTGGGCACCCTCTGTCAAACACAGAATTGACAAACGTACCTTGTTTGTAACTCGCAGCTTTGTAACTTATGCTTACCAAAGTGATGCTGTTGAACTTCAATATTTGAGATTCTGCTGTGAAACCACACTTCCAACTTTTGCATGGAGTTGTGTCTCTTCTGCCATCATAGGGAACCTGACCGGGGCTGCTACTTTGATTAGTGTCAGACATTCAGGGGTGGATTCAGAATCACTCATCTGGGCCAGCAGATATTGAGAAAGAAGAATGAGAAATTACCAGGACTTTTCTGGCACTCTGTGGCCTCCTCATGCAGAACCTCAACTCTTCTGCCCTTTCAGTTGGTGCTCCATATTCCCTGGGGTTGTTACCTGATTTTGGAATTGCTGATTTAGGTTGAATATGAATATATTTACATCTACCAGGAATGATCATTTTTAAGCCTGTAATTAAGATTTAGTGTACTGGCTGTATTAGTCAGCCAAAGGGGTGCTGATGCAAAATACCAGAAATCTGTTGGCTTTTATAAAGGGTATTTATTGGGGGTAGAAGCTTACAGTTACCAGGCCATAAAGTGGAAGTTACTTCCCTCACCAAAGTCTGTTGCCACGTGGTGGAGCAAGATGACTGCCAACATTCAGCCTTCCTCTTCCTCTTAAGGCTCCGTGGTCCCAGCTTCTTCTAATATCAGCTGTAGGCTGGGATAAGTCTCATCTCTCTCCTGGGGTTCATTTCTCTCCAGGCTCAGCTGCTCTGCTCTCTACAAGGTCAACTGTAAACTCTGAGGCAAATGGCTCATCTCTCTTCCTGGGGCCTCTGCTGTATCTAACAGAACCTTCTTTCTTTCCTCACCTACCTGCTTCTCCTGCATGTTTACTTCCTGGGCTCCAGGATCAAAACTCCCTTCTCTGTGGTGCAGTTTTTCTGTGAGTCCCTGCCCACTGATGTGGCCCAATCAAAGCCTTAATTGTTATTTAATCAAGTAAAAGTGAAACCTCTGAATCCAATATAATCTAAAATACCCAGAGGAACAGAACAATTTACAAACATAATCCAATATCTATTTTTGGAACTCATAAATAATACCAAACTGCTACACTGGCCCACGGGCCTAATCCACCCACTCTTCCCCAAATAACAATATATTTCTAGTAAAATAAATGTTCTTCTTTGGTAGCTGTGGAATAAAATTAATGGTCATCTCTACTCACCAAACCTATACCTTATTCTCTCTTTCCCTTCCATTCCCAAAGTAATCTACTCTGACGCATGTATTGGATGGTGAGCTTGAATATCAGGAGTCTATATTCCTTTATCTTAAATGGGAAAAATAATTGCCAATCCATGCAAAACTCCAACAGTACCCCCCGCAATATCACTAAAATACTCTATAACAATCCACAAAGGATTTCTGCATAACATAAAGCATGTAGAACAACAATTACCAGATTATTGAACATTTAATGAACACATCAGTGAGTTTATGTGCCGTATATAATGATACCGTACAATATCAAACACGACGACAGCTTCCTTCTCTACTGCAGTGAAAATTACTGTAAATAAACATTGGACTGAGATGCATGCAAATTATACAGGGAAGTGGGAATGGCCCATTTATGCCTTCCATGTACGCACCTGTCTGTATGCTTCACTCCCACCTCGTTTTTAACATATGGGCTTCTCTAGGCCTCTTAGCACCCCTGCCTCCTTCATGGGATTTTCCACTTTAACATAATGCATTTTCAGCTAATAATATGGGGAAGTCTGTGGTGCTAATGCACAGGATATTTAAACAACACGAGCACAGGATACATTCCAATCTGGTAAGACCACAGCACAATCCGTGGCCTCTCTTTTAGGCTCATGAGCACCTTGAGCGTTTCCGCTGGGCATGCGTGTGCAAATTCGCTATGGTGGGTTTCCCATTTAGAAAGCGAATTTGGGGTACAAATTTCTTGCAAGTTGTTATTGCAGATATTTGGATGGTGAGAGTGAAGTAGCAAGGGCACCACTACTTATAAAGCTGCTTTTAATCATAAAACAGGGCAGGGGGGCTTTCTTTTCATTACGTGGCATACTCAAGGTTTTTTCAGGTGGAGGAAACACGCCTGGGTTATTTTGTTGACGGAAGCTTTTCTCTTCGACTGCGTGGGAAGGAGAAGCAAGCTAGGCACTTATTCCAGCAGCTGTATGGTCATCATGGCCCCAAGTTCTGATACTGCAGTAAGCAGGAGGCAGAACAGTTGTTGGTGACCTCAGGGATAATAGCCATAGGGACCTGTTCCTTTATTGCATACTGCTTTCATTCTTCCAAAGAGAGAGGAAGTGTGCCCATAAGCTGCGCCTGATTGGGTGGGCTGGCTGGCTGTCAGTCAGTGTCCAGCCTGGCCCAGTCCACGCTGGCTGCCAGCTCAGTAAGGGTCCCTTGCTCAGTCTCCCAGGACTGGGGTTGGGTTTGGCTTGAGCATGTTCCGCCTCCCCTGAAGGCCAGAAGAGACAGTATTTGCCCCTTCAGACCAGGTCACAGAACCATTTAGTGGATACAAGGAGGGGGGTTGTTGTTTTTGCTTTTGTTTTCCACCTGAAGTCTCTCTTCTCTTGAGGCAGGGGAGCACATTTCCATTTTTCCAGTTAAGTGAGAATTTCACCGTGGACAGCGAAGTTAATGGGGCCCCAGTTCTGACTTGGAGGGGTGTTCACTTAGAGCCCCTGTGGATCCTACATTTTGTTGCCAGGCCAGGGCGGAAAGCATGAGTGTGGGAGTGCTGAAATCCAGTCTGTAACCTGCTACCCTGTGCCCCCAGCCTCTGCTCACGGTGGCAGTGCCGACCCTACAGAGAACAGCGCTGGCCATTCGAAATATATTACCATGCATGATTGCAAGCCACACATGTAATTTAAAATGCTCTTGGAGTCGTGTTAAAAAGTAAAAGGAGGGGGGCGGATGTGGCTCAAATGGCTGGGCGTCCGTCTCCCATATGGAGGGACCTGGGTTCGATCCCCGGGACCTCCCGGTAAAAAAAAAAAAAAAAAGTAAAAGGAACAGGTGAAATTAATTTTAATAACATTTTTATTTTACCCCATGTCTCTAAAATATTATCATTTCAACATGTAATCAATATTTTAAAAATGAGCTACTTTACATTCTTTTTTTAAATACTAAGTCTTAGACATCATATGTGCATTTTACACATATGGCACATCTCAACTTAGACAAGGCACATTTCAAGTGCTTAATTGCCATATGAGGCTGATGGTTCTAGGCAGCTGACTTTGGTCCCCCTCCTGGCATGCCTTTTCCCACAGCCTGAGGAATTTACAGAGTCAAAGGGACATGCACCTGAAACCCATACCCTCCTGCCTTCTAGACCAGGAGCTGGCAAACCATGGGCCTACTGCCTGTGTTTGTAAATAAAGTTTTATTGAAACAGAGCCACCACATTCATTCATTTATGCATTATCTGTGACTGCTTTTGTGCTGTAATGGCAAAGCTCAATTGTTGCGACAGACAGTGTGGCCTGTAAAGCCCAAAATTTTCATTCTCTGGCTCTTTACAGAAAAAGTTTACCAGCTCCTGTTTGAGACCGTGGGTTAGGACTTGTGGCCCTGGAATGGTTTGCCTACTCAGCCCTGTGCCTGCTTCCAGGGTCTACACAGGTGCCTTCCCTGAGTCTGTCTCCTGAGGATAGTCACACCAAAGGGTGGCCAAGTGGGGCTATTTGCACAGAGGAAGTGGGCAGAGCTAAGGTGTGGGTTCTAGAGTGTCCTTCTGTGTCTCTAGAGGGAGCTCAAACACTAGTGGGGAAGAGAAGAGGGGTGGACTGTGGGCAGGGGCCTGGGGTGGCTATCTCCATGCTGCCACATTGTGTAGAGGAACTCAGATTTGTCTAGGATTTTCACATTTGAAACTGCCTTGCATTTTGCTTAGAAAGTGCATTTGTCAAATTAAGAGGATGAAACACATATTTGATTTAATAGATTGTGAGCTCAAGTGTCTACTTAGACGTAGAGTATATGGGCCTCCATTTTGTTCTCTTGCCCCAACCCACAAATGTTAAGAGTGTACCTGCGTGGAAGAGGGGTGCCTCATTTACATACAGGCACTCTGTGTGCCCTTGGACACAGGTGCTTGGTTGTACCACCCTTTCGTCTGGCCTTGCCTTCCTATTCAAGCACCTTTGCTTGTCCTGGGGTGATAAGGAAAGGAGGACATCGGCAGCGGGTTGGGGAGACCTTTCTCACAAAGGACCTATGTCTGGGGCAGGCCCTGAGGCACACTCAGCACCTAAGCTTCTTAGCAAGAGAAAGTGGACTGAGAAGCACCAACAAGTCCTTTGTCAGACCCCAAACATTTGCTGTCTACTCACCCAGAGTGGTAATGATAATCGACGTAACCTGCTTGGTCTTTTTCTCAAGGTCGTCTCATTGCTCATGTTCTCATTTTCCCTTTCCTGGGGTGCTGGGCTCAGTCCCATAGAGGATGTCCCCAGTCCAGTCACCCTGGATGGATTGCCGCCGAATCGTCTGCACTGAAATAACCGAGCCCGCGCCTTCTGAGCCAGCCAGGGATGCCAGTAGTGTTTCCCCCTTGGGCTTTGCAAACAGATGTTTTGACAGCTAACCAGTGCTTCTCATGATTCATTTCCTCAGAATGACTGAGCCCTGGGCCCCATGGGGGTTCTGAAAAGATTGCTTCACAGTTGGATTGTTGCTCTGTTAGAAGTCAGAGAAGTCTTGGTTGACATTGCATCAAAATCAGATCCCTCCTCCTATTTCTAAAAGCCGACTGTGCGTTCACTCCACTGAAATGAGGAGTCTCATATTTCCCACCATCTTCTGACATGTAGAGGTTACACTTGTGTGCTCTTAGCAGACAAAGTCCTAAGATTGGAGAAAAATATGTGCAGGATTAATTGCTCCTTAGCATCATTTCTTCATTGATTGTCCCAGGTACAAAATCTTGCTATGGAGCCACTGTGAATTCCAGGATGAGCCTGTTCATGCCTGTTCATTTCTTTGGGCTCTGGGGTGTTCACTCCTTGAAACTGGAGTAAGACTAGCTGTGAGATTATTTTTAAGGATATAGTTTCATTTTCTCTGATAATGCTGTTAAGCTACTTAGAGTCATAGGGAAAAATGCCCTATTTTTTTCCTTTTGCATAATTCTTATGGTAATTTCTGTTCTTTTTTCCTACTGATGAGAAATAGTGCAGACAAAAGGAGATACATATGCATGAGATTCCTGAACCAGTTTAGCATTTTGAAACGTATTTTAGTATAATCTTCCCTGGACACCTTAAAATTAAGGTCTCATTTTCCATTAATGTGTTGGCCATTGAATATCATTACATCTGCCAACAGACATGGTTCCTATAATTTAAAAAGAAAGATGGAACATTCAGAAACCAGATTTCTAGCGACCTAAGTCTATAATTTAAAACTAGAAGTGTTGGCAACTAATAAGCCTAGGTGAAGATTTTTTGTCTAATGGACCAAATGATTACTAATAATTCTCTACCTTCCACCTGGCATGTATTGCCATTTTCTTTTGCAACATGTGTTGTTCCCTGTAATTCACAAAAAGAACATTCAAGGGGTGAGAGTCCAAGACACCAACATGTCTTTTGAGCTTTACTGGGGTTTTAGTACAGAGTATAATAATTCCAGCAGTTGAGGCTCAGGAATTTTCTATATAGGCATCCCTTTCCAGTTTCAAGTCTTATTTATTGCAAACAAAAGCAATAACCAGACTCTTCTTTATACTCCTCTAACAGAAGACAATGGCATATTCATTCTCAGATACTCTCTTGCCTTAGCAATTTTGATATTCCTCCTGGAGTCCAAGCTAATAATGTGGTAATTGATTTCATGGCTTCCCAGGGAAGTGCTAAGGGATTCTGAAACATGTTAGCAAACTTCCAAATACTAAGAAGTTGTGAATGGTCTTGTTTATCTTATGCTTAGCCACTTCAAGAGTAATTTTAAAAATTTGCTGTATTTATCATTATACTGTAGCAAATTTGAAAACTATGTAAAATTACAAAGAATAAAACAAATCACCTATCATTCTGTTGCTCTGGTAACATTTTGGTGTCTGTCCTTTTAGTCTCTTTTTGTTTTCTAGCCATATACATATATTTTAAAAAAACACATTGGAATCATGGTAGTCATAGTAGTTTTAGTAGTCATGGTATTTTTAAGCACACAAGATCGTGGGCATTTTCTAGAATCAATATGTATTTGATTTTGATGACTGCATGGACTCTGTCTAATGTTATCATATGATGCTATATATATTTGAATATAGTCTTCTGTTGAAAATCTTGATGATAGTAGGCACAAAAGGCACTTTGTGGTGTGGTTTCGACCCTGTGTTATTAAATTTTGTTGGGACAATATGGAGAAGGTAAAGGGAAGGACAGATGCTTGGACATCAGCTTCTGAGAAAGTCACAGGTCCAAACAGGTTCCATAGGGAGTAGGTGGCATTTCCTTTGCCAGCCTTGGTTAGTAAGGCAGTGTAGACTCACTGTGCAAGTCTGTGGGCAGAATTGGCTGACAGTGAAGGAGGAGGTAGAATAACCTAATAAAGACCAGCTCCTGTTTCCTGAGGGCATGTCTGACATTGTTGCCAAGGAGCAGATGGATGGAGGTAGGAACAACCCGAGACGACACATGAAGGCAAAAGAGATTTGCTTCATAAGTAATCATGCTTTCCAGGGCAAGAAACCTCATAATCACTATCCCAACACACGCCTATTGACTGCTTTCTCTGGTAGGCACAGGCAAAATAAAGTGGGATAGATTTAAAAGTGTCTTCTTAATAACTGAAAGTGTACTGAGAGAGGACGAAGACCATTTGGACAGTTTTTACTTAAAACCATCCAAATCATTCACTCAAACCTTTGTCTAAATTGCCAGAAGGCAAAAAAAAAAAAAAAAAAAAAAAGCTGTTAATGAGTTATTTAATGGTTCTAGCTGATATATTAGTTTTAGAATACCATCACCAACAAAACCTAACCTATATTTCATGTTTGTATTAATTGTTAATTATGGTGAAATATATATATTTATTGTCAAATATTGGGTAAAGAATATAACCTCAAATTATAATGCTGACCTGCCAAGGAGGTTTGCTTAGTGACTTGATTTCCAGGAATATACTGCAGGCCCAAGCAGAGCCTGCTTGCACGTGGAGTGGGTTATAACTGGGCAATTAACCGTGTCCTCTGCCGTCCCTCAATGTAGTTTGAGAGTCATTTTTCTTAACATTTTCATCTGGCAATGATTCTTTTCACTGTGAAATAGAATAATGTGATTAACAAACATATCTAAACTGTTGAATGTGTTATGACATCTTATGAATTCTTAAGGCACTTTGCTTCAGAATGCCGTATTTAATACCCTACTATGAAATCAGAATTTCCAGGTTTAACTGGATATTTCTTTGGCAAAGTTCACTGCTGTTGTTCATTGTAAAGGGAATATACCTTTGGGGAGATTGGTGTATATTATAGAATTCATTTCATAGAATAAAGAATAATATAGAAATCTCTTAAGCAGACAGTTTCTGTACCTCAGTCAGATTGACTACCCAAGGGAAAGAAAGTCAATATTTCACTAAAGTACAGTGAAAATTAAAATGCATTTAAATTAATTCAGTGACTGTATGTTGTCAAATTTTAAATTTAGCATAGAACTATCATAAAAAAGAAATTGCAATAAAAGAGAGAGAGGGCAACAATGAAAACATAAGCTTCTACTCCCCTAGCCCTCAGCCGAATGGTAGTAACTGCCATTTCTCCAAAGGTCAGAGAAAGTACTTTGCCATAATAAAAAAGAAAAAGAAGAAGGAAAAAGCAAAACAAAACAAAAAACCCCAAGTTGCAGGGCCAAGATTGGGTGTGAGTAGCGGTCCTTATGGAGGGGACTGTGGAGCTGCAGATCCAGGACCCAGAGAGTGCTTGTTGTCACTAGTGGATGCCTAAGGTCTGGTGTCTCGGCCCTGTGGAAGGAGAGACCTCTGCTCAGAGAGTCTAGCCCTGCTCAGGGTCTTTCCTCACATTGTCTTCTGTCTGGGATACCAAAGCATCCAGCTAGAGTTCTGGTTGTTTCCCTGTTTAGAAACTAGCCTCACTGTTAACACTGATCTGCCACGAGAAGAATGACAATTCCAAAGCTTACAAATGGAACTGAAGACTTGGTAAACTTCCCTGAGGTTTGGAAATGTCCTTTCATGGTTTACAATCTCAGCCCATTCTGCTTAAGACTTAAGACTTAGGAGACCCAACTGATCAAAGAGCAAGTGGCTGGTCTCCTCCAAGAAGTTGGTTACTGTTTTCAAGCCCTCCAGCCCCCATTTGATGTGATTTTGCTCTTTTACTTCTTTCTTGGTGACTTCCCTTGACTACTAGAACCTACTTTAACCCACTTTGCTTGAATGTGTAGAAAGCTAGAAGACCTCGGAGTTTATAACCCCCATCCCCTGCACACAAACAGATCACTCTCGACCAGTGACTGGCTGGTACTGAAACACCAAAGCCCAGATTCTGTCTTGAGGTCAGGACAACTCCAAGGCATAACTCCCACTCCAGAGCTCCCTGTGGGATCAGGCTGAAGCCACCCTCTGTGGGACTTTGTCAGGAGTGATGTCCTTCTTGGCTTCCTGCCCTTCCTGCCCTGCTTCCCTTCCTCCCTCACCAGGCATCCCCAGTGAGCACTGCCTTTAGGATTACTTAAACACAAATCCTCATTTCGAGGTCTGCTTCTAGGGGGACCCATACAAAGAAGACAGGTTGGCCTGTATATTTTGGGAAGAAAGGGGAGCTAACAAGCATTGGCACCACCAAGTTGCATGAGGCTGTCCAGCCTAATGGTTAAGAACAAAAGCTCCTCAGGCAGAGAAAGCTCGGTTCCTCTCTCAGCTCTTCCTTTGGTAGCTGAGGAATATTAGGCAGAATGAGTAATCAACCCCTCTGAGCTTCACTGTCCTTGCAAAATGGGGTGTGTGGGGGGGGGGGGGGGGGGGACTAGAGCCGGCCCTAGTAAGGTTGTTGTGAAGCTTAAAAGAAATAATGCACAAAAAGCTCTGTTCATGGCACAAAATAAACTCTCAGTAAATGTTAGCTTTATAGAAAATCCTGCTCCCAAGATACTAAGAAGGAGCCAATGTGTTTAGATAATGTTCTGTAGCACAACTCAAAAACAGAGGCTTATTAGAGCAGTTACAAGTGTCCCTACTTTATAGGGAAGGAAATGGGCTCAGAAAAGTTAAGTGCCTGTGGGCTGTCATATGCGTGGTTGTGGTCTGTGACTAGGACCCAGGGCTCTGGACTAGCAGGACATTGCTTTGTCCAGGTTACACACAGCCTCTCGGCAGCTAGTGGTCTGACATTTTGGGAATGTGTTTGCTTGAGCCAGGGCTCCCATTGAATTCTAAGTCTAAAAATGGACGTGAGATTTTTAAAGATCAGAAATAGTATGTTATTAAAGAAAGAGGTGTAAGATGAAGAAAGGAAAAACACATTAAGAGTGCATCCTTCAACCATTCTTTGAATGCCTCCAAACAGTAATAATATTTCATTAAGTGAGATTTGTTCTTCATTTGTGAATGATTCGGCTCTCTGGTATTATTGATTCCTCTACCTTATCTAGAGGAAATGAAAGCAGTTTTGGATGATGGTGTTCTCAGAAGCTCATGCATCTGTGAATTTTAAAATGTCACATGAAAAATGTGAAGGCCTTGTGCATAAATTTACATATGTCTACATTCATGTATGTGTTAATTATTTCCAAAGAGATTAAGATCAGACATATGGAAAACCATATGTACTGGGAGGAAAAAAATTCAGGTGTGTTCAATATATCAACCTGCCAAAATCTAACCTGGTGAGACCGAAGATGGAGGGCGTATGTGAGTTAAGTCTTTATAACAGAGAGAAAGTGACTATATTTCACCAGGTCAGGTGGGAGGGTCAAGGGCAGGAAATCTATTTGTAAAGAGGACTTTGAAGAATATATAAAGGACTTCAAATTATATTTGAATTTCCTGGGAGGTTTGGGGGAGGCAAAGTCTGAGAGACTTTGAACACAGGAGACAGAACAGTTGCAGGGAGAAAGATACAAAATAATGTCATAAAAGTAAAGCGTCTCTAGTTTTTCTTTGTGTTTCTTTGAGGCAAGATTCAAATACAAGCAATGCATGCAGGAGTCTAGGAATTTTCTTCAAATATTGGAAGGGCCATGATCTGGATGAAGGTGTAGGCTTTTCGCTGGTGCTTCTGGAGGGTAAAACAAAAATTGATTGTGGAGAGCTACAGCGAATTAGCCATAGGACCCTCTTTCTTACACCTGAGTTGTGAACACTTGGTGAGTTGTCCATCACTAGCAGTGTTTTCCGCTTATCATCGATGTTATAGGGAGCTTAGGATAAAGTCCGACTCTCCCGCAAATCTATGACTATTTCTTTTTTTTTTTTTTTTTAATTTTCTATATTTTTATTATTTTGTAATAAAGTCAAAAGAAAATGACAACTACGATTAGAAAGTCAAAGTTAAATAAAGACATGAAAAAGTGGGAAAAATATTTTAACTCATATAAAGTTCTAATGACCTTAGGATCATTTTAAATTTCATAATCTTTTGGGGTCTTTATAATTTAAACACAATCAATGTTCTTAATATGATATTAAAGTACCATGAGCTTTATAACCTTGTGATTGTGAATCTACTTAAGAAACCGTCTGTGTCTTGAAGTCAAATATACCACACATAATGTCATAACCTTTACTAAAAGCAATGGATATTAATTATTGATGTTAGTTCTCATTTAGAAGTGAAGACTATATTTTGTCAAATGGACAGAATTCTTCCAGGCATATTTTTAGTTAAAGTAATTGGAAAATGCCTGTATAGTGGAATAATATCTTCAAAGTGGTGGGAGAAATAGAGGAAGGGACAGAAAGTGGGAGAGAGCGAGTGAAGGAGGGACTGTACACCAATAATTTTATATAGAGAAAAACTATTTTTCAAGGATGGGCTAAAATAAAAGATATTTTCCAATAAGCAAAACTGCAATGAATTTCCATCAAGAGATGAAACTCTAAACAGCGTACTTCAGGAAGAAAGGAATATCATTGGAAGGAAAGCATGAGAAGTAAACAATGCTTTCTGTTTTCTTTTTCCTTTCCCCAGAAACAGAAACACACTGAGAAGGAATAAGTCCAGGTTTCCCATCAGTTCAGTGATATGGAACCCAGAATCAAAATATTTTTTATAGAAAATATGATGGCACAGTATTTCTTGAAAAAAAAAATAGATTGGCTGATGGCAGGAGTGGCTGTAGAGGGCTAGTTTGCAGAGTACTACAGTGATTTGGGCATCAGAGCGAGGGAATTAGAGAGAAGAGAGAAACAATCATGTGTGGGAGTCAATAGGACTTGACAACTATGAGATGTGAGGGGTAAAGGTAGGCAGGACGCTCGAATGAGCACACAGGTAGATGTTGGAGCCTTTCAGCAGGATAGAAAACAGACTCGAGGGCCAGATATTTGGGTTATGTCCAGGTGACGGTGTCCAGTGGACAGTTGAATATGTTGGTATAACCCTTTCCGCAGCTGAGACAACTTGCTTTGAGATTCCAATAAAATTTTTCTTGAGCCGTAATCACATGTAGTGGGAGGCCCACAGCCCTCCCAGTCTCTGAGGGTTCTTTCTTTTTCATATAATAAGATTTATTTTCAGAGAAGTTTTAGATTACAGAAAAGTTATATCAAGAGTGTAGGGGATTCCCATATAATCCACCCCTCCCCCCTCCCACAATTTCCCTGTTAATAACATCTTTCATGAGTGTGGTACATTTGGTACATTGATGAACACATACTGAAGCATTGTTACTAAGGTCTATAGTTTACATTATGGTTTACACTTTGCACTGTACAGTCTTATAGGTTTTGACAAAATTTCAAATAATGGCCTGTATCCATCATTGCAATACCATGCAGAACAATTCCAATGTCCTAAAAATGCCCTGTGTCCCACCTATTCTTCCCTCCCCCTCCCCTCAGAACTCTGGAAACCACTATCATTTTATCAATGTTACAAGTTCTTCCGTTACTACAGTAATAATATCTACTTTGGTCTGTGGTTGGGTTTCCCCCTTATGTTTGTTCATTCCTCAATCTTGAGGATTTGCAGATGGTGATGCCTGCTTTGCTTCAGATTGAAAGGGGGCTTAGATTTTATGGGGCAGGTGGAAGGAACTGTTTTGCTTACAATTGTAGATACTCTTTGTTTTGGGGGATGGGTGTTGTCCATCATCATCATTTTGTAAGTTGTCCTGGGCAAGTCCAAGGAACTGGAGAGTAGGTATTGGACACAACTCTTCTGAGATTCAGGGCTCAAATGGCATATGAACAGACTGAAAATTTAAGTACCTGGGACATATATTTGATGGGTATAGTGCTAATTATAGGTTCAAATAAAAGGGGTAGAAGAATCATGTGTAGGAAAATTATAAATGAGTCTAACTCTATTATGTTGGAGAAATAGGTTATCATGTATTCCCAGGTAAGGCCCACTGATGGGGTGCTGATTTCATGGGGTTGTGTGCCTTGCCTATAGTGTCTGGATGTCTCTAGAGCCCTCAGGAACACCCCTGTTTGAGGCTTTGTTTACTGTGGCAATTAGTGAGATCTGCCTGAGACCTGTATAAGCATAACCTCTGAGATGACCTCCTGACTCTTTTGTATTTAATGTTTCTCCCTTTAGGTCAAGGTCTTTTTCTAAATGCATCACTGGTTGGTGCTTGGTATTAATCCCTCAGTGCCAGGAAGGCTCATCCCCAGGAGTCCATGATGGTGGGAAGGTTGTGAGTTTCTTTGCTGAGTTTGACTTAGAGAGAGGCCACATTAGAGTAACAAGGAGGTTTTCAGGAGGTAACTCTTAGGCAATAGTTATTATTAGGCTAAGTTTCAATTTTACAAGAATAAGGTTCATAAGTACGAGCATTAATACTGAAGGTTTGGCATATTGGTCTGTTTTATTTTATTAGGCATTGCCTATGTACTCTGGAGATTCTTGCTACTCTATTTGATAAAGTAGCAGGACTCCCCAGGATGGGAGTTTGTGTTTTGTTGGTTATTGTGTGGATCTCCACCTACTGAGGACACCCTATGACCACATGAACACATTCATATTCCATAGAGGCTTGCCCCAGGTGGACCTCTCCCCACACACCCCCCGACCACCAACACCCTGCACCAGGGACCCTCCCCTGCCATAGATACCAAAAGTACACTCCCACAATTGTATTCTCAACCACAGTTCTGAGCTTTCTTGATAGAGGTGGAAGGGGGCATTGAAGGGGAGGAATGTAAATAGTTTTCTCCTCATACCAGTCTGAATTTCTGCTTCCAGTGAATTTGTTCAGTGTACTGAGTGTCTCCTTGTCCTCCTCATGTGGTGTTTTTCTTTTCTTCCACATTTCTTCCAAGTGTAAAATAGGGCCCCATTTAGTTGATAACATCATCAACAACAATTATTCCTACAAGGTATTTATTTAGCAAACTTGAAGTTCTGGGAAAATGGAGGGGTTGACATTATAGCAGCTGTTTTCCCACCTCCATGTTCTTCAACCTTGCCACCGTATTGTTTGCCCATCCTCTTTCTTCTCTAAGAGCCTCTCTTTGGCTGTTTTCTGGATCCTTCATGCAAGTTCTTTGGGGAGTCCGTTCCCCTCTTTCCATACAGCACAGTATTTCCCTATTCATAGTTCCCACTTAGCTGCATACTTACTCTCATGCAGCTAAGTCTCAATACTATCTTCCCTACACCTCGTTCCAGGCCCCGCCCTTGTGCAGCCCAGAACTGCCAGAGGTATTATGATGTCAGCCTTTTCCCTTCCTGGAATGGAGCAGAAAAGCACTTAATTTTCCTATTTAAATAAAACTTGGTATCCTCTTAACAGGCAGAAGTAGCAACATTTTTGCTTTTAAGAACCTTTTTTCCTATCCAACCTTGGGTCTGGAGGTCAGAAAAGTATTCTGGTCTAGGGATAAATTTCAGAAGATGGGGAAAATGTTTTAGGAAGACTTGTTTCTGAATATCAATTTAATTCAATTGAGTTGCTATTATATGCAGGCCTTCCTTTAAAGCATTCAAATATTCAACAAATACATAATTATTCCACTTGTTTGTTTTTGAAGTATTTCATAAGTTTCACACAAACAAATCCCAATATTGTAGGTGTTCAAAATGAAGTGTCATTCTCTAGTGCAGGTAAAGGGAGAATTTAGCCATGTATGTGATTGAATGCCTGTTCTTCAAGGTAATAGGTTTGTGGATGGAGGAAAGGAGCCCCTCTCTTGCTTTGGGGGCCATCACAGTGACAGTGTTGCAAAGGGGTGTTGCCCCGTTTCCTTAATTTTGTGAATACAGAACCAAAGTGCTGAGGAGGGGACAAAGCCATGAACAGTGGTATTGGTCTGGCCCTTCTGCATGTTTTAGGACATGATTCCTGATGTTGAAAACCAAGTGCCGTTTTCCCTGAGCCAGGTCAGAGACCTAACGTTAATAGGTGCCAGGCTTGACAATGGAGGGTGGATACCAACATCAAGGGCAGGTAGTCAGTTACAATCACATCTGCTTAACCATCACCTTATTTGGAGACCTCCATAGGGTGGAATGTGGACATGCAATTAATGTGAGAGTTCTGAGGTCATTGGCCTCTACGGATTCCTAACCCAAGCTCCTGGTGTGCCTTTGACAAGTGCCATGGGAAGTTGACAGCACCAATCTCAGATACTGTCATGGTTCATTCAGAGATACCCTGCTCCAGCCAGTCCTCCCCCCTACCCCAACAGGAGAAGAAGGTAGAACATAAGTTGATAGAATGAGGTTACATCTCGCCAGGTAGACACAGCTGGAACTTTATGCCCCAGGACTTCCTATAAATTAGTTAGGTCCGTGAGCAGGTAACCAAGTCCTGTGCTCACTGCCCCTATCCCCCTCGGGAGACTTGGCCAAGGTTTGAACCTGTTCAAGTATGAGTGGGCAGCTGTAAGCAGTTGGTCCCCATGGCAGGGTGTTCTTGATTAACCTTGACGGTGGGATGCCCTCTAAGACCTATGGCCAGGAAACAGTTGTGGATGGGCCTTGTGCAGGTGGTCTGTTCATAAAGTCCCATTTCCAATAGCGACATCTCTATTTTTGTGTGTGTCAGTTCTTCCCAGCCTTTTCCTGCCATGACAAATACAAAATCCATTAATGGGTGAGGTTATATGTAGCAGAAGGTACAGACCAAGAGGCTCTGATTGTTCCAGGCCACTACCTCTGGTTAAATGTCTCTGTTTAAATATCTCCACACACTTGAACCCTATTCATGGCACACCAGTGTATTTTGACATTGTACATTATTTCACAGTTCTTCCTCATCTCCCTAAATGTTTGTTCCATTACTGTCGATAAAATCAAATTATCATCTCAGAATTCTCACCTACTTTTATGGCCAAGGTGAGGCAACTCTGTCAAAATATTTTCTGGAAAAGATGTTCATTGCCAAGCATTAGAAATACCATCCAGCTTCTTGTTTAAATTTTAATTATCCTGCTAGTTGAAATGGTTCTTCAGAGTTAATGCTTCCTATTTGGCTTTATTGTTGCCAACGTTTTCATTGTCTCTGTGCTATAATTGTTTGGTACTTACACGTCATTCTGTCTCACCAGTATTTGCTTTTATGATCTTTTCTTGCAAACCTTCAAAGCCCACATGCCTGGTGAGGACAGTTTCTTGACTGAAAATGTTATCTTTGGTTTAATCATACTTGTGATTTTTACCCCTGTACTTTGTTTTCCTTCTCCAACACCTTAGAAATTATAGGTATATGATGATTTACTTGTTCCTCTGCCTTCTAATGTCAAAAAAAAAGCATTCTTTGATTCTTGACTCATTTTCCCTGTATTAATGCTTAAGGCCAAAGACTTTTCTTGTTATTTTACTATCTTGTCGTTTCTGCCTTCCCGGAAGTCAGAATAAATCTTTTTCTTTTCTCTTCTGATTTTCCCCCATTGAACCATGACAAGTGTTGTGATAAACAAGATTAGGTAAAAGTCCCTTCTAAACTGCTGAGTGTATTGGAAAGAAGATGGGATTTTAAAACTTTTACTTTTTTTTGGTCAAATGAACCTGGGTTCCAATCATGTTTCTATTATTTTTTAAGTCTGACCTTGGAATAGTGCGTATCCTCTGAATCGTTTCTTCACCTGAAAAAAAGGAAAACCAAATACTTGCTTTACATGCCTTGAAGAACTATTTTAAGGAGTTCATAAGAAAGTATTTAAAACTATCTTGCGCTGGGAGCATGGTCAGTGTCAATAACTTCTGCTCTTGTGATGTTTTCTACTTAGGAAAATCTCTATCTGTGCTTCCTGCTGGTCTCAGAAGATGAGACGTCCCTTCCTTTTTAATTTAATTTTATTTTTTGACATTACTCCTCCATCTGCATTCTGGATCCCTTCCACTTTTGCCTGCTCCAGTGTCTTGTGTCTGCTCTTATCCCCTTCTTCTACAGCTCCCCCGTTTTTCTCCCCACCAAATGCCTCAGTCGTTTTTTACTTTTTTTAACAAATCAATTTTATTGCTACATAATAATAAAGCATAAATCCATCCAAAGTGTACAATCAATGGTATTCGTTATAATCACATAGTTGTGCATTCATCACTTCAATCATTTTTAGAGCATTTTCATTATTCCAATAATGATAATAAGCAAAAAACAAACAAAAACTCATCACCTCTCAATCTCTCTATGCTTCCCCTGCCGTACATAGCTGCTACTCTGTTTCCATCTCTCTAGTTTGTATTTATATTTTGTAAAAACAGTCTTATATATGCAATATCACCCATATTCATATTTTACATGAAGTTTCACTATGTTGTACAGTTCCATGTTACATTTTTAAGCTTTCCTTCTGTTAATATACATGGCCTTAGACTTACCCTTTCAACCACTGTCATACTCATATAATAGCTCTGCTAGTAACAAATACTATGATGTGCTTTTACCATTTTTATTCATCAGTCTTTAATATTCGTCTAGATTACCTCTTATCCTGAGGGGCACCCTCCTTTCACCCTTTGTCCCCTGCTCCACTCCCCACTCAACTTCCTCCCTATCTCTGACCTTCAATTCACTGAACACTTTAAAAAATATTTTCTAAATTTGTTCTAGCTACTTTTACTTTTCATTCTATCGTCAATCTGCCACTATTTGCCTTTTACCCAAATGAAAAATGCTAGAGCACATGTCACCAAAATTCTCCTGTATTCTTGAAGGTAAAGGTAAATATTGAAACAGATGAAACCTTCAAGTTCAATGGCATAAGCCGATAAAAGTTCATTTCTTAGTCATGTAAATGACTCATGATCTTGGTCAGGAAGTTCTTCTCCAACCAATGATAGATGGTCCCAGACTCTTTCCGTCTTGTGGCTCTGCCTTCTTCAACACATGGCTCCCAAGAGGAGTGTTTCCATTCTAGCCCTCCAAAAATATAAAAGGGCATGGATGATTGCATTTAGGAGGATTTTATGGTCCAGTCCAGAAAGGGGGTACATCACTCCTTTTCCCGTTCCATTGACTAGAACTCAGTCCCACAAGCATACCAAGCAGCAAAAAGGCTGGGAGATGTAGACATCCTTGTGCGTCCAGGAGGAAGGGGGCAACATGGGTTTGGGTGATCAGTCAGCAGTCTCTGCAACCCCTCCATGTGACTAAATACTGGGAACATTTTCAGTCATCTATTCTTGCTGCATTTGGCAGTATGGCCTATGCTGTTGATGAGGAAATGGACCTACTCATGCCATGCATTGGGCAAGGTGATTGATGCTCATTTTCTCAAACTTTAACAACAGCTCTGCAAAGTAGGGATTATTGTCCCATTTCTCAGATGACATCCTCCTTGGCAACTCCATTTCTTTTATCTCCATGACCCAACCTCATTCTCTTGGCTTTCCTGCTCCATAATTATTTTTTTTTAATATATTTTTATTAGAGAAGTTGTGGACCTGCTCTCTATTTATTGCTTCTTTGTCATTCTTGGAGGTTTTTCTCATGTACACATCTTGGATGTAGGCATTACCTGCTTGTGGCCTTGGCCTGTTGACCTTCCTTGTCAACATATATTCCCTCAGTAACCTCATGCTTTGGTGGATTGCCCTGCATCTATATGGTGATGACTCCAAAATCGAAGTCTCCCGTCCTGATATCTTACCCGAAGTTCAGAATGATACGTCCAAATGCCTACACCATATATTCTGTGCATACCTAAAACTCAGCCTCTTCCAAAATGCACTTCTCCGATTTCCTTCTAAGAACATTCTTCCTCCTATCTTCCCACAGTAAATGACACCACCCACTCACCCAAAACAGGTGCCTACTGGTGATGATCAGTTCTTCTGACTCTTTGCCAAGGCTACCTCCTAGGTTTAACTTTGAACTAGATCTCATGTTGTCTTCTAACCACCCACTGCCTAGTTCTGTCTCATTACTCCTCACTGGATTTTGCTTTCAGTAGCTGTCCATGGTCTCACTTCTCAATCTTGCCTCCTTCAAATCCATCATCCACACTATAGTACCAGAATGTTGTCTCTAAAGTGGTAGTTGTATGCAGTTGTCCCCTGTTCTCCCATCAGTGACTCTCCTTTAAGCACCAATCCAAGCTCCTTAGCCTGGCATATCAGGCCATGAATGATCTGTCTCCATACCCAGTCTTCAGCCTCATATTCTCATACCCTCTGCAGTGTACTTTACACTCTAGTAAGACACAATTCTAGCTCCCCAGTACGCCATGCTGTTTCACTCCTCCATGCCTTTGCCTAAGCTGGCGCCTCTCCCTAGATGCTGTTCTCTTTTTCCTGTGCAGAGCTAACTCTGCTTATCCTTCAAGGTGCCCCAAGTATCTCTTCTCAGGAAACCTTTGAGTTGGACCACATAGACCTCTTCTGGCCCCACCCACATGCTGTGATTCTCTCTCTTTGCACTTAATAATGTTATACAGAAATCCCTACTCATGTTGCCCCTGCCAAGGGTAGGAACCCTGAGGACAGGGATGTGTGTCCCACGGCCTGATAGAGTAGTTCCTAGACTATAGTAGATGCTGAATAAACATTTGCCGAATGGAGATGTGCTTTCTGCAAAGAACACAGTCACCTGAGGCAAGATTTTGAGCCTGAACATTACCACGGATGATGGCTTATCACCTCCCTCACCCCCAAAGATGCCCTACTTAGTAAAAAGCTGTGAAAATTGCATTTCCGAATCATTAAGGCTGATATGAAGAGAATACAAAATATACAAATCCTCCAATTCTGTCTGATTCTCTGGGTTGTATTGATTTACGGGGGGACAATTTTTTGATGCTTTCTAGAACCTCTGACTTCAAAAGCTAGCGATTTGCATTTATCCTCTTAAAATGCCATTAATTCATCTTTCCTGCCTAAGTGCACACCATGAGGACTTGACATTTAGGAAAGAGGTTATTGGAAGCAAAAGAACTGGCAGGCGTTGTATTGGTGATTAAAAAAAAATCAACTACAAACAGCTTAGCCCAGCAAGAGGTCAGGAGGAAGACAGAATGATAGCCTACCCAGGCACTTCTAGTACGATGCATGTTTTATTCAGCAATAAATAAGGCTTTCATGTTTTAAATTTTTTGTTATGAAAATTTCAAACATACACAAAGTCAGCAGAATAGTGTAATGACCTCTCACATCATCCAGCTTCAACAATTATCAATATTCTGCCATTTCTGTATCGTCTTTGTGCCCAGACATTCCCCATTCCTATGCAATATTTTTTAAACAGCTTTTTTTCTTTTGAGGTAAAATTGAGGCTTTAGTTTTTCATATTGTAAAGCACAAACCAATAAACCTATTTTAAAAATATCCCATCATTTGGAAATGGATGGGGGTGATGGTTGCACAATGCTGTGAATGTAATGAATGCTACTAAAGTATATACTTAAAATGTTTAAAATGCTACCTTTTATGCTACATATATTTTAGCCCACTAAATTTTTTTAAAAGCATTCCATTGTAAAATTAATAACATTATGAAGAAAAATGATCAGTTTTATTGCTTAAAATTTAGCAGTATACCTTGCTTAATTTTTGCCTTGTTTACTTAATAAAATGTGTGGCAAAAAAAAAAAAAAAAAAAACACAGAAAGGGGGAGCAGAGGTGGCTCAAGCGATTATGTGCCTCCCTCCCACATGGGAGGCCCTAGGTTCGGTTCCTAGAGCCTCCTGAATAAAAAGAAGACGAGCAGACAGCAAGCACAAACAACGAGGGGGGGCCAGAGATAAATAAATAAATAAATAAATAACCCACAAAAATACTCTAACATTGCTTATTTGAATGACATTATTTGCACTTCCGAATTGTTTCCAGAAGCCCGCTGGTGTGGTGGTTTAGAGCAAGAGCCAGCAAACTACTGCCTGTGGGCCAAATCTGGTCCCTTACCTGTTTTTGTAAATAAAGTTTTATTGGGGCACAGCTATGCCTATTCATTTATGGCAATGTCTGTGGCTGCCCTCATGCTAGAATGGCAGAGTCAGATAGCTGTGACAGAGACCGTATGGCTTGCAAAGCCTAAAGCATTTACTCTCTGGCCCTTGACAGATGAAGCTTTCTGACCCCTGGTTTGGAGTGTGGGCTGCCTCTTATCCGTGTTTTTGGGGGCAGGGCACTTAATCTACCTGAGATTGTTTAATCATCTGTGAAACGGGAAGGAACGGATAGCCTAGCTCATAGGGCTGTTCTGCGTCTCAAAAGAGGCAACCCATGTAAAGCACCTAGATGTTGTTAGGCACGTAATAGACACTAAGTGTTACTTTTATCATCGCTTTCGTTATTAGCATTGGCAGAGTGGTGGTATTGGAGTCACATAAACCAGGCTTCAGATTTCGGCTGTGCCACTTAGGGTCTTGAGAAAAGAAATTTCTCAGGCTGGGCTGTTTCCGTAGCTGTGCAGTGGAGCTAACAGTCCCCTCCGTGTGCGAGCATCGTAAGGAATGAAGTCAACAGAGCCTTGGGACCTGGAAAGGGTTCGTGAAGTGGGAGCCGTGGTCCTCAGTATGGCTCTGTGCACATTCTCCATTTGGCAGAAGTTCCTGGGCACGTGGGTCCTTGTAGAGATCTGGTGGGCAGGGACTCAAGAAACCTCATGGGGCAATGCTTGAAATCTCAGTTAATTTGCTGCAGTCCATAGTCTAGGCCTTAGCTTTGACCGTATAGGAAACTTATTTTGTTACTTCTCCAGCAGTGCGTTCCCCCGTCTTAAACAGACTTTCAGTCATGAGACTGATGTGTGAAACCTGCAAGTCAGTTTGTACATTTAAGATTAAAACTGGAACTGCTAAAGGGCTGGAGCACCTGCATCCCTCAGTCAGCACGTTGTCACACCCTCCCATGGAAGGTTGCCGGTGGATTCAGAATGGGGGCCATCTCTAACATCATTTGCATGGTTCACAGGCAATGCCAAAGACTCCTCCATCTCCACCTCCTACCAGGGACTTGGCCTTTGAATGGGCCTGATCAGAGCTGGGGTGGGAGGTGCCAACCTTTGACTGTTCAGCTCTCCATTTCAAAGCAGAATGGTGGGTTGGTTGGCATCATTTCTGTAGCTATGTGAATGTAGTAAATCAGGTCACAGTCCACCTGGCAGGACTGTGGAGAAGTCCAGGGGGTCCCAGAGCCAGGGGAGGACATCTGGGGGGCTCAGGGCAGCTGCTGTGCACACTGATATGGAAGTAATTTGGTATTTCACTCTGTGATTTGGTATGCTGGCTGAAAAGCAGTGTGCACCCTGAAGCTTGGCTGCCTCAACCTCTAGATGGCAAAATATATTCAGAAAGTGAAATCAAAGGTGATAGTCATGGTGGGGGGGGGGAGAAAACTGCTGGGAATTTTATCATTTGTCTTCATGAAGTAAACATTTGCTTCTTAAAAATCAGATCTTTATTTGGGGAAAAAACAAAGCCTCCCCCCGTATAACCTTGACATAATAGAAACTTGTTTATGAAACCAGTTGTGGGTAAAATGAGGTGATTGTCATTTCTGCTCTGCATTGCACCTGATTCACTGGCAGCCTTTAGTGATCATGAAATGCATTAAACACTACCCCCCCACATGAGTTGTTTATGTCATTAAGATGTAGTTGGTGGGTACATTATAATAATTGACTTATGCTTGAAAAAAATCTCAACGTGCTTTTTGGAATACAAATGAATTATAGTGCATATTAAATGCAAGAGCAAATAGCAGCACACATTCTATGTTAGTCACACTAACTGCCCATTTTCAACCAATCTTTCTTAGGTAGACTTTGGCTCAAATTACAAGTTCATTTTCTCCCACAATCACTAGATTTGGTATGTCATCGATTTTTCCAATCATCTTACTGATTATAGTCCTTAACATTAAGGAAAAGCATGGAGACAGTGTTGTCCTCGAGAAACAATATTGCCATTTGAATCATAAAAAGTTCCTGAAACATTATTATATAGTACAAATGATTTCACTTATCAAATATTTCCTGAGCATCTACTGTGCACCAGGCACTTTTCTAAACACTGGGAATGTAGCAATGAATTAAATGGGGGAAGATCCTTGCCCTCGTGGGGCTTATCTTTTACTTGGGGGAGGGGGTGAGAAATGAAACAAAATCAATAATTAAATGTAGCACATGTTATATGCTAATAAGGGCTGTGAGAAAAATGGAGGAGGAAGGTGGGAGAGAGATGGATGGGCGGGGAGAGTGGTGAGATTTCAATATAGGTAGGGTAAAGACCTAAACTGAGGGAAGAAGCATGCCAATGAAGCTGTCTAGGCAGAGGGGTGTAGGGTGACCAACTCATGCTGGTTTGTTTGGGACTTGCCCAGTTTTAGCACTGAAGGTCCTGGGTCCCATGCCATCCCTCAGACCTGGACAAACTGGGATGGTCAGTCACTCTAGGAGAGGTGAGAGTATCACAGGCATGGGAGAGGATTTGCAAGAAGACAAGGGTGGCTGGAGCTGAAGGAGTGTGGGGGCAGGCATAAATATGAGGTTGGACAGGTGATTTGGGGCTGTCAGATGTGTAGGGCCATGTCAGGCATTTTAAGGTCTAGCTTTGACTTTGAATGAAACATGAAGTTACTGGAGGATTGGTTTCAGAATGACAGGGTCTGATGTCTCTTCCTAAAGCCCAACTCTAGCTTCTGCTTTGAAAATGGAGAAGGGATCGAGGGCATCTAAAGGGAAACCCTTTGGGAAGGTACCACAATAACCCAGGTACGAGATGATGGGGTTGCCATGAGAAGTGGTGAGAGGTGATGGGGTTCTGGATGGACATCAAGGGTTGGACCAACAGTCCCTGACAGTTTGGATGTGGAGTGTGAGAGAATAAGAGGAGTCAAGGGGGGTGATTCGAGTTTTTTGTCCTGAATTGCCATTTCCTGGGGCAGGTAAGCCTGAGAGGACCTGCTTTGTAACGGGGAACATCAGGAGTTGTTTGTGATGCCTATTAGATCTCCAAGTGGAATTGTCACATGGGCAGTTGGATTTAGAAGTTGGGGGTTTAGGGGAGAGGACAGGGCCAGATGTTGTCCTTGGGAGCCAAGACCCCTCCTCCACTTCCTCAATTCATGACAGTTGTTGGTATCTCCCACTGCAGCTGCTTTCCACAATCATTTTATTATACCTCTGTCCTATATTAATATATCTAAAAATACAGGGTGATAATAAATCCATCTCTCCACAACAGGTGTTGATTGGAATTAACTACAATGTAAGTATAGGCTACCATATGTTTGTTTTCCCACAGGACTTTAATGAGTTTATGTATTAGTTTAACATAAATTTTTGAATACCAGGAGACGTTTGATTATGCTTAGTCATATCCTTGAAGAATGCCTAAAGCTACTGTTTGGTTGATTTAAAAGAGTTATTTTACTAATTTTTAAGGGATGAACTTATTCTAAATTTTTTGCCTTTCAAGATGGGAAAATACTGAGTTGGGTTGTATAAAGCCTAGTGAAATCTATTAAATGAACTGTTCTCCTCACTCCATCTACTAAATAGGCCCAGGGCAAAAGCTGTGGTGCAAAGGCAGTCAGTTTTCTTAGAGGAAAATAAAGGCCTAATGCTGTACATTATCACCCTAACATAGACCCATATATGAAAAAGTTGCCTTGTTGACTTTGCAACTAGAAATTACGGGCCACCTATGTTTCATCTCAGCCTGTAGTGCAATCAGGCACAGTGGTTCTCAATAGTGACTGCAACTTGGATCATTAAAAAACTGGGTCCCACCCACAAAGTTTGTGATGTAATTTGAGTGTGACCTGAGCATCAGAATTTTAAAATCCCCCAATGTGATTCGGATAGGCAGCCAAGTCTGAGTACCTGTGGTATAAAGAACACATTCTGATACTGGGGTCCACTGGACAGTGAAGATCTCCATTACAAATTAAGCAACTTCTAAGAAAAAAATAAGAATCCCAGGAAGTGTAATAAGGGTCACCTGTGTTTATATGGTTCTCATCTCTTAGAGAGTTTTTTTTTTTTTTTTGGGGGGGGGTAGATAAGGCTCCATGCTTCATGAGGAGAGTGGACCCTTCACAGCTCTTTATCATACACATGCATGTTGAAAGGACATTTTGATTTGCAGACACTGCCCCTTGGGGGAATTTTCTAAACTTTACTTTTTTAAGCTTACAAAATCTATTCATTTCAGGAAAAAAAAAAAAAAACCCACCTGTTTCATGAGTTTCTGCCATGTTTATTTCTCTTTTAGTAATATAAAGAAATATTTCATGTGGACAGATGTTCCAGTATTACAATAGTCCTTTATGATTAAAATATAGGTTTACATTTGTGTGATTCAGCCTGAGTTTAGAACCCCTAAATATGAATTAGGGTGTTAATAATCCAGGAAGATTATTGAGTTGCATTTAAATTTTGAAAATTTTTTTTCTTAGAAAATACTTTTTATTTTGCCACTCTGTGCACAATGTATGTATGGAAACAGTATGTTTAATCTGTTAAGTCCAAGAGAAAAGGTAATTGACAGCCAGATTTCACTGACAGAATAAAGCACCCAAATTTCTTCATTTAAATTTTAATTTCAATATAGACAGCATCAGTTAGACTAGGCTTCTATACTGGACCCCTACAAAAACAAGGTATTTGCCTATTATAAAAGTTTTCTCTTGCCAGAAGTGGCTTCCCTACAAGATCAGGAGGTTCTGGAGTTGATTTACCATATTGCACTCTGGATCCCAGAAAGCTGCCCATGGTCAGCTAAGTGACGGAAGACAATATGACTAAGCCTCCAGCGTCGCTTTACACCCCGTGGATGGTACGTCAACACACAGCGATTTCTGATTCTAACAGGACAGCTACCTGTGGAAGGGCAGCAATTTCTTTATCAGCCTCGTCCTGAAGGTCTTTGGGAAAAAATGGTGTTCTTCCTGAGTGAATTGATCCGGGGCCTCTCATCTGCATATCCATAGGCCATTTTTCACCTTTTCATATCACGCAACGTTCTCCAGTCTACATAGTATCCTCGAACTTGGCCTGAGGCTGAGAAGGGAACCATCTGCTGGAGAGTCCGTAGCAGCAAGCCCAGCACGAAGGCCGCCATCTTGTCCGCCACTAAATTTTGAAATTTAAAACAAATTGAATATGTCATACTAGGGGAAAATGTAATTATGAGATGGTGAAATACATGACTGACCAGTTGCATTGGTTGCCTTTGGCCATGTAACAGACCACCTCCAAACTCAATGGCCTATAGTACACATTTATTTCTCATGAGTCTGCAGGGTTCAACTGATCTAGGCTAAGATCTGCTGGATCTTGGCCACGCTCACCCATGTGCCTCCAGTCTGGCTCTGTTCCAGATGATTCTCATCCTCCTTTTGGAATCAGCAGGTTAACCCAGACATGTCCTTCTTGTGATGGTAGCAGAAGCACAAGAGAACAAATGGAAATACACAAGGCCTCTTGAGGCCAAGGCTTGGAAGTGGCATAGTAGTGCTTCTGCCTCATTCTATTGGCCAAAGCAGTTACTGACTAAGCCTGGAGTCAAGGGCTGAGTCCAGGTCACTCCATTCACAGTGGAAGGACACGCAAAGTTACCATATTGGGAGGAGTGATTTGATGCCATCGTTGAAATCTGCCACACCAGTTGATCTTTGCTTTCCTTTATATGAAATTTATGTATTTCATATGTTGAAATAAAGTGGGTGTGACTCATGAATGCTTTCCTGTTTTTATCTTTTCTCTGGAAATAACACCTCTGATCACGTGTTCACAGGGGCCTATAGAAGACTTGGGAGACTGAATTAGATGCTTGTATAATCAATCACTTGCCCTTTTTCTGCACAGTGGAAGTATTGAGAAGGAAAAAAATCTATATTTTTTAAGCCAACTTCTAAAGCACGTTGTAATTTCCCCTCATTTCTTCTAGAATACTGAGTACTAGTAGTTTTACTAAGCTTGACTATTATGACAGCCCATCCCCCCACTTTATAATCTCAAAAATGTATAGTGCTACAAATAGCTTCCCTTTTCTAAGACAGATGGGATGTTTGAAAGTTAAATCTCAAAGCCTGGTTATTAGTGTAAGTCACGACAAATTCAATCACAAATTGTGGGTTCACTTTTGGATTACTGGCTGTTGGCAGAGAGATGAAGTGTTATTTGTCTTATTATTTTATATATACTTTCTGTATAGAAAATGTTTGGGAGTAGAGGTTCACTTGGAAATTATGGGGTATCCCATAGTTTTGAAAGGAATAGCTAGTGTTCATTTCCTCAAAGCCAACTATCGCTAGGAGTTTTGCTGAAGATGGGGCTAGCAGTGAAATCCTTGCACAGAGGTGAAAAGGGTTTAAGATCATTCCTACCAGCCTGCTCGGTTTCCCCACACCAGGTAGAGGCTGTGATGGGGATCTACCAGGTACATTTGTAACCCTCTTCTACAGGCTAGGGCCCCTGATGATGTTCCTTGAAAATCTGCTATTCTTCCCCGCCCCCCCCCCCCAAATGTGTTGATGCCCTAGTTGTTGTTTTTTTACAAAAGCAACTCTAATGGTTAAGGTAATTATACCCACAATCTCAGTGGCTTAACACAAATTTCTTTCTTTCTCACATCCCTGGCCAAAGTAGTTTGGATAGAGGTGGCCCAGCTCCACACAGTCGTTCTGGGATCCACATTCCTTCCATCTGGTGGATCCTCTAGGTCTGTAGAGTCATCTCCATGTAGCTGGAAGATGGAGGAAAAGTGAGGACCTCAAGTGGGAGACTTTTCATTGACCAGGCCTGGAGGTGGCACACTCATTTCTGCTCACATTGCATTGTCCAGAGTTCATCATGTGGCCATGCCCAACTATGAGGCAGGTGGAAAGACATAGCTTTCTGTGTTCCCAGGAAGAGGAGGAGACTGTGGCTCTGCCATAGCCATGGAAAGGAAAATTTAGGGAGTACAAATATTATAAAGTCCCCAGTGGGCAGGAGCATTCTACTCTACCCCTAGAGGCAACTGAAGTGTAGAGCAAAGAGCAGTGGACTTTACAGCAGGAAATCTGGGTACCAACCTCAACTCTGTACTCGGGAAGGGTTAGAAGGTCATCCCTCATTTCCGTCTCTGTAAAAATGAGAGTAACAATCTCCTAGGATGATTTTTGAGAGTCAAACAAGCTTATAGTTAGGAAGTACTTTGAATGTGCCATCATTCTGTTGTATTTGATAGTTTCTTCCACAGTGCTTGGCTTAGCCTGTAATTGCCTCTTTGTGATTCTTTTTCCAAATAGTTTTCCTTTTCATTGACAAGAGAAGCATATCATTAGTTCCTTTGGGTGCACGGCCTTCTGAAAGGAGTTATGATTCTAATTTTGGGGGCCCTCCCCGCAATGTCGAGAGAGTTTTGATATAAATGCCACATCAAGCTTTACCTTCTTACTGAGAATAGCTATGAAGATTTCTCACTTCCCTTTTAAAAAAAAAATAGCAGTTTTTACCCCTCCATTGGCAGTTTGGCCATTACCTGCATTCAGATCATATGCTTTTCACATGACGTGACGTGATGTATTGGAAATGAATTCAAATAAATGACGCTCTGAAACAATCTGAATGTCTTCAGCTGCTCATCCTTTGTTAAGTTAAAATACCTGATTGTCTCTCATATCAATACACACACACAGACACCCAAATATGTACAGAATGGGGTGGGGGTAAGAGGTGAAATTTGACTATTCTTTGACTCTGTTTCCATTTCAAGATTTTGTTCTGCTTTTATTTGCCAGTGTGGAAGGCTAGGGCTGGGATTTTATATCACTTAAGTAGGTAATCTACAGACTCTCAATAAAATGATAACACATAGGATTATGTGAATGACAGTTTGTGAGAAGCCAAGGATAATGGATAGAACACTGGGCTAGAAACCACACAGCTTGAATTCCACAATAATTCTGTCACTGACTTGGGTGGTTGTGGAAAAGTCCTTACATCAGATTCCTCATTAGCAGAATCAAAGAAGTTATCTTCTCGGAAGTTCTTTTAGAAGCCTTCTAGCTATAAGCTCTATTCTGTATATCGAATGACTGACAAGGTTGCGAACAAGTTTGGTAAAACTGGAATGGAAAATTTATGACATTTGGAGGGTCCACTCACATTATTGATAGGTGATATGCTAGCCATGGTTTATTGTTTAAAGGACTTGGTTTTTGTTTGAAAGTACATCTAAATAATACCATTAGAGCTGTGGTTCTCAACTAGGGGTGATTTAGCCCCATGGAGGGTATTTTGCTATATCTGGAGACATGCTTGGTTGTCACAACTTGGGAGGGGGAAGGTGTGACCAGCATCTAGTGGGTGGAGGCTGCTCAATGCCCTACAATGCACAGTGCAGCCTCCCCCCCCCCCTACAGCAAAGACTTATCTGGCTTCTAATGTCAGTAGCGCCAAGGCTGACAAACCCTGCATTGGAGACAGGATGTGGAGACTCCAGTTCCCTAGGTTTGTGCCATTGGAATGAGGAGATGAGTATTCAGGAAGAAATAGGTATTTGACCCAGGTGTAACTTAGAGTTTGGCAGAGATGGGGGTGGTGAGAAATATGGAGAATAATGGGAAGGTGGTTCTAAAAATCATGTACTTGGGTATGGTGACGTTTAATTGCCAGGATTCTAGTGGAACAATAGAAAGTTCTCCTGGGGGAAAATTACTGATTCCGGGATCCTTCAGAAAGAATTTCTAGATGGAAAAATACCCTTGAGCTCACTATATCTAATATCATTGATTGATTATGGGCCACATGGATAATTTTTTTCTTTAGTTTCATTAGTGGATACTTTTCCTGAGCAATTCTTTATAATGTCATTCTGATGAGGAATATTAGTTAGCATGGTAAATACCATAGTCTTTCTCAAAAAAATGTTTAAAAAAATACCTTCCTTGGTCTGTATTGGACTTAATTGAGCCATGTGTCAAATAATTTTCTATTCTCTTAAAACCCTATGACCATCTGGTTGATTCTCAGCTCCTAAAAACGGAAATCAGTTTATCTGATTTCCCTTAAGGAACTATAAGAGGGAAGGGGATACAGAGCAGTTCCAATATTGCAGTTAAGTAACTGGTAGGACTAAAGGGTTATGGTAAAGTTATGTGACAGTGTTATAAATAGGAAAGGTTAATTTGCTAGTTCACCTAATGATTGTATTCCTTTTAAATTTCAGATATACATATATGTGCATGTATACGCACATATTAATATTCTTGCATACATATATATGTGTATATCTACATATATGTTTATAAATGCATGTCTATATCTACATATATAATATATATAGAGATAATAATAGTCAAAAACTAATCACCACGGGTTTATTGTATTAACTTATACATAACTGTTCCTTTTTTTAACCTATGAGGGCCACAAGGTATAAAATGAGCAGGTAAAACAGAATATTGTTGCTGGTGAAATCTCAATAGAGTCTGTTGTTTAGTTAATAGTATTGTGTCAAGGTGACTTTCCTGATTTTGTCAATATATTGTGTTATCCATGAGGGAAGCTGAGTGAAGGGTACATGGAAAATCTTTGCATTATTTTTGAAATTTCCTGTGGGTCTAAAGTAAAATGTAAACAACAAAAACAAATAAAAAATAGGATGGTCTTACCTACTTCAACAGGAATGTAAATGTAACAGAGAACAAACCCTGTGTTTTTGTTGGAAAATACAGCAATACTCCATATACACTATCTATCAACACTGGGTAATTTCTCCCATGAAGCTGTAAAGACTATTAACATTATGTTACACATCTGTTAATCATTAAGGCTACTTGATAGAAGTAGTAATCTCTTTTAGGTAAATGTTTATCGACATACAGCCTACATTCAGAATAATGCACAAATACCATGTCTACAGCTGGTGAATTTTCATAAATTGAACACACTCGTATAACCAGTGCCCAGATCAGGAAATAGAGCCTGACCAGCACCCAGAGCTCCCCATGCCGCATACCCCTTCCAGTCCCTCACTGGCACCCAAGGGCAACAATATCCCAACTTCTGATACCTTAGATTCGCTTGGACTGTTTTCTAAATTTGACATAGTGACATTTCAGTGCCTCATGTTTTCTGCCAGGAGAAAGGTGTGGGGTCAGCACCCGCCATCACACAGGTGGGAGTGGCACCCTTCGAGTGGACTCTGTCCTCATGCTAGGTGCAAAGGAACTGCCCTTGAATGCTTCTCTTTGCTGCTCACCTGTGCCAGATTACTAAAGCAGAGTTGGGGATCCCAGAGTCTAATTTTGTAACTTAAATTTGTGGCTTGAGCTTGGCATGACAAGATAAAAGTGAGAGCTTTTTGCATGGTAATCACAAAGTCAGTATTGTAACTCTTGTCATTAGGGTACCTCTTAAAATATATTTATATATATACATAAATAACATTTTTGTAAGCAAATGCACATATATGCACATATATTTATATATCATTTTGCAAATGTTGGTATGTATTGTGAAAATTTTGATTTTTACCCACAATAAAAAAAAAAAAAAAGAGCCAGTTACTTAGACAAGTGCATCTCAGAGCATCAGACTCCCCTGGGGATCTATTTAAAATGCAGATTCTGATGCAGGAGGTCTGTGGTGGGGTCACAGATTCTCCATTTCTACCAAGTTCCTGCTGGGGTTGCTGATGGGGGTGCAAGTATGGCATTTTGAGGGGCCCTCATGTAGACACTTTCTTGTAGTCAGGGGCAGCACTGCATGGTTGTTGAGAAGAGGGTCTCTGGCACCAGATTGCCCACATTCAAATCCGTCTTCTGCCTATACCTATGGACTTCAAATAAGTTGCCTATTCCTTCTCTGCCTCATTGGGATGATAATAATAATAAGATCTTGTGGAGATTAAATGTCATAATGCATACAAAGTGTTTCAGTGCCTGACAGATGGTAAACACTCAATAAAGGTCATCATCCTCGTGACTGGGCATTCTCTGTCAATCATTGACTGGCACTGAACCTGCAGCCACTTGGCTTTCTAGGTAGGTATCCTTTATTTCTGGGGAAAGTGTTGAGGATAGCGTAGAGTCGTGGTGTTTGGTTTGGGGTGAGAATGATGAGGGCATTGAGCGTGGATGCTTGCTGCTAGAGAACCTTGAATCATGGAGACCAAGGAGGGGAGTGAGTGGAATCATTTAAGTGGGAAAGAGGACAGGTTGTTGATACCTGAGCAGCACTTGATGAGATGATTAAGGTGGTTGGGTCTCGGATGACTCGTAGAAGGGGCAGCGTGTACGACTTTTTATTCATTCAATTTCTCTCTACTGGTAGAATGATGTCAAAATGTAAAGGTTGAACCTTAACTTTACTATTTGAAATCTGTAACAATTCCTAACTAGTAATGATTAGTTCGCTTGCAGAGAAATAAGCCAAAGTGGAAAACAAACATCACAACCCAAGCTATTTTAAAAAGAAAATACAACTCTTGTATGCAGCCACATCTTAATGGAAAACAAATGACTGTCATTGAAGGTGTCAGTGCTACCAGCATGCCCACTTTGTCATTTAAGGAAATCCAGCTCCTATCCCCTACCAATTTTAGTCTTGTTATTCTAAATAAAGACAATTTTACGTGGCCACCAGAGGTTCTGAGAGGTGGGAGAGGGAAGAATAGGTGTAATATGGGGGCATTTTCGGGACATTTGGAGTTGTCTTGCGTGACATTGTGGTGATGGATACAGGCCATTGTATATTTTGTCATAACCTACAAACTTGTGCAAGACAGAGTGTAAACTTTAATGTAAACTGTAATCCATGGTTAGTAGCAATGCTTCAATATGTGTTCATCAGTTGTAACACATGTACCACACTAATGAGGGATGTTGTTGATGGGGGAAGTGTGGGAGGGGGAGGGGGTGGGGCATATGGGAATCCCCTATATTTTTTATGTAACATTTATGTAATCTAAAGCCTCTTTAAAAATAAAAAAATAAAAATAAAAAATAAAATACAATTTACAACAACAACAAAAAACAACTTTACAGGAAAGTAAGTATTTTTCTTTATGTGAACTCAGTAAAAAGCAACAAGGAACATGGAGTTTTGAAAGAATTAACAATTAAATGTCTAAAATTGTTAAAGAAGAAGATAGCTTTCCATTTTACTCAATTTGCTTTTGTTTTATATTTTCTACCAAAGTACAGTATGACTTTTTTTTTTACTAATGGTAATTTGGCTTTCAAATCAGACTCATTCAAAAACACTAAAAATTTTGCAAGGATAAAAGTTGACATTGATTTATTTTCTTAATATAGATTGCTCCACGAATAAAAAAAGTGAAAATGGTGTAAATACTATTTTATGTGAATGTAGCGTATAATCATATGATATGCTGAGATGATAAGCACCTTCTTAGTTTCGAGAGGCTTCTGGTGCCTTGTGGTATCAGCTTCATTAGTGACGATGGCATTTTAGTAGAAGCACACTCGAATATATGGTGCCAGTTATTAAAGATATTTTTCATGTTTTGCTCTTAAGTGCCTGTGCCCTGCTGAGAGCTGGAAAGTCTGAATATGACTCTTTTATGCCTCACATATGGGGAATTATTTTGGGAAGAGGTGCTTCTTTGTACTGAGTTTGCATTTCTGGTATCAAAAATGCATGCAATTTAATTTACCTTCTTGACTGAAATGTTATTTACTGTATTGTCACTGTCACTTTGTTTTTACCCAGAGAGATAATTGTATTTCCATACTGTTTGTACCATTTTTTAGAAGTGTCAGTTTCCTCATTGTGGAATACTATGATATCACAAAATATTGATGTGTTCATTTGTTCATTGATTCGTTCATTCAACAAGGGTTTTCCATATTCAGAAGAGTGGACCTACCAAGAATGCAGAAGGCAGGATGTAATCAACACATCCCCATGGGTGTGGGGGCCCCTAAATGGCTTCTAGGATATATTGTTTTAAGAGTGAAAAAAAAATAGGCTTCGCTATCTGCTCTTTCCAATGAAAAATTAAAAGAGAATGAAAATCAGGCACAGATCCAGGTTTTCTTGGATCCTGACGCTTTTACATTATGAGAAGCCCGCTTTGGGAAGAAGAAGAATACAAAATTATGAATACAAATTGCCAGAATCCTGCCCAGAGCCTTGGAAAAGGCCATGCAATTAGGGCTCTTAAATTGAAATGTCATTAGCCTCACAGTCTATCCACCACAGAATAAAAATGGGCCATTATACTCTGAAGAGTTTCGTGCTCTTTTTTAACTTCTGCAAAAACGAGAGATCGCTGATAGAACAATAAAACAAAGAAACGGCATGATTGAGTTTTATGGCTTATGCGGACAGCCAAGTGGTAATCCATTGAACATGGGCCTGTTTCATTACCTAGTTTTCTTCACTAGGATTTGTTTCCGGAGAGATGGGAGAAAAAGGGAGCGGCAAGGGAAAGGGGGCCAGGCTGTGGCTTTTTTGCCTTGGGTATGGAGCACTGTGCTAGTTCCATTTGGGATGCAAAACTTGGCCCTGCTTAGAAGGAGAGCATTCAGGAGATGAGGCATGTATACAAATAACCAGAGCCCAAGATAGGATGCATTTCCTCTTTAGAAGGCAGAGAGACACAGTGTTAAGGAAACACAGAAGGCAGTGGTGTTAGTGCCAGCTGAGGAAATAGGAGCTTTCCCAGGAGAGGTTACATCTTAGCGCAACTTTGATTGATGGGTGACATTTGAGGGCGTGGGGATGAAGTGACAAGGAATTTCAAGCAGGGGACACAGTGCAAACCATGGAAGGAGGATGGGCACGGGGACAGCTCCGTGTTACAGAAATGGGGGACCAGGAAGGCAGAATGGGAGGAAGTGGGAAAGGAAGCTCCACCATGGACATGGCCGGCCGGCAAGGATAGGGGATGTTTCCTTTTTATTGGGTAATGGGGAGCAGGGGAAGAATTTTGTGCTGAAAGTGATGAGGATTTGGGAGGAAGATTAATTGATAGTATCAAGGTGATTTGGAGATCAGTTTATTTCAACTATGAAGTAAGTTTAGTTCAGCTCACTTCATAGACTAACTTGGGCCCAGAAGGGGTAGTGGTTTGTCAAGATCACAGAGCGACTTGGGAGTAAACTTAGATCTCTAGACTGGCAATTTTTCTTTCTTTCCATCATGACATTACAGGTCAGGGTCAATCACCATCCCTATAGCTTAGTTCACAAAAACTTTGTCCCTTCCTGTGTCAAGAAGGTGGAAAGGGGGAAGACAAAATTGTTTGTTGCTTAGCTACGATCATGGATCTTGACTTGACCATACAGACCAATTTTCAAACACTTTGTGTATGTAGAGCAGCACTGTCCAATTGAAATAGGAGACACATATGAAATTTAAAATCTTTCTAGTAGTATGGCTCCTTCTGAAGTTGGAGCCCTCAGCTGGGACTTTTAAAAATATAAGCATCCATTCTGCAATGTATATTCTAGTGTGCTTCTACTAGATGCCACCACTACTAATGAAATGGACACCATAAGGAAGCAGAAACTTCCAGAAACTAAGAGTGTGCCATCATGTTAGCATATCAGCTGATTATGCACTACAGTCACATAAAATATTTATGCCATTCTCAATATTTTTCATTTGTGGAACAATAACTATTTAACCCAAGAGTTGCAAAGGCATTATCATTTCAATATGTAATCAATATTAAAATTATCAGAGATATTTTACATTTTTTTCCACTAAGCGTTTGAAATCCAGCATGCATTATACACATATAGCACATCTCACTTTGAATTCACCACATTATAAATGCCCAAAAGTTGCATGTAGCTGGTGGCTACCTTTTTGGACAGCACAGAGGGAAAGCTTTAGACTAAGATTTTAAAGAGCAGGATTTCTGAATTTCTAGTATGACAGTTCATTTTCCAGTTGGTCTCAAATTGGACAAAAATTGGTTGTTTTCCTGTATCTTTTCTAGCTAGTGTAAGGAATTGCAAGAAATAACTGCAGAAATGTTCCCAAAGTGATCCCTCCATGGGCAATGTGAATCTCACTTTTTATTCTCTTCTAATTAAAAATCTGGGTGAGATCTTAAGTCCATGGCCATTCTTTTCCTTGGCTCATTGGTCTCAAAAGGGCCCATTCTTTCAGGAAGGTGCTAAGTACCTTTTCTTAATAACATTCTTTTTTTTCCACTAAAATTCAGGGTTCAGTATTTTTTTAAAAAAGCCCAGAGAAGTACCAAGCCTGTTGGACAGGAAATGCCAAGGAATGATTGTCTTTTTCCAGCCCGTATTTGATTTTCACCCATTTCAGCAGCCTCTTCTGGTCACAGATGCTCCCAGCCACCTGTTCTCTGAATATATTATTTTCCCAACTGGCTTCCCCATTTTGTTTATATATTGGGCAAAGTAGATTCCAGCCATCACTCAATTCTATTCACTCATTAAACCCATTCAGTCTGGAAAGCTTTGTCCTCATCAGCCAGGAAGACAAAGTCACAGGCAAAATTCCCAGATCTAATTCTAAAACCTTAAAACAGCTCTTCATTGGTCCATCTTGCAGCTTAACCCCTGAAGCAGAAAATGGAGACAAAGAAAGATGTCTCTGATTGGAGCTGAGCTGGAAGGGGAGGCGAGGGGACTAGGGGACTTTAAGATGTCTTGGTTTTCATATTATCCAAATGACTTGCTATAGCAGGGGCTTTCAGGGGGCCCAGTGCAAATACAGAACATTTCCATCAAAGCAGAAAGTTTCATTGGACCACACTGGCCTATACTGTATTAAAAGCTTGTTGAGCATTATGGGCTTTGTGGTTTCCTGGGAGCAAAATCTTCTGTTACAGACCCCCCTGAGAAGGGTCCTCAGTCTTCAAACTCTGTTGCTGGGAGGAGCAAATGTTTAGGGAGAAGGCTGAGCAGAAAAGCTAGTGGGCCAGCTTGCTTCAATGAAAAGATAAGAATGCGGTTCAGTTAGTTCCAGCGTTATTTCTCAGCGAGTGTTTTGCAAATCCTTGGGATCAGTTTGTTCTCGTGGGCAAATTAAGCATGCCTGCAGAAATCTTGTTTGTGCCATTAAACTGATGGAACACAGTCTTCATAGTGCAGAGATAAATTTCAGTTTACACAAGGTCAACTGATGATACCTGTTGAAGTGGTGGGCTCTTAATTAATGTGGTTCAAGTAGAACTCTCATTTTCCCTGACCAACGTTTTGTTTTAGCTGAGCTTTCAGAGTCTGAATTGCCTAAGTGATTAATTCAAATATGAGGCACTGGGTTTCTCCATAACTGTGAAAAAGATTTTCTTTTCTTCCTTTGGTAATATTTGTTCTCCCATCCATTTGCCAGACTGGTGCAAAGGAAGAACCTAGGCCCATAAGGTCACATATAACATTTGTGGGTTTTTAGAACTCTTGTTCTTGGCATTTCCTTAACGTGAATGTGAGAAATTCTGAAAAGTCTCTTTAAAAGGAAACATATTATTAGTAAGCTTTATTGCATAGATGCCTCAGGAACCATCTGATGCCATTCATTATACCATCTCATATTTTCCCAGACTGTGTTCCATGGGACCCTAGGGTTCCATGAGCTTTGATAACAGGTGTTCAGAGAAAAAAATTCCACAGACAAGGAGTTTAGTAAATGCTGCAGACTCTGTCTCTCTTTTGGAGATTGAAAATGCACACGAACTTAATAAAGATTGTGATAAATACTTCAGTAGTAGCTAAACCTGTTGAAGATGGTCTGATTTAGCATTTCTCAAATTTATTTGGTCACAGGTCACCCCTCTTTTTAAATTTTTAAAAAATAAGTTTACATCAACGGCTGTTATCAGTGAACAGTATGTTAGTGCTATTTCTCAGAACTTTGGGAAAACATGATATGCGCCTCCATAGAAAGTAATGAAACCCCCTCCTTCTGTTTACTAGCTCCTTCTGAGTAGGAGCCCCCAGTTTGGAGCGTTTTAAATCTATACATGCCTTCTGCAATGTACACTGGATGACAGACAGGTTACCTTACTGTCACCCCCCCCATTGCTTCTGCCCCCTCAGCCCCCAGTGTTCCCCTGGTGATTATTTCAGCTGTCCCTTGTGACGAGAGAAATTCTTTTTGTGGCTTGATCAGAACAGGGGAGAAATGTGTTTGCAGGAGTTAAGACCTGGATTGTAAAAGAGATTATGTTTTAAATGCATCTGTAAAACAAAACACTGGTGGCAGTGCTCTGGCCCCCAGCCCGGCTTGAGGCAGCTCTAGGGAGGCGCAAGGCAGAGTGGGCCCAGGGCCCTCCCGGGAGGGGAGCGCCAGGGGCTCCAGGGCAGGTGAGCACAGCGCTGGGTCAGGGCGGCAGGTGAGCGCCTGGAACAAGCCCCGGAGCGAGTGAACGGGAGAGTCTGCAGGTCCCGGAGGGGATAAATATATAAAAATAAATAAAAAAGAAGCGAGTATGTTTTCCCCAAAAGGGTTGTAGGCAGGGGGAAAGGCAGCTGCCTTGGCCACCCACTCTATTACCTAGAATGGTGAAGCTTCCAGGGCAGAGCCTAAATGTATTGTAGTAAGAGCCCATCCATTCACATCCATTCACATTCACCTTACAGCTCCTCTGTGCCGCTCTGTGTTTCCTGCATGAGGTAGTCAACCACATCTCCCACCTCCCCTCCCCATGCCAAACCACCTCCCAAATACATGTGAAGAGCCAGTCCTGCCTTTGCATTCAGAACCTGGCATTTATCAATGTTAAGTTTTATCTTGCTAGATTGAGCCCATGGTTCCAGTTGTCAGGATCCTGGATGGCAGTTTGGGGAAGTGGTTAGGAACACAGATTTCTCCAGACAGCCTGTTTTCTAATTCTGTCTCTGCCCTTCATGAGCTGCATGAACTGGACAAATTTTAAACGTTCTCTATGCCTCAGTTTTCTTGTCTGTGAAATGGGGGAAAATAAGATGACTATATCATAGGATTATTGGATGGACTACATGAGTTAATTTATGTAAAGCATTTTGAAACATGGCTGGCATAGAATAAGTGATCGGTAAGGGGACTGGCTGTTATTATTTCACAAATCTATAATCCAACTCTCCCAGCTTTGTACCCTGTAAATTTGACCAGGTTTCTATCCATAGTCCCCATCCAAATAGTTAATAGAAATGTTGGATGAAGGACCACCTGGCAAGCCTCTTGAGAGCCCTCCCCAGGCGCTGGAGAACGACCTGTGTGTTGTGGAACACCTCTTGAACGTGGACATTCATTCAGTTAGAAATTATCTCTTTGTATTTCTTCAAACACACATGGCTCCAGCTTGGTCCCAAGGAGGTTTTTGTCAAATGTAACATTTGCTTAAAAAAAAAAGACCACTATCAACAAATTTTGGATCAGGGGTTCTTAAGGTGGGGCAGGTATCAGAATCATCTGGGGAGATCTTGGGACTGTTTATTTTATTTGATGATTGTATGTCTTGAGGTATAATGGAAACATTTAACAGAAAGAATGAGTTGAGCAAATATATACAGATGTGCACGATACATTTGGGGAAATGCAGGCAGGTCAATTTGATATGTGTTTGTGTATGTGGCTCAAGGGTCTCATATGGGTAGGGATAGATGAGAAGGGGTAAGCAAACTGGAAAGTGTGGAGGGAGATAAGCCTGGATATAAAGATAGACCAGAGTCTATTAAGCAAGGGAATCCTATAATCAAATCCTAGGGAAAAATTATGGAAAAGCATTTGAATACCCACTTGCTTTTTATTTCTCTTCTCAGGAGCCCTTTCCTCTGGCATTCTTCTTATAGGAGTCCAGTCATCAGCAACATAAATGCTAAGTGTGTCTGAGGACTAAATGCACATCTGTTGCACTTATCAAATGATAATCCTCGGGCAAACTACCATTTGCATTCCCATTTGGGACTATTCTGTGGACAAACAAATCTGACAAACAGATTTGACAAACAAATCTGAACTCTGGTTTGGCCTTGATACCCAATAGTGGTATAAATCGGTAGCACATAGGCATTTAGCCAAGCGTGTTGTAATGCATCCCATTTCTACTAAACAGACCCTCGGCAGGGTGCATAGCCCTACCTCTTCATTGATGGTTCTTTATCATTTCTTGGAATGAACCAAAGACATTTTATAGAGATGTAGGTACCTGCTAAAGAATGCAACATAGCTAAAGATAAAACTTTAATGTGTTATAAAGATCACCACACACACACACACACACACACACACAAAATCACCCATATTCAGACAACTATCCTTGACAGAAAAATTTGGGGGTAGTGTTTTGCATTCTACAAGGATTCTGGCCTTTGTGAAAAAAAATCTTGTACCAGTTGGCCTCTTGATCATGGAGCTTCCCAGTAGATATGAAAATATACATTGTAAATGCAGCCCGATTTTTTTTTTCTTTTAGGTGAACAGGGGCCACACTTCCATGTGAACGGCACTCCTAGCATTGTGCAGTATACCATGTGCTCTGTAAAGGAGGTGCTGAATTAGCTCTGTGATTTCTATGGCTCTGTAATAACATTTATGACTCAAGCACTTATGCTTTTGAGTAAGTTTCACATATTATACTGAGGCATACTTGTGATTGTCATAGCGTTGGGATATGCACAAGGACCCCTCCATGTTTTTATGCCTTATGAGGGATTGCATATTCTTATAGCTTTGATGAAATTGGTCATGGGATGAGTGGAAAATTATATCTTGTGGTTGAATTTAAGGAACTCATTTGTCACTTCATAGACTCAGTGAGTTGGTCAGAAAGCTGAAGAATACAGGGATTTAAGAAAGTCAAGTGTATGACATTTTGGTTTCCTCTGAAGAATGAAAAAATGGTCCATTGATTTTTTTCTCATTATACCAAATGCAGAAATGAAAGTAACACGGTCATTTGACACATTTCACACAACTTGATATTTTCACAGATTGGAGTAGTCCTGGCCTTCAGGAACCTTGATCCTGTATGGCAGAGTATATTCTCTGGAGGCAGCAATCCTGACTTGACCTAAGTCAAGAAAACTTGGGAGAATGGATCAGTTCTATACAGTATATTTATTGCTTCGCAGTTGATGCAGGGTGTGAGAGAGAGGACCATCCATTTATTTGTTCATTCAACGTTGTTCATTTACTGAATACCTGATATGTGCTCAGTGCTTTCTAGGTGCTGGGGATTCAGTGATGAAAGAGGCAAGACCAAATGTGTTTAGGTTAGGAGCTGGGAGTTGAGAAGGGAAAAGACAAGTAAATAGGCAATTGTAAAGTTAAAGGAAGATCAGTGTGATTCGGGAGCGCTTCAGAGAAGCTAACTGAGTCCTGGTGATTCAGGGAAAGTTTATTTCCTAGTGGGAGGAGTGACAAAGGTGAGTTCTGAAGCCAAAGGAGGGGTTAGACCCAAAGGGAGTAGGAGTAGGTTCAGAATCCTAGGGAAAGCAAAGACTGTAGTAGGCCAAGATTTGAAGGCAAAGGTGAGCACAGCATGTTTGGGAAACTCCTGGTCAGAATGCAAAGATGGAGGGCAACAAGAGGCATGGCTGGAGGCCTTTGAGGGCCAGGTTGTGGAGGTCTTTATAGCATGTCAAGGAGTATGGATTTTACCTGGGGGAGCCATAAAATCTTACGATTGGACTTGGAATCAAGACTTGGAAGTAGTAGACCAAGCATTGGGTTTGTTAAGAGTTGTTGCAATCATCTAGGACAGATGTGCTGATGACCTGATTTGTTGGAGAAAATATAGAATGGTAGATTCAAGAACCACTAAAGACATAGACTTGAGTGAGGACTTAGAGATATCATTTTATGGCTACATAATGATAATTATTGTATCATTTAGGGTATTTTGGCTGCTAATGAAGAATACCCGATTAACAGTGGCTGAATGTTAAAGGCATTTATTATCTCACATATTAATAAATTTGGATGTGGGTTTGTGGAGTCGTTCCGTGATATGGGGGCTCTGGCTTTTCCGCAGTCCCTTTGGCTGCTGCCTCAGGAATGCACGGTGGCTGCCACCCATCCACAGAGCATGTCCTCCTGTGACAACATTCAAAGGCAGGCAAGGGGTGGGTTTCTCCTCACTTGTTTTTATTCTCATGGAGTTTGATCTTCCCCCCACTTCCTTAAGGTGTCTGGCATTTCATTGGCCACCAGGAGGTCACATATTAATGGCAGAACTGCTTTAGACCAATCATGATATATCTCTTGAGTATAATGCCATTCAAATCCTAAACAAAATCCAAGTTGTGTTAACAGGGAAGAAGAGGCACCTGGCTAAGGCTCAGGCAATCCAATGGTGTATTACAAATCTCTTAAGGAGTGGGAGTGACTCAAAATGTAATCTTTTATTGATACTCCCCTTTCAGATTTCAACCACCTAACTACACACATACATACAAAATAATGACCTTATCTTTCATGAAGAAATAGAAGCAACAGGCAGAAATTCCCCTAAACACACCAAGATGGTCTCCTTACTTTGTTACTGCTTGTTTTGAAAGAGAAGACTTCTTTTTTAAAATGCTAACTCTTCCATAAGCACTGGATTCCCTCCCCTCTATCTTGTGACTTTCATTATCTCTTCTCTTCCCTAGTATTCAATCTTTCCAGTTCCCTGGCTGATTTTCCTTGGTCAGGTAGTGTGTTCAAAGCCCTCTTTGGGTTAAAAAAAAGAAACAAAAAATTTTTAAAAAGCCTTAATGTTCATGATACTCCCCTATCCCCCTTGCTGCCCTTATCTCTCTTTTGAACAGTTTTTCTGGAAGGCCACAGATGACTTCCCAATTGTCAAGTCCAAAGGCCAATTCTTGATCTTACTTGAACCACTCTGTAACATTTGTCCCTACCACTTTTACTTCCTGGACTTTCTTTTCCCTTTAGTTTCTAGTTTTCCACTTTATCTTAATTTTCCACATACTTCCTTGACTCTTCCTTATCATTCTTTGCTGGCTGTACCTTTTCCATCAAATGTTATAATTCCCTAAGGATTGTTCTTGGTCCTCTTTGGGGCCTCATAGTACATTCTATCCTGAGATGATCTTAGCCATCCTCATGGCTTTAAATGCCATTTATATGCTAATTACTCTCAAGTCTTTGGCCCTGGATTCACTCCAAGTCTCCATAGCCATACTTCCAAATACAGGACATTTTCTACCTGGATATCCTACAGGGATATCAACTTTACAGTTGCCAAATTTTAGTAATGATCTTTTGTCCCAGACTGCTTCTGCTTCTTCAGTTCCTCAAATCAGTTGTTGTAGCAGAGTTCACCCAGTTTTCTTGGTAGACATCACAGTCATCCTCTTTGCCAAATCTCTTCCTCCCTCCCTCGGTCACTTGTCATTTGTTGTACCTTGGACGTGTATCTCAAGTCAAGGTTTCGTTCCTTTCCTAATGGCACCCACTGCCTTAGTGCTACCCTCATCCTCTCCACTAGGGGTGGTTGCTTCCCACCCAATCTTAGTACCACAAGCCTCTTCCCAATTCAGTTCATTCACACATCACCGTAAGAGTTATTTTCCTAACAATATGTGTTATTTCACTTATCTCCCTGAAAACCTGTTTGCTCTCTGTTGCCTAGGGAATAAAAATCCATATACCTTAACTTGGCAAAAAGATGTTTGTCCATGCTTTCCACTCAGTGACCACCTGGAACTCACCTGGAATTGAACAGGTTGGGTTTCTTGGAGAACCTGCACCATAGAGAACCATGGGGTCTCTAAGTAGAAGGGTTTTAGAAAGGACTTAATATAGAATTGGAGCTAGTATGAGGTGATTTTGGAAAGTGTTCAAGCAAATGGGACTTTTCTCTGCATTGGATACTTCAGGAAGTGGGAGAAATTCTGATTTATAGATAAGATTAACAAATTTTATCTGTAAATCATAGCTATAAGGAAGATGAATGAATTGAGGCTAACGTTCATTAGTAAAGAAGCAGCAGCCATTGATATTAGCCAGGATAGAGAGGTGTTTCGCCAGTTTTGTGAGTTGGACAATGTTCACGTTTTATCTGTCTTCAGGAATGATTACGGAACGGCTTTGTTTTTGTCTTGATCTACTACGGCCCAGAGTGGCCTTGCCTGGAGCTGGTGTTCGTGAAATTGTTCATATTCAACAGAAGAACGCCCAGGCCCAGCTGTGAGTGCCCACAGTGCCCTGCGTGTCAGGGGCTGCTTTCCTTGTACGTTGCTCTGTCAGGGGCCAAAGTAGCCCACCAACCGTCTACCCTGTCTTTGGCACACTCTCCCATTCTCTCTTACCTTTCTCTTGTTGTACAGCTTATATTTTTGCCACACTGGGATTCTCAAAGTTTTCTTAACCATGCCATAACATTTCCTGCTTCTTTGTCTTTGGCTATTTCTGACCCCCCTCCCCCCCCCATTCTCACCCTTCTATTTCCGGAATGGCAATGTCAAATCATCAAGTGTCTCCTGAAATGTCTCCTTCTCAGCAGGGCTTCGTTATGGCACTTTCTATCTAGTACTGTCTAGGATATTGGTTTCCCCCTCACTGCAGTATGACCTTCCCCATTGAATAACTTGCTAGCTGTAAAACTCCAGGCAAGTTACATAACCGTTCTGTACCTTGGGTTGCTTATCTGTAAAATGGGAATAATTGTTAAAATATATTAAGTGCTTAGAACATTGCCTGGGCCATAGTAACTACTGCGTGAGTGCTCCCTCTTACTGTTAGTATTGGTGGTGGTGGTGGCTTTGACCGGTGTTGCCTGGTATTATGATTGCTTTATTTCCAAGGTCTCAACACCTTGCGCAGTGTGTGACCCACAAAATGGCGGTTAAATAAATGTTTTATATATGTGTGCTTCTTTTTCAGTTATAAAGTACTTGTAAGCTCATTATTTTACTTAGATTTAGGACAACCATGTGAAGTTATTCTTTTCATCCCCAGTTTGGAGTTGAAAAAACAAGTGTGTAGTGATTAGGAGGCCTGCTTGTGATCACACAAAAAGCAAATGGAAGTCTGAGACTTGAATCCAGGTCTTCTACCCATTCCGTGTTTCTCGAACAGTTTGTGCCAATTTAAATAACAACACTTTTATAAACATTATTATATGCAAACCATATTTCCCAGGTTATGAAGTCTCTTGACATACATTAGGGAAAATATTGAATGATCACATCATTTTAGTATATTGGGATCAAATTGAGAAAACAGAGCCTAATGTTGAATCTTTCCAGTGAATCCAATCCAAGGATAAAGCATTTGGGTGTGCATGTACATGCACATGGGGCACATGGGCCTCCTAATATTCCCTTATGGAATATCGATTTTAAAAATGAGAATTTGATATTAACTGTGAATGCTGCTCTGAAAATATCAACTATATTTTTGGCTGATATGGCCGTGCACTTTTCACAATTTTGTAGCTAGAGCACTAAGGAAGCAGCATGTAATAATAGGGATCTAGGGGTGTAGAAAGCTGGGCCAGGGAAAAGAATACTAAGACTTGGGTAACAGAAATAGATCTGGCAAATGGATTTACTTCACAGGAGTCTGTTTGCAGTGTTGTGATTGGTGTGCAATGTAAATTATTGTCTGGAGAAGGAAAACAATTTGAAGCCCAACTCGTCATGGACAGCAGTGAATAAATATGCAAATTGTTCCATTCTTCGAAATAGCGAGAAAGAATTATACCTTAATTTACTTGTGGTGTCACTGTCCATTTTAATACTCACAGAAACATTGGATTCTTTCTACATTCAATTTATTCTTTGCCTTTCCTTGAATTATTCTTATTGTAGTGGGTGGCCACTGTTATACAACAAGTAAGGCTAATAAATTAAGATTGATTGCCTTGTATACATAAGCCAAAGCCTCTGACTTTGTGATAATATTAGGTAATTTTGCTGGAATTTAGTGCAAGTCAGCTGTTGTGATTTTTAAGTCTTTACACTTTTCAAATTCATGTGATAATGTTTTTAAATTTTATGTAATATTTGAGTATTAATTGTGGTATGAATGAAATATGTCTACCCCTGTACGTCTTTCAGTTGCATGCTATTGTGTTCTATATTACAAAACATAAAGATTACTGTACAAACCTAGCTTTCGCCATACATAAAGTTGATTAAATATTTGTGTATTTGCCAATAATTCTCATTTTCACTAAAGATGGTTTTGACTAAAAATAACAGAGAAGTCCTTAGAGCAATGTATCACACTTATGACTCAAGCACAATTGGAAAGAACAGACTACTTTTTTCAGAAGCATTTATTGTGTACTCACTGTTCTAAGGTGGTAATTAGGTGTTAGAGCAGATCATAACATATTGGCCTTGGAATTCTAGCTTACACTCTACATCAGTGCTTTGCAAATCCCCTCCCTCTCTTTCTTCTTTCCTTTAGGCTCCAGAATCTTTTACTAAAACAAGATATTGCCTAACTGCTCTGGTGCAAGGCGGCATGGTAGTTAGTTGGGTTGAGGAATGCACTTGGCTTGCCCAGGTAGCCTGAAGGATTTCCCCAGAACTCGGAAGTCCCTAGAGCAAGGTGTAAATACCATTGTTCTCCATGATGACATAAGATGGATACCATTTTGAAAAGCTAGTGACAGTTCTTGGCAACAAAAGATACACACCAAGTGAGCAACACAGGAGTTAGAAAGCTAACCATGGGATCTAAGTAAGTAAATTACTTCATCAAAGGAAGGATTTGACCCAGTATATGAATTTAGACACTTTAGAAAAATGTGACCATAGGCCCATAGCTGTAAAAACTAAACCAAACCAAACCAAAACACACACACAGCTTTGTAATGGGTTTTTGTATGCTTGGTACATAGCAGTTAGATAAAATGTATTTGACCAAGATGTTACCCCACATTTGATAAGTATACGTCACAGGGATGTCATTGCATGGTGAATTACCTTTCTGGAGATGTCTTTGATCTACTTTGCAAAGGGGGTAGTGATAAGATCGAGGGCTCCCCCTCCAGAGGGTGACTCTGCCAGTGCAGGGACCATGTTACCACAGCTATCCTTGTATTCCCACTTCCCAACTCAGTCTCTGGTAAGTATCTGTTGAATGAATAAGTGAACATGAAAGGCCAGCTGGCCACACAGACACTAGCCCTGGTCAAGTTACTGGTCTTCATATACATACTCTGGGAATCAGATTTTGTTCTCATACAGAGCATGAATTTGGGCTCCTAAGGATGGACCCCTATTAATCACATTCATTTAAGAATTTAAGTATAAATTTGTGTGTCTTAATTATTTATATAAACATGCACATACCATTTGGATTTCTATTCAAATGTGAATCTACCATGAGAAATCCAGTCCACACACAGACAAGAATGTTTACTTTCTCATCTTCTTTTCCTGTAGGCAAGCTACGTGATAAGCCAAATTATAATCAGAATTCCAGTTCATAACAATGTAATGGAGAACCCTTGAGTCAATTGGAGGTTCATGTCAGCTTGACCTGTTCACTATTTCTTTGCAGAGAATTTACAGTAGAAGCCAAATGATCAAAAAACTACTTTGGTAAGACTGGAATCAGAACCAAGGTATTCGGGATATGAGTGAAATGTTTAATTGCATCAGGTTTTTATAGTTCTGCACACATCTATGAGGGCAAGGGATAGTTAGCATGTGTGAATGGAGCCTGTGTCTTTCAGCCAGTGCTTGCTTGGACACTGCTATGGTCTGCCTCTGTGAAGAAGCTGTTTCTTATAATAGCAACAACCTCATGCAGTTTTTGTGAGGGTCAAAAGAGAGAACCTCTGTAAGGTACTTACTGAGTATTTAGTAAGTGTGTATTGTTTAAATAATGTGCATCTATTACTCTGCCTCTTTACATTTGTCTTTTTGGTCTTTTCCTTGTTCATCATCTTATTTTCATCTCCACATTCATTGATGACTAACCTCTCTTCGTTTTCTGCAGGTGTTGACATCTTCTAACTCTTTCTTTTCAATCTAGGAGCCTTTTTGCCTTTTTAAGGAGAATTTGTAGGTCTCTGCTATACTTCATTATTTACATATTTTAAAATTTAGCTCTCAAATACAATTGTTCCTCATTCCCAAGTTTTTGAAGGTCGTGTGGACCTTTGCTTTAGCCTCTGGAAGGACAGCAATCTTTGTTGTGTAGTGGGGACGGCTGGCAGTGCCCAATGCCTGATGCAGTGCCTGGCACATGGTAGACGCTCAGTAAGTTCAGGTTTCATTAATTGTAGCAGTTGACCCTTCCATTGACAGCAGGCCCTATTGCTATTTGGGACTGGATTCGTTTTTGTTGTGGAGGCTGTCCTGTGCGTTGGAGGATGTTTAGCAGCATCCCTGGTCTCCACCCATTAGAAGCACTAACAACCCTTCCCCCCAGTTAGGATAGCCAAAAATGCCTGCAGACATTGGCAGATGTCTCTTGGGGAGCATGATGGTCTCTAATTGAGAACCACTGCTTTAGAGCAAAGTTTGCCCGCTAGTGCTGTTCATGTCTTTGTTATCTCCCCAAATTTCTCGAACATCTCAGCAAAAATACACAAGAGGGAATGGCACTCACTTTCATATTAACGAGTTGCCATCAGCCTCAAGGCAGTAGCATTTCCCACTGAATACCAGAGAAAATCACAGCCACCAACAGTGTCTCTACTTTGGAGGTTCTTCTCCTCCAGTCCTGGGACAGGACACAAAAGGAAAAGGCCAGAAGAAGGAATTGAGTGGAGAAAGCTCAGATTTGTCCACATGACACAGCTGTGATGCTGATCCCCTTGCCCTGGGGATGGCTGTGTCTCTGTCCACAGTCCCTGGCACAGTGGGGAGATAAACAGTTCAGACTGAAGTCAGTCCCAGCTTGCTGCGACCCAGTTTCTGGAACTGCGACCTCAGGTCTGGATCTCTTGCCCCTTCTCCAGCTATCTCACAGCAGGCCAGACTTTGCTGAGTTATTTAGATTCAACCACCCCTGCCAAGAACCTTTCCTGAGGAACTTCCCTCCCACCCCATATAAAATCCCCGGGGCAGCAATTCTCCCTTCAAGTGCATAGAACTCAGGTGTAGCTGCCTGGTAACCCCATAGGGAAGAGGGTTTGGGATGAAGGGTTGCTCCACCTGGCTACTAGCTCTCACCTGAGCATGTCCGGTGGGTGTGAACCTCACTGCTCACTCCCAATTCATTGATTCCTTTGTCCCTTCAGTACTGACTCCTTCAGTGCCTGCCCATTTATTTACCAGGAACTAGGCTAAGTGATAGAGAGCAGTGCCACTCAAAGGCCGGTCCATGAACTGCGAGTTACTGGTCCAGGGTGAGATAAGAAACTGGTACTAAATTGTAAATCTGCAGTGGTAATAAGTACAATGTTTCCTTGAGATGACATTGCTTTTATAACAAGATGTTGTTAAGAGAAGCTTTCTGGTGCAAGCTCCTCATTTTGTCAGACTGCTAGCTATGTTTGAACTGGCCGCCTCTGGCAACCATATTTTGAGTAGCACTGATATGGAGTAGAGAAAGCTTAATATATTTTTTCCAATGTCTGAAACTTCACAGGCAGATTTACATACATAATTGTGGGAGAAAATGGGCAATTGTGGGAGAGGTCAGAATTGTGAGAAAGAGAATTATGGGAGAAACAGAGTTATGGGAGAGAAGGAATAATGGGAGAGAAGAGAATTTTGGGAGATTCAAGGAACTGTGGGAGATCCAAGAAACTGTGGGGGATATAGGGAATTGTGGGAGAGACATGGAATTGTGGGAGATATGGAGACCCATGGGAGATGTGGGGAATTAAGGGAGAGAATGGAGAATTGTGGGAGATATGGGGAATTGTGGGGGAGAAACCAGGGTATTGTGGGAAAATAAAGAATTATGGGAGAGGACAGGGTATTATGGGGAGAACTTGGAATTGTGGGAGCTTCAAGGGACTGTGGGAAAGACAAAGAACTGTAGGAGAGAAGAGGAATTGTAGTGGAGATGGGAAATTATGAGACAGTACAAGGAATTGTGAAAAAGACCTCAGAATTGTTGCAAAGATAGGGAATTGTTGAAAAGACAGGGAATTGGGAAGATGAGAATTGTGGAGAGAATACAGAATTGTGGGAGGCATGGGGAATTATGGGAGAGGATGGATTAATGTGGGAGATATGTGGGGAAGAACAGGAATTGTGGGAGCTTCAAGGAACTATGGGAGAGAATGAAGAACTGTGGAAGATATGGAGAATTGTGGGAGCTTCAAGAATTGGGGGAGATATTGGGAAATTTTGGGAGAGAACTGAGAAGTGTGGGAAAGATGGGAATTATGGGAGAAAATGAGGAACTGTGAGAGAGATGGAGAATTGTGGGAGCTTCAAGAATTGGGGGAGATACTGGGGAATTATGGGAGAGAACTAGGAATTGTGGGAAGGAGGAGAATTATAGGAAATGGAGAATTGTGGGAGATACAGAGAAATGTGGGAGATATGAGGAATTGTAGAACTGGAAATTGTGGGAGCTTTAAGTAATTGCGGGATAGGTGGAGAATTGTGGGAGGGTTGAGGAATTATGGGAGAAAATGAGGAACCATGAGAGATATGGGGAATTGTGGGAAAAATGCAGAATTGTGGGAGAGACCAGAGAATTCTGGAAAGACAAGGGATATGTTGGAATGACAGGGAATTGTGGGGAAGATGAGAATTGTGGAGAAACTACAGCATTGTGGGAGGGATGGGGAATTATGGGACAAGATGGAGAAATGTGAGCTATATGGGGACCTGTGGGAGAGAACTGAGAATTGTGGGAAAGATGGGCATTGTGGGAGAGAGTGGAGCATTGTGGGAAGGATGGGAATTATGGGAAAGGATGGAGAATTGTGGGAGATAGGGGGAATTGTGGGAGAACTGGGAATTGTGGGAGCATTAAGGAATTGTGGGAAAGATGGAGAATTGTGAGAGATGAGGCATTATGGGAGAGAGAACAACTATGGGAGATATTAGGAATTAGGGATAGCAGGAATTGTAGAAGCTTCAAGGAATTATGGAGAGAATGAAGAACTGTGGGAGATATGGAGAATTGTGGGAGTCTTAAGAATTGTGGGGAAAAAAAAGAATTGTGGGAGATATAGGGAATTGTGGGAGAGAACTGGGAATTGTGGGAGAGCATGGAGCATTGTGGGAAGGATGGGAATTATGGGAAATGGAGAATTGTGGGAGATACAGGGAATTGTGGGAGAGAACTGGGAATTGTGGGAAAGCTGGGACTTGTGCTAGAGGATGGAGCATTGTGGGAAGGATGAGAATTATGGGATATATGGAGAATTGTGGGAGATGGAATTGTGGGAGAGAACTGGGAATTGTGGGAATGTTGGGAATTGTGGGAGACGGAGCATAATGGGAAGGATGGGAATTATCAGAAAGGATGGAGAATTGTGCAAGATA